>OZ038320.1:32723455-32984096 GCA_964035795.1 Pterobdella sp. o SKG-2022
ATTATTATTTTTATGATTAATTTTATTATTATTTTTACGATTTATTTCTTTTTTTTTTATATTATTCTTATTGTTAATATTATTTCCACCATGGTTCATCATTATTTTATTTGATTTTACTGAATTTTTTTAAGCTTTCCATGAAAATATTAGTAGCAAATATTATGTTTTCAACTTGCGTACCACCAATTCGATCCATCTCAAACTCATACTCTTATATCTTATGATGCACGCATACTTGAAAATAAATTATATTTCCTCAGAATAATATTTCAAACTTTTCCTCCAAACTACTCTAATACTGCAGCACAATTATTCATAACCACATTTATAATTATTAAATAACTTTATTATAATAACAACCACCTCTTTTCAGATGAAGCTGCTTTTTTTTGCCATAGCTGTTATTTTAGGTGAGGAAAACATTGCAAAATTCATTATTTGAAAAACATTCTTACCATGTGAAAATTTTCAAAAACATAAATTGAGATGTTTTTATAGAGTTACATTCAAGTAAACTATTTTTTAGTCACACTTACCTTTTCAAAGAATACATAGATATGTGAAATTGGCTTGAGAAAATTTTTGAGAACTCTCAATAACTTTTGAAAATGCAGTTTTGGTGTTGAGTATCATTCTAGGATGGAAGCCTCATCATAAAAGATGATGAACACTAAACATTAAAAATAATATTAATCAATTCAATAATATAAATTTATAATTCATTTTTAAATTTCACAGCTGTCGAAGTAGAAGGAAGTTAGTTATTTATCTTTCTATTTACCCACCCATCGATTCATCCATTCACCCATCTATCCATCGACCCATCTATCCATCCATCCATCCAATCATCTATCCATTCATTCATCCATCCACCCATCTATCCATCCATCCATCTATCTATCATCCATTTATTCATCTATTCAGTTTAACACCCAATAATTAAAACACTTCATTTCCAGATTACAGGACCTATCCCAGACTAAGTGAGTATCATATTATTATATTACACTGTAGTCTAAATGGCTCTGTTGCCAGAGCATATGTTCCTCGTTGTAGTCTTGAAACTCTTAGAGTTAACGCCACTATATGTCTTATATATATCTCCACATATATACAAAATATTATAATTAATATTCATAAAATATTTAGTTTTCATCAATAATACCGACTCTATAATTAGAACCAAAAAATGGTAACACAAATGAAACCGAAACAGCATACGGCTCGAAGTGGACAAAATGGAGTGATTGGGCAGAGTGTAAAGACAACCTCATGATCAGACACAGGACTTGCCAGCCCACTCCTGGAGGTTGGGTGGCTTGTAATGGGAATATAGTAATAATGAAAAAACAATAATAAGAGATAGAGCTAATAACATTAACAGAACAATAACATTAATTGAAACATCATATCAGAGTGCCCTGGATCTTACAGACAAGGCAAGAGGTGCAAATGTGAGTGGCATTATTTTTTTATTATTCTTAGTATTATTGTTTTTTTTATTATTAAATTCCCAAATGAGAATGTAAATTTTTTAACGAAAAGCTTTGTAATACTTTGTGTTTGTTTTCCTACAAGCTCCATTGACATTTTGAATGGACTTTTCAACATTTCTCATCTTGCTTTTTGTGGCTTTGCTTTTACTTTTCTTAAAAATTTCAGTTTGTCGAAATGCACAATTTTTCTTCTTCTCTTACATCACTCAACTCAGGTGTGCCGCAAAGCTCCGTTCTGAAACCAATATTCTTCTCTCTTTATACATCACTCACCTGTAGCATTATTGAAAGCACGACTTGCTTTTTCACCAGCTTGCTGATGATATTACCCTTTTTACAAGAGTCTTTTTTAGATCTTAAACCCACTCTCCATAAGTTATCCAGTTGTCTTTCTGCTTTAAGCTCTTGGTTTTCTCACAGTCAACTGAAATTAAACACTACTAAAAGTGAGATGATGTTTGCCGGCAGCTCTTCTCTCCCATCAAAATAAAGCCCCTCTTCTGCGGCAAACAGTTTTCTCAAACTTGTTTTAAATCATTCTTCCTTTCAGCTGGTCATGCCATGAAACCTTCGCTCATAATTCTTCCCAAACTTTGAGCCGCATGGACCAAACCTCGTTTGCAAGTTTTGTGCTGCACAAATCTTAAAAAACTAAAAAAAATCAATAAAAAAAAACATAATAAAATAATAAAATTGATAATATTTTTCAGCTACTTACGATGTTCATGGTAAGAGTCTAATTTATATTTTATTATAATAAATATAATTTAATTATTATTATTGTTGTGTTATTATTATTGTTGCTTTGTTATTAGTAATGTATTATTTTTATTATTATTTTTATTATTATTTTTATTATCATTGTATTATTATTATTATTGTACCATTTCATTATTATATTTTCAGTAAGCTTCAGCATAATTATTCTGAAAAGTTTTTGTTTCTATTTTTTTAAATAATAAAAAAAACTATAATTAAAACCTCCCAGACCTTCATACCAATCCCTATTAAAATATTATTAACCTTAAAATATTATCATATTATTATAACTCTTAGTATTTATTAAATTATATAATCAACAATTTTTTTCTATAATAATTTTAGTATTACACTGTATTATTTATAAAACAATTATATATTTATTTAAATAATAACTATATTTTGTTTATATTATATTTTATTTATTTGAATAATAATAAATTTTGTTGACATTTTTAGACCCACCCACCTACCCTACCCCTGGTATTAATTCTTCATTATTTATTCATTGATATATTTATTTACCCAATAACTATATTTATTAGTGTTCTATTTGGATTTTTTTAAAATAAATATATCTAAAATTTTTCTCATTTTATAAAAAATCAAAATAATTAAATAAAAAAGATCCATAAAATGTATCTGAAGAATAAGAAATTTTTATAATATCTCTAGACCCACCCACCTACCCTACCCCTGGTAAGAATAACATCTAATTATTATTTATTTGATAATATATTTATTTACATAATAATTATATTTTGTGAATCCTAAAAACACGACAATATTTAAGTTTTTATTTTAACGGAATTTTCCGATCGGAAATCTATATCATCAGCAGGTAACTAATGAATATATATTGTGAACAGGATGCTAAATTATATTTTGTTAATATTATATTTTTTTATTCAAATAATAAAAATAACAATAATAAATTTTGCTAATATTTTCAGACCCACCTACCTACCCTACTCCTGGTGAGAATAATATTCCCTCATCCTTTTTAAAGACATTCCATGTGTCTTTATAAATTTTTCTAAAATTCAATTTTTTTATTTTCTTCGTGAAATGAAGAGATTTTAGATACATATATCTTTTCAAAAAATATAAGTTTTCGACAAATTCAACTTTGTCATAATTCATTAGTATTACTAATGAATTATGACAAAGTTGAATTTGTTTCATAATTTATTTCCCGATAATACTTTCATTTATTTTATATTATCACTATTATTATATTTATTTTTTTGAATAATAAAAATAATAATATGAATTATAATAGTTCCAATGATGATAGTAATAATATCGATTTTTTTGCAGATCCTCCCACTTATGGCTACCCTAGTGAGATAATTATGATCAGTATTTTTCATCATCACCTATTATGATTATTATTTATTTTTGTATTATTATCATAAAAATATAATATGTAATATTATAAACAGCAGACCCATCTTCTTATGGCCACCCTAGTGAAAATTATTATTATTTTTTATTTTTGTATTATTATTATGGAAAAAATAATAATGAAATAATACAAACAACAGAAGTACCAACCTACCCAGTGCCCAGTAACTCTTCTTTTTTGAAGATTATTGCTTTTGATTATTTCATATCATTATTTTTATTTATTACATACTATAATAATAACAATAATATTTATTTCACAAAATAATTGACAGTCAGATAAATCAATTATTATTGATTCGAGAGCTTCTAGTTGAATATTTCATTTTCAACGTCTGATTTTTCTATTCTTCTCTGCTTTGAGCTTTTGTCTTGGCTTCACCCAGGCCCGTTAAACACATTTCCTTCATTATATTTTTTGTTACTGTGGCCATATCTATGCGTGGACGCCCTCTTTCTTTTTTACCACTGAGTGCATTTTGAAGTTCTATTGCCATCGGTAGGTTTGGCCTGCGTAGAATATGTCCAGGGTAGCTCCATCTTCTTTTCCTTATCAATTCTCTTATGTCTTCAACTTTCGTTTTCTTTTTAGGTTTATGTTTGAGATGCGGGTAGAATATCCGACATATTTTTCTTAAAAATTTTCTCTTGAAAACCTCTAGACTATCGCTTTCAGAAGGACTCCAGGTTTGGCACTTAAATAATAGGATTGGTCTTATATAGATTTTATATATTTTGATTTTGTTGTTCAACTTTATATTCATTAATTTTATGGTACTCGAGGGCTGCTATATATGCTTTTTGGATTCTTTCTTTAATTTCTAGTTTAGTGTTTATTTTTCTTCTCAATATTTCCACGTTATCTTAATTTGCCATATTGAATCTCAGTTTTTGCTTTTTTTACTCTAAATTTGTCTAAATTTGGCATATGAATTTTCTATCTTGTTTTGAATATAATTTATAGCGCCTTCATCTCGTGAGTAAAAATTCTGGTCATCTGCATAAGTTATTTCATATGTGTTCTTGAAAGTCAGCTCTTCTCTAAGTGTTTCGGTGGCTTTGAACAGATAGAAAACAAACAATATTGGGAAAAGGCTGTTTTCTTGTAGCACGCCTACATTGGTTTTCAATGTCTTCCCACAGTGGTTTCCAATTTTTGCACACGTCTTTGCCAATGCTATGTGGTATTTCACCATTCTATGTTCGTCTTCGTCAAGATGATCTATCAAGATTTCCAAGCATTTTCCCCGTAAAACAGTGTCGAATGCCTTTGACATATCGACTGATAGGACAAAATGGTTGCGCTTGAAGTTTTCCCATTAACTTTGCAAAGCCTTCAATGTGTAGACATTGTCTGCTGTTGATCTGTTTGCCCGATAGGCTGATTGTGATGGTGGCAGAACTTCATCTTCCTCATTCTTCTTAGTATTATTAGTAAAACAATTTTTCTTGTTGTAAGGATTGTTATTGGTTTAATGTTTTCTATGGTTTTTGCTTTATGAGGTTTTGGTATGAGAATTATAAGAGCTTTGTTTATGTTATTGGTTCTTCATGACACTCGAAGATTTTATTGAACAGTTCTTCATATTTGAAGCTAGCATTTCTGCACAGCTTTTCACCATTTCAACTGTTACTCTGTCATGTCTTGCTGCTTTGCCATTCTTTAACTTCGCAATAGCTCGAATTATTTCGTTGCTAGAAATTGCATTATTGAGAAGTTTAAGTGCACCCTCAAAACATTTTATGAACTCTTCTGTATCAAAATTTGTTTTTTCAATAAACTCACTAATTTTTTTGCAAATTATTTCTTTATTATTGCTATTTTTTGATTTTCTATTGTCTATTTCTATTTTGTATTGGCTTATGCTTTATATTTTTCATGGATTTCCCGATTGCATGAAAAGCTAACTTTTTGTCACTCAGCTTTTCTATTTCCTTGTAGTCTTCTTCTATTTTATAGTTTGCTCTTTCTTTCCAAAGTTTTTGCAACTTATCACATTAGGTCTTGTATGAATTGGAAGTACAGATTATAAAAAAAAAGAATTGCAACAATAAAAAATAACAATAATATTATTATCAATAACTAAAACAATAACATGTTACAAACAATGGTTTCATCTCCAACACAGCAACAACTACAGATCCAGTCTACCCTACACCAGGTAAGAGACTGGAACCATTTTAGTAATAATAAAAATAATAATAACTTTATTATTGTTATTATTATTATTGACTAAGGGCATATTTTTAATTTAGACTATTTTACCTCAATAATATTGAGAATATTTTCCTAATAATATATAGGATTATACCATGAAAATTGGAAATTTACTATGATAATAGTTTAATAAAAGACGTTAGTAATATTATAAACAATATCTTAATAAGCTAATGAACAATATCATAATTAAAAACAATATCATAATAAGATTTTGAACAATATCATAACAAGATATTTAAAAATATCATAATAAGAAGACCGAAACATCATAACAATAAAATAAGCATCATCAAAACAATAACAGCAATTGACCCCCCTTCCTACGGCAGACCAAGTAAGATCATTATCATGACCAAGTGTTGGGGATGGTTGATATTTTGGTTCAAAAGAATTTATGATAATGATTATTAGTATCCATTAATATCGGTAACAAAAATTAAAATGAAATTATTATAATTATTGTTACTATTATTATTATAAATATTATTAAAAGTATTACTAGAAATGGAATATTATATTTATGATAAAATAAGAAAAAAAATGACTAAAATGTGATGATAATGTTAATTTTTATTATTTCTTTCGAAGGCTCTTGGACGGAATGGTCTCATTGGGGGGAGTGTGATGAAAAGAAGGGTATGAGGGTGAGGAGTAGGACTTGTGAGCCTGTCAAGAGAGGTTCGTTTGTTTTTTTTATTGTTTTTATTTTTGTTATTATTTTATTGTTATTATACCAAAATTCTTCTTTATGCTTTTATTCTCATTTAGCTTATTATTATTTATCAACTCCTAAATTATACCACAGTTGAATATAACTGATACATAACTTTCATAACACACTAAAAACATTAACCATTGATGACGTCAGAGTGCCCAGGTAGTTACAGACAAGGAGATTTGTGTAGAGGTGTGTGACTTCATTACCGTTTTGACCAAAAACAATTATTATTCAAGTTATAATAACATTTTAATGCATTTTTCAAGCCATTATTATTGGAGTTATTTTCTGGAAAAATTTATCATTTTGCTAGATATTATGAAAGTAAAAGTCTAATATTTTGTGATTATTGTCAATATTGTTATTATTAGTATTACTATTATTGTTATTATGTTTATTAATATTGTTATAGTGGATGGAGGTTGGTGTGCCTGGGCTGAGTGGACCAAGGGGGATGGCTATCAAGTGAGTAGTGTGGTGGTGATAGTGTAGTGGTGGTGATGCTGGTGGTGTAGTTGTGATTTTGGTGCTGATGGTGATGGTGGAGGGATAGTAATCGTAATAGCAATGGTGATTAAACCATCGTATTGACAGTATCATACATCAATCACTACTTCCATGCTAGTCTTGAAGAAACCCGTGGAAATTCTCAAACGCTTCAATTTGATCAATGGCTCGTTCTTTGGAGCTCTAAGCAAAACCTCTTCTATACTTTGAAAAACTTCCGACAGGCATATAAAAAATTTTTGGCAAGTAAATCAATAGATTAGAGCAGTTAACGACATATCTGATATAGATCTATTAACCCCACCTTCTGAAACTTTGAAGCTGCAGTTTTTGACTTGGTAGATAATGTGTGGGTTTGTTAGGATTATGGGTCAGTCCCAGTTTTTTTCTTGGTCTATCAAACAAATTTTCCAACTGAATTTTAATGGAAACATTGGATGTGAAACAAAAAATTAGAAGGCTACTCTATAAGAAGAGTTCTATATATTTCAGAGTTTCAAATGCATGGGAAGCCTTTGGACAAACAAACGAAAAAGGAAAAATACATAACGATTCAATTTTTCATAATATTGAACACAAAAGTGGGTGAAGAAACGTGAATGCAAATGTCCAGTGCCTAAGAATGGAGGTGCCGGATGCCCTGGCAAGTGTAGTGCCATCAAGGGAAAAAATGGACCAGGTAATTAAGTGGAAGATAACTTATTCGATTATTTTACAAGCTAATTCAGAATTAAATATTTTATAGTTTTATAATTGTTTTCACTCAAATTCATTTCAAAACAAAACAGTAGAACCTAAAAAAGGCTTTTGGTCACTATGGGGATCGTGGGCAGTTTGTGGTGACGAGGATCCTTACGTCAAGTACAGGACCAGAGAGTGCCAGCCTAGCGGAGGTTTTTTTGTGTGTTCCTTTCTTTTTCAATTTTTTATTTATTACACATTCATCTATCTTTATCTTTTTAACCAATATCCACCTGTTCAACCCCTTTTGAGCCATTCATCTATCTACCCACCCACCAGCTGTGTGCTTAGGATCGGAGAAAGAAGGTCGTAGCTGTACGTTGAAAGATGGCTCCGTAGACTCCAGTGATTATAAAGATTCTTATGACTCCAAACACCCCAGTGATTATAAGGACTCTTACGACTCCAAATATCCCAGTGATTATAAGGACTCTTACGACTCCAAACACCCCAGTGATTATAAGGACTCTTACGACTCCAAATATCCCAGTGATTATAAGGACTCTTACGACTCCAAATATCCCAGTGATTATAAGGACTCTTACGACTCCAAATATCCCAGTGATTATAAGGACTCTTACGACTCCAAACACCCCAGTGATTATAAGGACTCTTACGACTCCAAACACCCCAGTGATTATAAGGACTCTTACGACTCCGAATATCCCAGTGATTCTAAGGACTCTTACGACTCCGAATATCCCAGTGATTATAAGGACTCTTACGACTCCAAACACCCCAGTGATTATAAGGACTCTTACGACTCCAAACACCCCAGTGATTATAAGGACTCTCACGACTCCAAATATCCCAGTGATTATAAGGACTCTTATGACTCCAAACACCCCAGTGATTATAAGGACTCTTACGACTCCAAATATCCCAGTGATTATAAGGACTCTTACGACTCCAAATATCCCAGTGATTATAAGGACTCTTACGACTCCAAACACCCCAGTGATTATAAGGACTCTTACGACTCCAAATATCCCAGTGATTATAAGGACTCTTACGACTCCAAACACCCCAGTGATTATAAGGACTCTTACGACTCCAAACACCCCAGTGATTATAAGGACTCTTACGACTCCAAATATCCCAATGATTATAAGGACTCTTACGACTCCAAACACCCCAGTGATTATAAGGACTCTTACGACTCCAAACATCCCAGTGATTATAAGGATCCTTACGAATCCAAACATTCTAGTGATTCTAGCTACTCTCATGACTCTAACTATTATGAACGAGCCCCAAGTCACTTTTTAGCAGCAAACGCAGGTCTACCCTATCCCTACCAGGCCCATCATCAATACGAACCATCAAACGGTTACGAGCCCACACCACCACCCTATCAACCAACACCACCCCCACCCTACCAACCCACACCCCCACCCTACCAACCCACACCCCCACCTTACCAACCCACACTCCCACCCTACCAGCCCACACCCCCACCATATTACCCTAAAGAAGGGCATGATTTAGATTATGACTTTTTTGGAAACAAATACAACTATCCTTATTAATAATTTTTTTTATGCTTGGATTTATTTTATTTAATTGAAATTATGTTGGCAAGTTGTATTTAATTTATTTGGAGTTTCAGTTTGTGGTAGACTGATACATAACTGTTTTGAAGATTATTTTTTCAATAAAAATGCAAAAATATTTTGATTCTTTGAATAAATTCAGCAATCGTAGAATGCATCGCTTCTCATCAATGGGGTCTGAATAAACAAAAAAATGTTGTTTGAATGAATTTATCTGTTAAAACTATTTATTTTGAATTTAAAATATAGAAGTTTTAAAAAAAGTTACATACGGTGCCTCTAAAAGTAGACCTATGAGTTCAACAGAAAAACTCCATTCTCTCGTATCAAATTGCAGACAGATATTCTTCTTGCATATTTTATTAAACAGTAAGGCTTCGAAAAGGACAGTGTATAATAAAATAGATTTTATTCCAAGAATAGCAGCAGTCAAGCTTCAGTGCCTTTAATATTGACAATTATATTTATTAACCTACAACCTTTCTTCAATATATATTCATATAAAAACACATTTAGGAGTTTATTTTATTTCACGAACTTTTCTCAACCTTGCTTTTCTTCCAAAGTTTGGTGGCTTAAATAGTAAAGCATTTGTATTATAAAAAAAAGTTACCTAGTTTGATTACGTGGTAGTCAGCTTCTGTTCTAACAAATTTTGGTCTATTAAATTTACTTTTACACAAGCATTCTAATGAAATTCTTAACGTCCCCTGTAGCTTATTGGTTCGAGCATTAGACTAATTATCTAAAGTTACCGGGCTCGATCCCGCGTGGGCCGACAATTAGCACCTGTTCCACAGTGTGTTTTCTTTTCATTAAATTTGTAGCAAGCGCTTTGATCTATAAGGAAAAGCGCTTTATAAATACCGCATTACATTACATCGCTGTATGATTATACATTTCAAAAAAGTTCCATGTAATTTATTCCATTTAGGCTAATTTATACTTTCATTCATTTTTACAAAAAGCTTCGTCAAAATAAAAAACTTAAACATTTCTTTTTATTCTTTGAGCCAAAAATAAATGCACAAATGAAAACACTTTTAGGAGTTTATTTTATTCTACGAAGCTTTTCGTTAGCTGAACTTACATTATCAAGTGGAGGTACAAATAAGTTCAAATCTTTAGTGGCCATATTTGTACCTCTAATTTATATTGTAAGTTCATCTTACGAAAAGCTTGAAGGAATAAAATAAACTCCTAAAAGTGTTTTTATTCAAATATTCGTATTTTTATAATAAAATAGTCTTAAACTTTAGAAAAAAATTAGGTTTAAAACAAATTTGAAATTTAATAAAAATTTCTTTATTGTTTTTATATTGAAAAATTTTCTAAACTTTTGAAAATATTAAGCGCTTTACAAAATATTTAACAAATAACCGACAGACATTTTGTTTAGTGTTGTGTCGATTTGGGTTTAAGTTGTAAGCATTGCCGTTCTTTTTCTTAAGTTCTAAATTTTGAAAATTTATTAATTTTCAAAAAAGTTTTTTTAAATTTCAAATCTCGCATTTTTTCCTGTCTTAGAATTCGGTTATACGAACCGAAACCCTAAATTACTATTTCAACTTTCTCGTTTTTCAGTACTTACAGCAAGTCTTTTTATCAGGAAAAGAATATATTTTGAATACTTTTTTTTGCAATCATGGCTTTCTAAATGAAAATGAGTCTTTTTGTGAAGTTCATAATTTTTTACAACGCTCTGCTAGCGTATCGCTGCGAAGTTATAGAAGAAGTTGAGGGAAGGAGGTTGCATCTAGGTTTGTTGTGAATTATAATTTCAAAATCGCATTTTATTGAAAAATTTCTTAAGTTCATGTTTATTTGTCTCAAAAAATTTTTTTCTCAGTGAGCCATAATTGGATGTTAAGACTTGATGGAAAAGAAAAACCAGTTCAAATTTTTGGTGGCCGTAACAGGTTTGTTCATATCCATGTATTCATTATGTATTTTGCTCATCATTCTTAATTCATTTTATAACAAAATTTTTATAGAGTTGGATGTTGCTTTGATTGAATAATTACCTATATTTATAATTCAAAAAAATACATTCAAATAGTTATTTTTATCTATGAAATCATTTATATTTCACTTAATGAACCCGATTGTCTCTCACAAAAAAATTACATGTCTCTTTCATAAAAAGTTTTTAATAGAAATATTCTACCATTCTTTGTGATTTCCAACCCTTTTTCACCACCATGTTTTCACAACAGATGGTGCAGGGACAAACTCAGTTAAAAGTGGATTGACCACACCAAGAAACAACTCTTTTGGCGCCCGAAAAGATTCTCGTTCCAAGAACATCAATCATTTCAATAGAAACTACAATGACATACCTTTTTACAAGAACAAAAATTTTAGTAGTAATAAAACTACACCTTACAACATCAATGCAAACAAATGTGATTTGAGTTATGGTGAAGATAGGACATCATACAACAAGAACAACAGTGTTTATCAAAACAAATTCAACAACTCGTTTAGAAATAACAACAATAATAATTACTTTAGAAGTAAAAGAAATTATAGTTTTAATAATAATAATGGTGGGGATGAAGAAGGTTGTAAAAGTGATGATGCTGATAAAGATGACAATTTTGAGCAATTTTCAAAATTTGATGAGAAAATTCAAGGAATAAATGACGTGAATAATATAAATAAAAACAATAATAATAAAAGAAACAAAAAGTTTACCCAGAGTTTGAACCACATGATGAACTTTCGATATACGAACCAGTTAAGTAGTAGGGAAGGTAACAATAGATACAATAACCAAAGAAAAAGCAACAAGAGCTATGGCAAGAATAATAGAAATAAGAATTTTTACAACAAAGAGACATTTTTGCAGGCGAACTGCAAGTTTGTGGTGACCAACAAGCACCAGGTGCCCAATGAATCCATTGAGTGGGCCAGTGTTCTGCAAGTGGTGGGTGGTATAGGTAGATGATGGAAGGGGTGTAAAGTGATTTATGGAAGGGGTATAGAGATGAATGATGGGCGGTGGTTTAGAGGTGAAGTATATAGAAAGATATATGAATGAATTAATGTTTTTTAATAATAAAAGATGATTTCAATAAATCCACGATGGTTTATTGAGATTTTTGCTCAAAACTCATTAAAATTGTTGAATTTATAACCTGAAAATTCATTAAATATTATTTCAACCTCCACCAGATCCTCCAGACACGTGAAGACATCTCGTGCCCAATCTGCCTGCAGTCCCCAGTGGCATCCCAGGTGACCAAATGTGGCCACACTTACTGCTTCCCTTGCATCTTCCACTACTTGTCACTGTCGAACAAGACCTGGTCCAAATGCCCCATCTGCTCCGAATCCATCACTGTTTCTGATCTCAAAAGGTGGTGGTGAGGGAGTAGATGAGTTGGTGGTGGTTAGTCTTTGATGGATGGAGAATATATTGTATAGATGTAGATGAATCAATGCTACACCACATTGTCATAAAATAAATGAATGGCAAATCACCTGCAGTGTCAAGTTGGAAAAGGTGTCAGGAATGAAGGTGGGAGATGAAGTGGTGATGAAGTTGATGATGAGAAGAAAGGGCTCTAACTTGGTGACCTTTGTTGGTGAAGATGATGATGATGGTGGAGGTTGTCATGATAGGGATTGTCAAGGGGGTTATGGTAGTAAAAAGAGTGATAAAGATGATGATGGTTGTGGGTTGGTTAAAGATCTTGAAGATGTTGCTATTGGTGATAAAAATGGTGATGAGGATGATATTACTACTGATACTACTACGGGAAAGAATGAGCAAGAAAAAATGTCAAATGAAGCCAAAGTGCAGTCAAAAAGCTTAAATAAGATAGGGTCTGAAGTTATAAATAGCAAGAAGGAAACAACGAGTTCTGTAAATAACCCAGGATTTCATTTCGATGAGTCATCTCTTGTACTTGTTACTGGTGAGTTTGTTTTTCCTCATTATTCTGTTATAATTATATAACTTCTCTACTATCACTAGTACTACATAAATTTCATCAAAATTTTCTCAATGTATTAATCGTTCAAATATAAATCAGTCTTATAATAGCATCAACGGTGGTTTGTGTCATTACACTGAAATAGCTCCAAACATAAAAATACACACACACACAAACAAACTAATTCATATAGACACAAAGAGGAGCAGTCATAACAAGATCTTGAGAACAACACACAACTACACAAGGGAGTGTCTGCAACTTCAACAAGAGCAACTGCATGTGCTTATGGCCCTGGCTGAGGTGGGTGGTGGTAGATGAGATGAGGAAATGAAATGGTGGTAGTAGTGAGATGGTGGTTAGGGCGTCTGTGGCAATGAGGAGCTTGGATGACGTAGTATGCATGTGTTATTTTTCAATAGTCAGAGTTTGATAAGTATATCAGGTATATGAATAGATGAATAGATATTGAGCACTTCTGATTGAAATTTTTTATGAATTGCTTACTATTAAAACCTTAATGATAATGTTCTTTACACACATACACACACACACAGCCTTTGGAAGAGCCCTTCATAGAGATGGCATTGAAGGAGGTCGAGGTGGGTGCAGTCATTTGCTGCATGTCATCATAACAATAATAATAATTAATATTATTATTATTGTTGTTATTTTTAATTAATTTATAAATTTTCCAATATCCTAGAAACGAGAAAAGTTGTATGGGGTAGATAGAGAAGAGAACATTGGAGACATTGACATCAAGATCATCGACACCTGCAATGATAATAAAATTGAAGATATCAACAACAACATAAATAAGAATGGTGAGATTATATGCCAGTCATTGGACACAAAGCAGACTGAAGCTGTAGTATACTCTTCAGCCTTTGATGAAGAAGTTGATGATGCAAGTGATGATAATAGTACTAGTAGTAATGAGTATAGTAAAAGGCAAACTACTAATGACATCACCACCCATATAACCCCCACTCCTACCACTGGTGCCCTTCTCAAAACCACCACTTCCCACACTTCCTGTAGTGATAGGATTAATAACACTGGCGTCCATTATTTCTATCAAGGTTATTATTTTATCAATTCAACAATAATATAACGTTTCCATTATTATTAGGATATCATTATCATCACCCACAGCATGCGATGGTCAGCACACATATTTGGACCCTCTGAACATCAGGTGTCTCAAACACCAATATGGACATCTGCATCTGTATGTATGTGTGTGTGTGTGTGTGTGTGTGTGTGTGTGTGTGTGTGTGTGTGTGTTTAGGCATGAGGTAAAATGGCCTCCGTTAAATTTTTAAGTTTTCACAAGTTTAAAGTTAAATTTTGTAATTGAAAAATGGTTTTAAATGTTTAAAATAATTAATGTAACAAGTTATTTCGGAAAATCTCATGTTGGATAAGTACAAAAGTTTAAAATAGTCTCGTATCACACCGAAATAACTTAAAAAATTTTAATTAGTGATATAATTATTTAATGCATAAATAAAACAATGAAAAAGTATTCAAAATTTGGAGAAATCAAGTCTTAAAGCTAAATTTGGATGTAAACAAAATTGACGGTCAAGCGGTTAAAAGCGAGAAGTATTAATTTTAATTGGCTGCGGAGAGAAAATTTCAACGGAAGCCATCAACAAAAAGCCTACATAAAGATTTCAAGAAACTTCGCCTAGCTGATCACTGGTAAGTCAAAAAAAGAACACCACACCAGATCCATAGATAAACTCCTCTGCAGTTTAGTGCACCCACCTTATGGTGGATAAATGTACAAAAGGAAGGAAGGTGTGGGTGGGTGTGTGCCATTGTGGTAAAAGTTATGGAAATCATATTAATTACAGCGATCATCATAATAATGCTCATAACTATAATATAATCGTGAAAAATATATTAATTTTAATTTTAAAAACAAATAATAAATTTACAATAATAATAAGCTATTAATTTCCCATCAGATGTCCCCCCACCATCAAAGGCAAGATCTTGGATATTGAAGAGAAGTCCATGAATGAGGTTATTCTTATGATTTTATTAGCCAATTTTTATTATTTCATTATTCATTTTTATTCTTTATTGCGTCATCTCTATTTTTGTGCACATCACAATTCAAATTATTGTTGTTGTTTCTCATTGGCTAGATGAAAAATGATAATGCCATTCTATATATTGATATAACAATCACCACACCTATGATGGCAACCACAAACAGTCTCTGAGGGACAGGAGCAGGTACCTGGAACATGTCTCACTATCCAGTGTCATCCAGTTTGTGCATCTACACGTTCTGTCGGTGATCTTTTATTATTTTTATTATTGTTATTATTATTATCATTGTTAATGATTCCTTCCTTCTCACAGACCACCCTACTTGAGCAATGAGACGTTGTTGAAGTTCAAGGGGGAATTTGATGGCAGGAGAAAGGTGGGTGTGGTGGGTGGAGGTCTAGAAAGATAGATAGATAAAGAGATATACAGATAGATACTGACTAACAGATGAGAAAGAAGAGGAAGAGGTTGGAGGGTCAAAGGTGGAAGATGCTTGATGAACAGGAGAAGAAGATGATGGGCATGGGTGAGTCACTATAATTATAATGATAATAATAAAAATAATATTTGAGAATAATCATCCTTATGATTTCTTGTGAGTTGAGGAGATTTGTGTATGAAATTATCATAGTTATTTCAGGATTTTTAGGCTTCTACTTCTGCTGTTATCATTCCTTCCCATCATTATCATACCACAGTGACCTGGGGCACCATCATCAAGTCGGACTTCAAACCTCATGACGTCATCATTCTTGATGACGATTGTCCTGCACTGGGCACGAGTGCTCTTGATGATGATGGTTATAATTATTTTTGATAAAATTATTTTTTTATTATTTCGATAGTAATTTAAAATGATGATCTTCTGCAGTTAGGGTCATTTCACCTGTCAGCACGTCTTTTGCTCAGGTCGCCTATCATTCTATTTCTATTATTCTCGTCATTATTATTGTTAGGATATCTTTATTATTATTATTATTATGGTCCACATCGATTGCGCAACTAAATCCTCAGATAAGAGTGCTTGGATGACTTACCTATTATCATTATCACCCTCTCAGATGTTGAAGCAGGGCAAGCAACAGATCCAACACAACATAGCATGGCCCAAACAACAACTGGCCACCAACAAGCCGTCATCAGTATCATCACCATCCAAGAGAGATGAGGAGGAGGACGAAGATGATGTTGGTACTGCAGTTCCAGACTTCAAAGAGTCGTGGTTGCAGGGGTGCAGTGTGTTGAAGCTGGCTAATGATGATGCTAGAGGTGGGGGTGAGGAGACTAACAAGGGTGAGTCTGTATTATTATTTGTTTCCATTATTATTATTATTATCATTACCATTTATTATTTTTTTTTTATCAATGTCTTTTTTATTTTTACCGCCGTATATAATATTGGTGAGAATCACATGAAAAAATATAATGATAGAAGACTGTACATAGTTGCACCCGTAACATGACTTTCAAATGCTCCCATGACATCACGTCTGGCTGGTGATGATAATGATGATGACACACTCATCAGGTAAGAAAAAGAAAAAGAAGAAGAATGTACTGCTGTTTTCTACTGGATCTTTCCCTCGTGTGTGATGAGGGGGAGCAGGAGAAGTGGTGGCAAAAATGTTGAGTAGGGAGAATTAGTAAGTAAGAAACATTAATTAAAATCATTTCAAAGTGGCAACAATGATGGAGTAAGATGGATGTGTGCATATGAGTGATGTATGTTGTCGACCAGTCTTCCACATAGTGCAGTTGTGTCTCAGACGATGGTGTTGTAGGGATTTTTAATACATGTTGTACCTATGTTGAAGTCTATATGGTATGTACTTATATTTATCTATCTGCTATTTGTGCGTCCACCCATCCATCATTTCTTCATCTCCCTACACCCCATTTATCTATCTAGTTGTCAACTTAGAATATTTGCCGTAGTTAGTGGTATGATGTACATTTTATAACGATTTGCTATTTGAATCAATTGACTTTGTAACTTAATCATATTCGAATCGACTTACCTCCATTAGTGGCATCCGTACATTGAAGGTCCACTATTTAACTTCAAAACGCTGTCGAGGGGAGATTTGTTTAAATAAATTTGCATTTTGTTTCCAATTTTGTTGAAGCAGTCAAAATGACACGAAGGACCAATGAATATGCTCCGTCACTCTCGATCTTTGTACATTACTAAATCATTTCAAGTTTAAACTGCAGGTGAATGAATAAACGAATATAATTTATTGACAAAATATTGAAAATGATGGAAAGATGCTGATGAAGTAAATGGAATGAAAATGCTTCAAGAGGTTTTGATTGAATTTGTAAGCAATGAAGGGAGCAAAATATATGCGGAAAAGTTGAAGTGAGATGCCTCGTAATCAAAGCTTCATTTGATTGGCTTCGGCCTGGCCATGTTATGTGCTGAACGTAAAGAGAAATTCTAAAATCATATTTTGAACCTGATACATTGAAAACTTCAAATATTTTCATCAGAACAAACTTGGATATGCTTTAGCGTAATAAATTTGCCATGTTTGAAGGATAATTTAGTAAAACTAGCCTCAAAATAATGACTAAATAGAATTCAAGATACAAATATTGATAATTATGTTATGAAACTGATAATATTTATTAAAATGAGAATATTATTTAGTAGAATAATAATAAATGTATTTATAATTGTGTGTACAAGTGAAGAGGAGGTTGAACATAACAGACTGTGGTGTTTGGAACTTTTGAACGCTGAGTCTCTAAGGATAGTGTCACCTATTTTTATTCTTTTTATTATTATTGTTTAATTTTTTCATGATTGTTTTTTTTCAAATTTATTTTTTATCTTTTTAATTACTCCAAAAACGATCATTGTTTTTAAATGCACCCAAATTTAATTTTCTTTCCAGTATACCTTTAACCTTTTGCTTTCTTCACAATTTATTCTTATCGTAAATATTATTTTTAGTGTTATTATTTATTTTTTTATTATTCTAAATGATATTCCACAAACATGCATACTACTACTAACACAACCTAGATGCATAAGTCACGTACGATATGCATAACAATAATAATAATAATAATCTCATAAAAAGATAATAAAAAAAAATAATAATTAAATAATAAAAATTCAAATAGTAATTAATCGCAATTTTTCAAGAACGATATTCACAAAGCAAATCAACCTCAAGTAAAATAACGTACACAATGTACTTTTAAACAATCTCAATATATATGAATCATATCTTCAGAGATGCTGATGAGGAGGACGAAGAGGAAGATGAGGAGGATGATAATGATGATGCAGAGGAGTCTGGTAGTGGTATTGATAATGATATATTGTTTTTGTTGTTTAAGCTGTTGTTGTTGTTGTTGTCGTCATAATTTTCTTTAACGATAATGATTGTATTTCTATTATTATGATGATTATTATTATTATTACTATTATTATCGATGGTGTTTTGGTAAGTTGAACTGGTAGGATGGATAATACTACAGGTTGAAGTGACGCAGGTAGTTGTGGGAGTTGTATTATTGGTGGTGGTGGTGTTAGTAATAGTAGTGTTGTTGACGTTACCATTGATATTGATAGTTGAATTCTTAGCAGCATCTCCAGTTGCACAAGAGGTGGTGGTAGCAACTGGGATGACTGTAGCATCGTTAGTGTTGAGAGTGTTATTATTATCATCTTCGATGTTGGTGTTATTATTATTATTCTTATTATTACTACTAGTAGTAGTAATAATAATAATATTATTATTAGTAGTAGTAGTAGTAGTAAAAAAAGTAGCCACATCAATAGTTTTATTGTTTGTATTGTTAGCAGTGTCAAAAGTAGTACTAGAGCAGTTATCAGCAACAGTTGAGGTAGAGGGAGAAGACTGATCGGAGTAGAACTTTGTTGACTTCAATAGAGGGTGTTTGGTTGTTGGTTTGATCTGATGTGTTGGGAAGTTTGAGTAAGATGGTTGTTGTTGCAGTTGTTGATGTTGTGTTTGATGTTGTTGTTGATGTTGTTTTAGTTGTGTTTGTTGATGTTGTTGCAGTTGTGATTGTTGATGTTTTTGTGTTTGTTTTTGATGATGAAAAATGTTATTAAAGGCACTAAAAGTGAAAACAGGATCATTATCATCGATATTATTATTATTATTATTATTATTATTATTATTTTCATTACAACCATTGTTGTTATTATTCTTGTTATTATCATTTATGTTGATGGAGATTTCAATATCTTTGTCATCGTCACTTACGTTATTATTTTTGATGTTTTTCTTTTTATTTTTATTATTCTCTTTAATGAATACATCGTCATCATCATCATCATCATCATCATCATTTTTCTCAAGGGCTTCTTCAGTTATTCTTTTATTTTTTTCTTTCGTATCTTTCAGTTTTATCTTGACTGATCTTCTTTTTTTATTATTGTTATTATTATTTTGATTATTATTATTATTTCCATTATTCTCATCAAAGTTATTTTTATTGCTGTTATTATTATTGTTGTTGTAAGAATGATTACAGGTTTTATCGGTATTTTCGTGGTTTTTATTATTATTGTTTCCATGATTATTATTATTATTATTATTGTTTCCATGATTATTATTATTATTATTGTTTCCATGATTATTATTATTATTATTGTTTCCATGATTATTATTATTATTATTGTTTCCATGATTATTATTATTATTATTATTGTTTCCATGATTATTATTATTATTATTGTTTCCATGATTATTATTATTATTGTTACTCTCATTGATATCATCAAGACTTAATATTTTATTGTTATTGATGTTGTAAATGTTGTTTATTTCCACAGACATATTTTCCACAGTGGTCACTTGAGTGCTGGAAGTGATATTTATCATTTATATTTATAAAGGTGATGATATTCATAGTAAAAATAGCAATAACATTAATAAGGATCATAAAATAAAGAAAAATATTAATAACAAATAAAAAAAAATAATGGAAATAGTAGTAGTAGTAGCAATAATAATAATAATAATAATAATAATAATAATAATAATAATAATAATAATAATAATAATAATAATAATAATAATAGTAGCAGCAACCTTTGTGACAGTTCAGACGAGTTTTTGTTTTTCAAAATATTAAATTTGATTCGGTCCTTATCGTTGGCTTTTAATAAATTGATAATCTTATTATTTTTGTTATTTTTTATGACATTATTATTGTTGTTGTTGACATTATTTTTATTGTTGTGGAAACTATCATCATCACTACTACAGTAGATACGGTTCTGACTGATTCTGCGTATCATCTTGAATATGTTTCTTCTATAATTATTCATATTATTATTGCTATTATTATAATTATTGATTTTATTATTAGTATTATTGATGTTATTATTATTATTATTGTTGTTATTGAAACTGTTGTTTTCATTGTAGCTTTTGACGTCAAAAATCTTTTCCTCGTTATTGTAACTCAACAAACTCCTACCATCACTGTTATTATTTTTATTATTATTATTTCTATTATTGTTATTATTTTTTCTATAATCCATCCTCAAAGACTCTTGACTTGCTCTGAAGGAGTCCATCCATCTGAAAAATAAGCTCTGTGGCTTCTGCTGCAGATGATGAAAAATATCATTTATTATTTTTACTTTTTTTTCTTTTTTTTTGCGTTTTTATTAATAAACAAATCAATGTGCATTGAAGTTATTGATGAAAACCATAATAGTAATAACAACATGAACAACAATCAATGATAATAAGAAGCAAAAAAGAACAGCAAAACTAAAACTAACGATGTGAACAACACCAACAACAAACCTTATCATCGTCTTCTTCCTCCTCTTTTTCATTTTTCTTGTCATTCTTATTGGACCTCCAATTCTCAACGATCAAAAAGGCGGTGTAAATCTTGCCTACAGTCATGTTGAAACCGTTCAGCTCTGTTGGAGTTGGCGTTATTTCATTTTTTAGTTTCCATGTTTTTTATTGTTTTTATCATTTGTTGTTGTTGTTGTTATTCATTAATTATCACTGGTTCGCAATTTTCTCATCAAAATGCTATTTTGTACTTTTCATATAAATCACAGTTTGAATCTACTCAATGGTTGATTTCATTTTTTAATATTTCATCAACCTGCTCATTATGTTGATCGTAAACAACCAATAAAAACTCACGGTTAAGAGGGGGGAGGAGCAATGGGAGAAGTTTCTTGGATTGGATCGGCCATAACAAGGAGAGAGTCTCTTTCAATGATGAGTCATAGGAATCCATTAGGTCGACTGAGGGAGAAAGAGGACGAGAAGGAGGAAGAGAACGAGAAGAAGGAAGAGGACGAGAAGAAGATAAATAAAAGTTAAAATTAAAAAAAAGAAAAAAAAATGAGCCTTATCACAGCAAAAATATTAAAAATTCTCTACAAACCTGGCCCCATTTTGATGGCAAGAGATTCTCTAATGAGGGCAAAGAGGGTAGTTGTGAAGTTGACGCAGCCATCTTTATCCACTGGCATGTTCATCCGGATCAGTTTCTATGGCGGTGAAAGGGTGGTGTGGATAAAAGGGTGAAAGTGCAGCCAAGATTCGGTGGATGACATAACGGTGATAATCATGATAATCATTTTTTAACTACATTTAATATATAACCATCTCCTGAGTCCTACTACTCCCACAAAACACCACCCACTCGATAGGCCAGCCGATATGGGCAGTTCTTTCCGAAACCCACAGGTGGTTCCATTGTTCTCAGCATTTCATACATTTCTGATACTGGGATCTTGCGTCTGGTTGTGGTTGAGTGGTGGGTAGTAGTGGTGTTGGTTTGGCAAGAGAAAAATTGGTGACGTGGTTAATATTATAACACAAGACAATGATGGTGACATGAGTGGTCATGATCAGCAACTATGTCAAATATAGAGAGATAATTAATCAATCGCTATAATCTCTAAATATTTCTCGGCCCACTATGCAACCCATCCATAATTACCTCTACGCATGTGCTCCATAAACCTTCCACCACTCATATAACATCCATTCAACTTCAGTCCAACTTTCAGCTTTATGTTAATATTATTTCTTTCACAACATCACAAATAAAACACTCAACACTTCTTCCTCCTTTCTCTCCCCCACCTACGTAGCCAAAGGGTCATGCACAGCCCACACCCTGATGTACTCATCAAGGTGATGAGGTCCAAGAATGGATGAATCTCTGGTGAGGTAGTCGAAGTTGTCCATTATCACTGCCACGAATAAATTCAGCATCTGTGAAGGGTGTAGTGAGATTGGGGTGTGTTGTGTAGGGAAGTGATGCCATGGTATGGTGTGTGGGGGGGAGGGGAAGTGTGAGATTTGGTTTAGTGTGTAATATGATGCAGTTTGGGTTGAGGTAATGGGGTGGATGTGGTGTTCGGTGATGTTGTGTGATAATTATAAGAATAACAATACAACTAGTGTTAGTAATATCACTGTTGAAAATACTTTTATTATTATATTTATTATTTTTTTGCTGCTTAAAAAATAATATTAAAAAAAAAAGAGAACAATAATAATAAAAGTGATGAACAGACGAGAAAGGAGCAGAGGAAGATAAATGAGACGAAGTAGGGGACTGATGCATTCAGACCACACTGGTTCGTCTCTAAGGGTTTTTTAGTGCCAGTAATAATATAATGTTCAGTGAAAATAAAACAATAATAATATTTTCATTATTGTTTTTTCACTGATATTGAGTATTATTAATAGTAATATTATAGTTCTTATTATCATTTTTATTTATGTTGTTATTTTTGCAGCACCTGCGTTAGAGGATGCAGGGTCACATGGTCTGTTGGACATGCACGCCAACATTATCTGCTGCCAGTTCTCTCCTGTGGAGCACCTGTGATGTTGTGATGTTGTGTTGATGTGTTTTTGTCAAGTAAGATAGAATGAGATAAAAATTTTGAGAATCTGATACATAATAATTATATAAAAGAATAATTTTTGGAATAATTTTACTTCAATTAATGAGTTTTGTAGACACTCATTAAGGTATGGAAAGCTTTAGTTTTCCTAAGTTTATTTCAAAACTTCAGCTAATGGTTTTTGATGAGACTAAAATTACCAAAAATTAAGTTATTTTTGCTGCCTGAATAAATTTTCTAAAAATCATATAAAAGCCCCCCTATTAATAAAAAACGTGAAAGTTATAAAACCGGAAAAGGACGGTGATGGCGTTGGAAAAACTCCGGAAGTTATTATGTCTATTTATTTCCGTTTCCAAGTCAAGTGCTATGTTGCCAAAGATCTTGAATATTGTGTGGATTTTATTGAAAATTATATTTGTTAATATATCAAAATTTCAAGAAATATATCAAATAGTAATAAAAACTAACAAATGATAATAGGTAACAAAATTAACTTTTCAATATCAGAATGCTTCATAAAATGAAAAACTAAAAAAGAATAACACAAACCTGCATCCCGATTATAGCGTAGATGAAAAACAACATGGCGATCAACAAGATGACGTAGGGGAGAGCCTGACAAAATAAAAAACTATAGTAGTATCAATAATTAAATGGATGAAAAATGAAAGAGTTGAAAAAAACATCGAAAAACTATGCAAAATAACTAAATATAGTCACAACAATAACAATAATAAACCCAACAAAATGACAACACCAAACGAACTTTGAGAGACTGGATGAACGTCCACAGAAGAATTCTAATGGTAAGCCCTTGCCTCAGCAACTTTATCAACCTGGCTGCCCTGAACAACCTTAAGAAGCCTATGTTAACACTGCCTGGCTGCTGGTGGAGAAAAAGGGGGGGAAGGGTTAAAGTGAGGGTGAAGAGGAGAGGTTTAGTTTATTAAAACCAATAAATTATTTATTTCAAGTATTAATTTTGAAAATGCTTCGATGCCATTCTCAAAACCACTTCTACCACTTCCAACACTACCAACTTCAACACCACCAACTTCAACATCACCAACTTTTACACCACCAACTTCAACAACACCACCACCCTACCCACATTGGACTCATGAATGCCCCTCCAGAACTCACTGATGACCACATCGGCTGTGCTTCCTATCACTGTGATCAAGTCGAAGGTGTTCCATGCCTCTTTGAAGTAGTTCTGGGAGGAAAAGGTGGAGGAGAGGGTAATCTAAATTAAGTTGAAAAAGGAAGGTAGGGTTGATGTTGAAAGAGGTAGAAACGGTGAGGAAATGGAAATCTGAAGAAAGAAAAAGTTGAAATGATGGAGTTGATAAAGAAAATATTTGTGATTTTGGGTTTCAAATGGTGCTTATTCATTCTATCGTTTTATTAATTGAAAAAAAAACAAGAATTAAAAATTACAAAATCATCTATAAAAAAATAATAATAATCCAACTCTAGGTCCAAAAGCAAACATCTTAAGAACAGCTTCGACGAAGAAGAATGCTGTAAGAAGCATGTTAACATTGGCCAGCATCCCCATGTACGTCATGTAAGAGCTTGTAGTCTCAGTGAAGTTTGTGGGTTTGGGGTAGGGGGTGAACTGGGAGAAATCGTGGTGGAGTGGTTGGTTGAGGGTGGTGAAAAGTTGGGGTAGGTGGTTAGGTTAAAAGTTTGATGATTTTAGCTGAAAATTATTCGAGTATAGGGGTTATTGATGTTGTAAGAGTTGGTTGATGTCAAGATGGGGTATGGTGAGGTTGGGTAGTGGTGGTAAGCTGGCGTATGATGAGGTTGGGTAGTGGTGGTGAGGTAGGGTATGGTGAGGTTGGGTAGGGGTGGTGAGGTGGTCATTGATAGGTTAATGAATGCATAAAAAATACATAAATGGACAATCAACATCAAAACATATAAAAAAAAACAAAACAGACGAACAAAAAAAATATCAATAAAAAATAAAAAATTAGAAGTAGCAGAACTGTGGCACCTTCATCATCAGTAGAACCATGTTTACAGCTATCATGCTCATCACCACGTACTCGAAAGCTGTCGACGATACCAACTTCCACACCTGGTGTGATGATGATGATGATTTAAATCATAATAAAAATTATAATTCAAGTATAAATAATAATTATAATAATAATAATATTAATAGTGATAATGATAATGATAGTAATAATAATGATAATAATAATAATAATAATAATAATAATAATAATAATAATAATAATAATAGTAATAATAATTTTTTAATCTTTGGTAACGCTTTAGTTCAAAATGGCCGATTCGTGCTAAGAGAATAAAATTTAGTTTAAACTAATTAATTTATAAGTTATGAGCTAGCTTTAAGTTTTCTCAAATTTTCAAATGCTATTTATAAGTTTATGGAGATACTGCTGGGTTCGGATACAATACATTAGTCCTAGATAGTTGTGAGAGATTTTGAAGTTGTTTTTATTTGGATGAAGGAATTGACTTTTCTTTACATTGTTTGTTAGTTTTCTATTTTTTTCCATAATTTTTGAAAGTTTTTTGTGTGTGAGTAGGTGCTGATGTTGAGGGTTTGAGAGATAGTGACTCAAGAATAGTTCAAAATCTAGAGATTATTTTCTGTTATTGCTGAACTTTTGGAAATCATATATATATATATATATATATATATATAATATATATATATATATATATATATATATATATATATATATATATATATATATATATATATATATATATATATATATATGCTCCTCTTACATCTTTTCATTATTTTTAGTTTTTTCTTCAAATTATGTTTGCTATTTTTCACTTAATGCTTCACTGATTTCAGTTTTAGTCAATTATAAACTTAGTCTCAGTTATTTGAAGCTTTTATCTCGACTTGATACAAATGTCGTGTTTAGTATTGGGATGAAAAAAAAAGAAGTTGATAACTGTAAAATTATTTTTATTATATTCTATAAATTAGGGGTTTTTATTTTTTTAAAGAATATATTAATAACTATCAAATATTTTCTTGCGGGTAAGCTCCTTGTCAGGAACGAAGACTAAGAGAGAACTCTGACAGAAAACTATTCCCAGGTGATCTTTGGGTGAAGTTCTCAGTAAATAACTATATGGGTAGGGCGTGCTCTTCAGCTTTGGTAGGCAATAACCCTAGTAATTGTGTCGCGATAAAAATACTGGTGGTAGTTCAACCTAAAAATAACTAGCCTTAAAAGAGAGCGAAATCCAGAATAAATTAGATACGAATAACGGCGTCAATGAGACTCGAACCAAAGGTGACAGCCTCTCGCCCGGCAGGTATCTCATGGCCCAGCAGCATGAGCCCGGTCGTAACACAGTTACTGCTAAGAAACAGAAACGAAAATGGACAGTACCAGACAATAGGATTGTGATGAAGTGCTACTTTTGCAGCGAACCAAGTCGCTTCGGGTACGGGAAGAGAATGCATAATCTCTGGGAGAAAAGGAACATGTTCGCTGTAAGTCAGCAGAGATTGATTGACCAAAAAAATCAAATAATAAAAAACCAATGGTTTTCTGAATTAGAACTTGAAGAGTTAAAATTGTGTTGTGAAGATAAATCGTCAGTGCTTATAGAGGAGATAGGATGTGAAAGGAATGGAGTTGATAGATTTGGTGATGAAGTGCCTATTGAGAAAGATTCTTTTGAAATGGAAGCCAAAGACGAAGAAAAAATGTTGCTAAATCGGTTGAATGAAATAAATAAGAATACTAGAACAATATTACCAGCATTAAGAGATATTGATAAAACAAAACTATAAGCAGCCGTGAAGAAAATAGATGATATGCTAGGCAAAATAAAAGTGAAAAGTATTACTGAAACTAATGATCTGATATATTGGGAAGCTGTTCTAGTGACTGATATGGTGGGAGTTAAAATTGGTAAGACAGGAATCAAGAAAGAACCCTGGTGGAAACGTCGACTAGAAGGCCAAATAAAAGATATAAGAAGAGAGCTTAGTTTGGTGAATGCAATAAAAAAAAATAAGCCAATAAAAAAAAAATTTGGAAACACTGCAAAGAAAATATAAGTTGAAAGAAACAAAACTGCTAGGAGTAAAAGAGGAGCTAATACAAAAATTTAAAGCCAAAAGTGGGAAAATTAAAAGATATGATCAACGAATTAAGCAATACCATCAGAACAGACAGTTTAGGAACAACGAAAGTGGTTTCTATAGTCGCTTGAACAGTGAAGATGTGCACGTCACAAGTGAGATACCAGGAAAAGAAAAAGCAAAAGAGTTTTGGTGAAACTTATTGAGTAAAAATGGAACACATAATGAAAATGCCAAGTGGTTAAAAGACTTCAAAACTTCAATGAATGGAAAACCAAAACAAGAAGAATTTATTATTAGTTCTAGAAAAGTACAAAATTTCTCGTCGAAAATACCAAACTGGATAGCACCTGGACCAGACGGTGTTCAAGGGTTTTGGCTAAAAAACTTCAAGTCCATGCATCAATGGTTAGTAAAATATCTAGCAGAATGCTGCAAAGGAACAACGCCAGCGTGGATGACAAAAGGCCAAACGGTTTTGATACAAAAAGATAAATCAAAAGGAACGTTTGCAAGCAAATATAGGCCAATTACATGCCTACCATTATGTTGGAAAATATTGACAGTGTTACTAACAGATGAGATCTACGCCTTTTTGGAAAACAACCAGTTTCTCCCAGAAGAACAAAAAGGATGCAGAAGGAAAAGCAGAGGAACAGAAGATCAGTAATACATAGACAAGATGATACCGAAAGAGATAAAAACGAGAAAGAAAAATCTAGCAATGGACTGAATTGATTACAAAAAAGCGTTCGATTTGCTGCCCCACTCCTGGATAATAGACTGCCTTTATTCACTTGGGCTGAATAAAAAACTGATAACCTTCTTGCAATCCACAATGAGAAACTGGCGGGTAGAATTGACCTGTAACAATGAAAATCTAGGTGAAGTAGAAATGAAGAGAGGAATATTCCAAGGAGACTCATTATCTCCACTTTTGTTTGTCATAGCCCTTATTCCTCTAACGCAGATACTGAAAGCTACAAGACATTGTTACAGCTTTGCAAATAAGGAAAAGATCAACCATCTACTCTATATGGATGACCTCAAACTGTATGCCAAAACCGAGGAAGAACTCGACTCAGTGTTACAGACAGTAAGAGTTTTTAGTGAAGATATCGGCATAAAATTCAGTATTGAGAAGTGTTCAATGTTAGTAATGAAAAGAGGGAAAAAAGTTAAATCAGATGGAATTAAGCTACTCGACGACACAGTAATGAAAGCATTGAGAGATGGTGAAGGATACAAATACTTGGGCATATTACAAGCTGACGATTTACAGAAAAAAGAAATGAAAATCAAAGTCCTCAACGAATACAAAAGAAGAGTGCGGAAGATTGTTAAGACAAAACTGAATGAAAGGAATATTGTTAAGGGTATTAATACTTGGGCCATCCCTGTTTTGAGATATTCAGCGCCTTTCCTTAGTTGGACAAAGACTGAGCTTTAGTCAATAGATGGGAAAACAAGGAAACTCTTAACAATGCATAATGGACTGCACCCACTAAGTGATATAGATAGGTTATATATACCAAGGAAAGTCGGCGGACGAGGACTGGCAAATGCTGAAGATACTGTTATCTTGGCCAAAATCAGCCTTGAGGATCACATCAAAAAAAGCGATGAAAGACTTTTATGTGCAGCTAGAGGTGATTTTGAAAATCCAGTAATTGCCACAGTGAAAGATATGAAGAAAAATATTCAAGATGAGAGAATAAAAAAATGGGATGGAAAAAAAATGTATGGACAGTTCTTAAGAGATACATCGGCAAAAGTAGACAAAGAGTTAAGTTGGAGAAGGCTGAGAAAAGGCGATTTGAAAATCCAAACTGAGTCACTTTTATGTGCGGCGCAAGAGCAAGCCTTGTGAACCAACTATCTCAAATTCCATATAGATAAAACGGCTAATAGTCCACTGAGTAGAATGTGCGGCAACGAAGGTGAAACCGTTCAACACATAATCTGCTCGCTCAAAAAGAGTACAAGATATGCCACGATAACGTTGCTAGAAGACTCCATTGGGACATTGGGAAGAAAAATGGATTAGAATGCAATGTAAAGTGGTACGAACATGAGCCAGATAGTATTGTGGAGAATGATGACTTAAAGTTGCTATGGGACTTCAATATACAATGTGACAATATGATAGAAGCCCATCGACCTAACATTGTCGTTTTACACAAGGAGTAAAAATGCTTGATTGTGGATGTTGCTGTACCTGGAGACTTCAGAATCAATGAAAAAGAAAAAGAAAAAATTGATAAGTATCAGGATCTGCGAAGAGAAGTTAGCAGGCTATGGCAGCAAAAGAAAGTGCATGTGGTACCAAGTGTAATTGGAGTCCTTGGAAGTATAAGCAAGAACTTTATAGGCTTTCTCCACCAATTAGAAATTAATACAAATATGGGAGAGTTGCAAAAGGCGGCATTACTTGGTACCGCAAGAATCTTGAAGAAAGTTCTGGAGCTGTAGGCAGACTTAGTAAGACTCTGGTCATTAGATATGACCCGTCTTACTAAAATTTTATCAGCAAAATGCTTGATAGATTTCATATAATAGTAATAACCTTATATTGGAAGGACTTTTTGTTAAGCGGCATGTACCGACAAGAGGGTCTGGCGTACAAGGCGAACTCTATGCACTGTTTCTGATGATATTATTATTTTATTGTCACTATTATCTTATTGTTATTATCTTATTTTTGTTATATTATTTTTATTATTATTTTATTGTTATTATTCAACAAAAAATAAAAGTAATAACATTAAACTAAACTTAAGATAAACTTTTTTATGTTAACATTTAGTAAAAATAAGAAATGATAATACTATTAAACTGAACCTAAATACTTATGATACTAAACCTGGTTCTTATCGATATCCTGGTCTTCCAACTCCTTCTCTCCCTGTTCTTGAAAGGTGATGATGATGAGGGCGACAAAGATGTTGATGAAGAAGAAAGGGAAAACGATGAAGTATATGACGTAGAATAGGGCCATCTCCATGCGGCTGTTGGGCTTGGGTCCTGGGGGAGAGGGGGAAATAAAAAATTAAAAATGAGAGAAAAAAAGTACTAATATAAAAAATGAAGAAAATAAATTTGATACTGATGATGATAATAATTAATTGGAAACTGAAATAAAAAATTTGAAAAATAATGCCGGATTAATTTTATTTCTTGATTGAAGTGAATCTCATATTGTACCTCTGGCCTCTGCAGTGACATCTATCGAATGGCGCAAAACTCTGCAAAATCGCAAAAATTTTCCTTAATTTGTTGTGTAAAAGAATATGGTGATAGATGGCTAGAAAATAAAAAAAATAATAGAAGCTGATGAGTTGAGTCATAACAAAGAGAACATACTGAGGCCACCCTTCTCCGGTTTGCACCACAAACAAGGTCAACATGGAGTTCAGTACGTCATCATAATGAAAATCCCATTTTAACCACTCTCTCTGATTTACTCTGGTGGTGAGTTGAGGTACAAGAAAGTGGAATGAGGTGTGGTGTAGTGTAATAGGTTATGGAGGGGTGAGGGATTGGATGAGATGTGGTGTAGTGTAGTAGGTTATGGAGGGGTGGGGATTGGATGTGATGTGGTGTAGTGTAGTAGGTTATGGAGGGGTGGGAATTGGGTGTGATGTGGTGTTGTGTAGTAGGTTATGGAGGGGTGGGGATTGGGTGTGATGTGGTGTGAGTTCATGTAACAAAATTGAAAATTTCAACATGAAAACTCCACCCAGAATCGAACCCAAAATTTCAGCTTTCTGGTCCAACTAATCATTTTTAAGTAACAACCCCAACCTTGCTACATAGTTGCTGATTGGCTCGAAAGGGTAAGATGAAGAAGACGACGAAGATGATGGAGATAATGATAATGATCTTGTGGGAGAAAGGATTTGATGTTGTGGGTCCTCTATTGACCGAATCTTCTCATACTCGAAGAAATACCCTCTGTTTGTTGTTGGTGTTGTTATTACCTTCCATATTGTTTTTTTGAAAACAACTTCAAAAAAAAAGCAATATTTTTCCATTAGACTAATGATTTATGACAAAGTTGAATTTGTCAAAAACTCTTATTGAATAAAAATATATCAAAATATTGCCTCTTTTTGTGAAGTTATTTTTAGAAAAACCTTCACTACTCTATAACAATAATTTTATTGCTTTTTCAAACTAAGATTTTTTAAATATTTATTTTTGTGATGAATTTTCACCTGCATTCAAACTCATTATCTTTCGAATAATCCGTGCAATAGAAAAACTTCCCCTGGAAAGGTTCGCATGTTTGATCAATAATAATTTGAAATGATTATTTTGTATTTTTAACTTAAATGAATAAATATTTTAATCATAAAAAACTGACTTTATCATAACTATTGCCATCACCACACCACGCCTCACCACGTCATACCACACTACCTCGCACCACATCTCACCACATCACACTACATCCCAGCCTACCACATCCCACACCATGTCCCATCTCACACCTCACCACACCCCCCCCCCACATCACTCCACCTTGAACAACTGCACAGCAACCACAGCAAAGATGAATTGGAAGAGCATATAGACGAGCATTATGTTAAATACATTACGTAGCGAGTTCACTACGCAATCAAACACCGCCTGGCGAATAAAAAATAATTATATTTTTGTTTCAACAGTTAGCCTTTCTATTACAGTTCATAGTGGAAATATTTTTCAGCAAAAAAACTGAGCCCACCTCGACTGTGGTACAAAACTAGCTAGAGTAACAACAAATACCCTCAATAACACTATTTTTTATGACAACAAAAACAACAAGCCCGCATCACCTTGAGCTTGGGGATACGGTTTATAGTCTTAAGAGGCCTGAGGACTCTGAGTACCCTCAAAGATTTTATGGTGCTCAGGTTCTTGCCCGCTGATCCCCTGGTAGTGGGATAAGGTTGATGTTGGATCGTTTTAATGAAGTTTATCATCATAACATACATCTTACCACATCTCATCACAAAAACCCAAACCACGCCATCCTCTTACATCACACTCTCTAACCTACCGCACCTCATCACACCCACACACCACAACCCACATAAAAAGAAAAGCAGCAAGGGCACAAACGACTACCACAGCATCAAGAATATTCCATGCATCTCTGAAGTAGGAGCCAGGGTGTAATATGAGACCTAGTGTTATTATCTGGGTGAAGGTGGTGTTATTTAGATTTATGTTTGTTTTACAATTTATTTATTCCTATTTTTGACAGTTTATTGTTTGCTTTGCTAAAAAAAACAATTCTATAAATAATTAATCAATAACAAACATGTGAAGAAAAAGAGAAACAAGATCATAAATTAGAAGCAATAATAAAAATAAAATCATAACAATAACTACCTTCAGTATCATCTCAACAGTGAAGACCCCGGTGAAAGCAAAATCCATTGTATTCAACACCTCATTCCTTCTGGAAGCATCCCTGATTGGATCTTCAGCAGCCAATGAGAATGAAGATGCGATGATGACGATCATGATAAATAGGTCAAAATAGGGTAGGCTAACGATTGAATGGCACAACCTGCGTACGCTGTATTGGGGGAAGAAAGGAGCGTGGAAAAAAGATAAGAAGGTTGGAAGGATTTGGTGGAGAGAGGTGGAGAGTTGAGAAGTTTGGAAAAAAGGTTGAGTGGTTAGAAGAAGGAATAAGAAGGTTGAGTTGTTGTAAGGTTGGAATGTGGTTGGAGGTGGTGTGTTAGGGGTTTACAAAAAGGTGGGTGAGTATGAGTTGTGAGGGAGGTGCTGGGTGCTTGTTGATGTGAGGGATGTAGTTGTGGAGGTGTGGTGAACCAAGCCAATGAAATTAGTTGGATAACAACAATAGACTATTAAACGATGTGAATACAAAATTGAAAAATAAAAATAATAATAATAAACAATAAAAAAAAATTGACAAAAACAAAGAACTGACGGGTTGGTGGGAGAGAAGATGAAGAGGGAGTTGTAAGGGAGGGCTGGTTTTGAACCTGTGTGGGTGGTCCATCATAATAACAATAATAATAATAAGAATAATAATAACAATAATGATAGAAATAAAAGTATTAATAGAAGAGGAATATTAATAACAAATATAATAACAAAAACAACTTCATTGAAACTAATTTATATTTTTTTTTTAATATTTTTTTTTATTTTTATTTCTTTTTTAAAAGCTTTTTTAACTAGATATGGTTGTGATCCTTGAAGTTTTAAGTCAAAAAAGAAGTTCAAAAAGTCATTAGTTTTAAGAATCTCAACAAAGCCTTTCATAGTGGCTCCTACCCAAAAATATTGTGAGCCACAAAAAAAATAAAAGATAAACACAATTCCAGCTTGAAATTTAACCCAAAATTCAAATTTTTCTTTTTGCTTCTTAGAAAATTATTTAATTCTTAACAAATACTTCAATGGAAATTCACAAAACAAATATTTTCTCACCAAACTGAGAAATTCTGCTTTCCACTTCCAAATTGCCAGTGTTATCTTCTTCATCATTTTTGACTTCATTCATATCCTTATCAATATTCTCATTATCATTATTAGTGGTATCATCATTATTATTATTATAATTGTTGTTGTTGATTCCATTATTATTGTTATTATTATTATTGATAACATTATTATTATTATTATTATTATTATTATTATTTCCCCCATAGTTACTCATCCTTCTTACAACGCCATCTTCATTTGTTTCGTCATCATTCATATTTTTGTTTATTTTTATTATGATTCCATCATCATCATCATCGTAGTTGTTTTTGTTTTTTTCATTATTATTATTATTATTATTATTATTATTACTTCCACTTTTATTATTGTTTTTATTAGTTTCATCATTATCATCGTCATAATTTTTATTTTTGCTTTCATCAAAATTACATTTTTTGTTTTTATTTTTATACCCAGAAAATTCGTCAATATCTAAGATACTATTGTCATCATAATCATTATCATCGCATTTATCACCATTAAAATTAGCCTCATTATTATTTTTATTATTCAAATCATCATTTATCTTATTATCGTTATTATTATGTTTGTTTTTGTTTTGGTTTTTGTTCGAGTTTTCGATGATGTAAACGATGTTACGCTGAGACTGTTTGATCAGCTCCATCCGGTCCACCAACTCCTGCTGCCAAACACAATACAATATAGGTATGAAATAAACCAAAATAGCATTAACTTTAGGAGTTTTGAGGTATTTTGGTACTTTTATTGCGTATTTGTGATGTTTTTTCATCAAGGATTTTATACTGATCTGTAACATTTACTTGTATTAGGTATTTATATTGTGTATTATAATTTTTCTATTACGTATTTTTACTTTGTAGAAATTTTGTATATTTTATTTGTAACAAAGAAAAAATATAAAAGTATTCTATGATTTAATAGTCACTATTGTTTTGATGATTATTATTTTTATGATAGCCACCTTGTTGTTGTTTTCCTCTGCTGCACTGAGCTCTTGAGCATTAGCCAGGTTGTCCACTGCGATGGCCAGGAAGACGTTCAAAAGGGTGTCTGTTGTTATTTTTTATTATTATGTTAAATCATTAATATTATTTTTTAAAATTATTACTTCAATTTTGAATGATAAATGTCTTATTGCTTCAGAGTCTGATGATTATTTTATTCAACATGAAGGTGATGGTAATAGAACGTACAGTTGCCGAAGAGGACAAGAATGATGAAGTAGACTGAATAAAACATTCCTCCGTTATCAATGCCCCCTGCATCATAGTTGATCATTATCATAGTTAATATCATTATCAGGGGTATATATTTTAACTTCATTATAACTATGACTATTATTATTAGGGGTGATGTTGAGAAACACAAAGAAATTAATTATTGAATTGAACAAAAAAAATAAATTTAAAAAATGTAACAATAATAAATATTATTATTATTATTATTATTATTATTATTATTATTATTATTATTGTTTTTAAGACCTTGAGACTGGATAGCAAAAAACATCACTTCATTCCAGTCTTCCCCCGTCAAAATCTGAGTTGTTATTTTGCTTTTATTTTTTTATTCAATAAAAATATGTTAAAAGCAAAATAAATCTATTCATTTTTACTCAAAACTTTTTTCTATATTATTTTTTACTATTTCTAAATAAAACTTTCTCTGGCCGGGATTCGAACTCCTATCCCTCCCATCACCACCCACCACCAACCTGGAACACTGTCAACAAGGCCACAGGGAAGGAATCAAAGTTGCATGGTGGTTTGCCCATGTCAAAATTCCATCTGACGATGAGGATGATGATGATGAGGCTCAGGATGATGGTGAGGATGATGATGATGATGATAAGATGATGGTGAAGATAAAGATGAAGATGATGATGATGATGATGATGATGATGATGGTGATGATGGTGATGGTATGATAATAACTATAAAAATGATTATGATGAGACGGACTAATAACAAAGATAACATCAAAAACAATGATAAGTTAAAAATAATAGCAAAAATTAATGATAAAAAAATAATAGTATTTGCATACAAGCCAACGTTTCAGCTCATACAAAACAATCAGAAAAACAACAAAAAGAATAATAATAATAATACTGACTCTCCCCCAAAGAGCTGCATTCCCAACAGAGCGAAGATGACGATGAAGAGGAAGAGGAGGAAGAGTAAGGATACTATGCTTCTCATACTACTCAGCAGTGAAATTACCAAGTTCCTCAAGGAAGACCAGTATCTTGTAGAAAAAAAAATGAGTGGGTTGATAGGTGGGTGGGTAGCGGATAGGTGGGTGGAAAGATGGGTGGGAAGGTGGATGGCAGATAGGTGTATGGAGATTATGTGAATAATTGTGTACATGAGTGCAGGTGGATGGACAAGTGGATCTGAAGTATAAAAAATGAACTGTTGAATGGATTGATGGCTCAATGTATCACGGTTTAAAGCCATTCAAAAAAATCCCGGTTTTAAACTCATCTTTGGAGCATCTCAATAGATTTAACATTTGAATCGAAACTTTTAGAAATCGTAACACAAAATCTCCCTAGTTCAAACTTAGAATTTATGAATATTATGTTATTAAAGTGAATACGAAAAATTGAAAATTTTCCAGACAGCCCACTTAGACCCCACAACTTAAAAGCACCCGAACCATTCCACAGAATCATATGAGTTAGTTCTGATGGTTTTTTACGCATTCCCACGTGGTAATCTAATAGACCTTTGTCTGGTTGTTCTCATGACAAACGTTTCATGCAGTCTTGGAAATTTTACATGGGGTTTTATGGTAACTTTTGAGCAATACAATTCTCAACTTGGTAACTTTACACTCTTTTATTGTTTAGTTTACATCAACTAATTTTTCAAAGTTACATAACCTTACCTAGTAACTTTACACAATCATTTTTGATAACTTTACATAGTTTCACCTGGTAACTTTGAAGATTCTCAACAGTCTGGAAGCTCTTAGGATGCTAATGCCAAAGGAGGAGTCTGGGTAGATGGCTGTGTAGATGGTGGTGTAGCATAGTTAGGTGGTATGATGGGGTGTGATGTGATGGGTGGTATGGTGAGATGTAGGAAAGGGTGCGGGCAGATTTGGTGGGGTGTGATGGGCTGGTGATGTGGTGTAATATGGTGGAAGATTGACAGATGGATGAGCAAAATGCCTAAACAGGTAAATGGAAAAAAACATAAAAGAATAAAAGAAATGAATTAAACAATAAACATATTATAACATTGGAAAAACAATGGAGGGTATCTGAGAATCATTCGATGAATGATGGATGGATGATGAATGAGGGAGGGATGAGAAGGATAGATGAATGATGATGAAGATGAAAATGATGATGATGATGAGAATGTGGATAGATGGATGAGGATGATGATGATGAAGATGATGATGATGAGGATAGATGGATGATGTTAAGTGGATTGTAGATGAGTGATAGATAAATAAGTTTATAGAATATAAGATAGATCCTCGAAGTTTGAGGGAGGAATGGGTAGATAGATGAATGGATAGATAGATGGATTGGTTGATGGGTAGATAGATGGATGGGTGGGAGGTTAGGCGGATGGATGAATAGATAGATAGATGGATGGATGGATAGATGGATAGATAGATGGATGGATGAATGGATGGATGGATGAATGGATGGATGGATAGATAGATAGATGGATAGATAGATGGATGAATAGAGAAGATAAATAGATTCATGTATAGGTGGAAAAATAGATGGACGATTGGATGAGTTTATGCAGCTCAAATATATAATGGTTTGACAAATGAGAGCATCAAAAGAACGCTGATGAATGAAGATGATGATGCAGGTATGACTGTTAATATAGAAATATATCTGTTGAATAAATTAAAAATTTAAAAAAGTAAGTAAATAATTAATAAATAAATAATAAATATTATTTATTTGATGATGATTAAAAGTTAACTCACTAGAGAGTATCACTTCCAAGAGGCTTCCAGCTATCACCTTAGTTATTTATATATCACTTTGTATATCCGGTTGTTGTTTCCGGGACACAAAACAAAATGGTTACAAAAAAAATGAAGCATCTAACATAAAATGTAGCAAACTAAATTACACCGTGCCACAAAAAGTTAACGCAACACAATCTCACACCACACTTTACCCCACCTCGTTCAACCATATCCTACCACACCACATCACACCCTACCACACCACATTCCACCACACCACATCCCACCACACCACACTCCAGCAGATCACATCCCACCACACCACATCACACTCTATCACACCACACACCACTCCATCAAAGATGTTGAATGAAGACTGGAAATATGACTTTACTCCCAGTCCATACATTTTCATCACCATTTCAAAAATGAACAAGACCAGAAAAAAATGCTCTGCGTGATCTGATTGGATGGTATGTAGGTCAGTTTTTTCATGAATAAATTAAAGGGATTAAATTTTCATGTGGTTGGTTGATTATACGGTCCAATTATTTAAATTTTTTGTAATTGATTGGCATTAAATTCAATTCTAAATTGTTTATTTAATCTTTCAGATTTAAAATTTTTTGCGACTAGACAGCACATCAAGACGTGCCACCAAAGTGTTTGAATGTCACGCAAGGAGACACTTGAAGTTACAATTGTGAAAGATCTTCATGTCATAAAATTCAAGAAGGGTGAGGTATGAAGATGAAAATGGTGGTGATGTTTGGATGATTGCTTGAAAGTCAAATAGAATCGGTTTTGAAGCCATAGTTGAATAATTTGAAAGCTTAAAACGATATAATACTTGGGATGTCAAATGATGAAACAAACAGAGAAAAAAAACATAGAAAAGCAATGAGAAATTTGAAATGAAAAATATTAAAATTAATAATTTATATATTGGAAAGTAATAATAATAATAATAATTATTATTATTTTTTTTATTATTATTATTATTATTATTTATGTTGGCAACATCACTCACAGAGGAAGAGTGTGAGGAATGGGGGTTGGTTGTAATGTTCCACTGCCACGGAGAGGGTGTTGAGGAAGACTATGGTTATGATAAACCAATAAAATTTTCCTCCTCTTACACTGTTCTTCACTTTCAGCCTGGTGAGGGGTGAGTGGGGGGGGGGGGAGAGGATGTGAGGTGGAGGGAAGGGAGGATGATGTGATGTGGAGGGAAGAGAAGGATGTGAGGTGGAGGGGAGAGAAATGAAACGGTAGAATAGAGGTGAGAGTTGGTGGATAGTGAATTGTGATGGGGTAAGAGTGATGGTAGTGAAGTGGTAGTATGGGTTGGTAAGGTAAAGTGCAGTGCATTTCTCAAAAGGTTTTGTTGTACAAGCTGAAACTTCATCTTTTATCAACTTTTCTATAACATTTTTTTGGTTTTGAAATAGTTTTTGACAAAAAAACATTAGCAAACTAAATTTAATTTTTAGAAAAAAGTTTTTTGATAATTTAATGGTTTTGAACTTATATTCCTTTTTAAGTTTTTTTCAAACTGAATCGAAAACAAAGTTTTGTTTTTCGAAAGAATCCTGAAACATTTTTTTTTGGACGGATGTTTTATAGCATAAAAATGCGTAAAATATAAATAAATCAATAAAAAAATGAAAAAATAAACCTAAGATAAATACATTTAATAGTTCTGTTTCAGATATTTTGAAGCTGCTGGGAACAAAAAGTATTGAGTTTTGAAATATTCCAGAATAGTGTTTGTTTGAAAATCAAACAAGATGGTTACATGAATTTGCATTTCAAATTCATTGTACACTGAGTATCAAACCTTTTCACATCTTATTGGAAGAACCAATAAAGATTGAATAAAGAAAGATTCAATCATTGAACAACTATTTTTGATTATTATAAAACAATAAATGTTTTTACTTGAATCTCTTTTCCAACCGACTGATCCTCACCAAAACCTTCATCTTCTTCTTCCTCCTCATCACCCCCACCACCTTCTTCGGTTCCGGTTCCTGTTCTGAGATGTTTTTAACAACACTATCATCTTTGTTTTTGGTATTTTTTTTCTTTTCTTTTCCCTCTAAAAGTTCTTTGTTCTTTTTTTGCATCGAGTATCGCCTGTGTTTGAGACCTGGTATTGGTTCGGTGGTACTACTTTTCATCATGGTATTATGATTTGGTATCACACAAAATGATTTTTCAATGTGGTATTAACTGATTTTGTATTGAAGAGGGATGTTAAATTTCATTGTGGTATAGCTTCTATGGTAATCAGCTGTTTTTAAGAATCAACCAAAACAACAATGGACCAACTTTTCTTTTTCTCGTTGGATGAACAATCTTCCAAGATGACGTCATTATCCTCTTCGTTCAATAACACCTCTTCTGCGATGGGTGGGTGGACAGGTGAATGGGTGTGTGTTTGGATGGATTGGTGGGTGGACAGGTGAATGGGTGTGTGTTTGGATGGATTGGTGGGTAGACAGGTGAATGGGTGTGTGTTTGGATGGATTGGTGGGTGGGTAAGTAAACTTGAAAATTTGTCTATAAATATTTATTAATTTAAACGAAGCCACAACACAGACGTCATACCAGCTCTGGAGATCCACTGAAGGTAGGCTTCTGTCTCCCTTTCGATGCCTGTATTACGTCATTTATACATCAAGAATCATTACGTCATTCATACATGGTACCATCAACAACCTTTACGTCATATATGCAAGATAGCATATTTTAGTTGTATTAATACGAAATTTTTATTTAGATATTATTATAAATATAATATTCTCACGTGAATATTAGAAAAATTACTTCTAGAATGAATATTATTAACTGAACTCAATAAAATATCAACATAAACAAAAAATATAGAATATATTATAATTATAAAATACTACCAGATACAAAAAATATCCGGTATATTATGATACAAATACAAAGTCACCCTGTTGTTTTCTGAGTTTGAGGAAGGAATGCCTGTTTTCCACCCTCTCCCTCTCCTTTGCAAACTCCCTGCCGTTTGAGGATGAAGTTAATAACTATGACCACAGATATGATAAAAAACTAAAAAAATAACAACAATAAAACATAGAAATAATTTTCAGATACTCTTTTTTGAAGCTCAAGGCGTTACAATTTTAATGTAACGAAAACACACTGTTGGCCCAAAACGGAATCGAACTCGGTAACTTTAGATAACTAGTCTAATGCTCTACTAATTCACTTATATGGGCTAATAAGTAATAATAAAAACAATAACAATAAAAATATTATTTATTTTATTATTCCCACCCGCTAAGAACACCAAGCACGAGATTGAGGATGAAGAAGGAGCCGATGATGATGAGGGAAATGTAGTAGAGCCAGGCAAAGGAGTTGCCCAGAGCATCGTTTGTCTGAAGGAGGATAATAACAATAATAAGTAATGAGAACATTAATTTTAAAAAATTAATTATAGCTATAATAATAAATTATTAAAAAAAAGATAATTAATCTTCTCATTTCTATAATACTGTGATAATAATAGTAGTAAAGATGATAAAGACCATTTTGTTTATATTGTTATGCATTCACAGCATTTTGTCATGTTGCCTTGGGTGCAGTTTGGTGGGTTGTGTTGGTTTTATTTCTATTATGATAATAATAATAATAATAATAATAAAAAATACTGTTGTTTATGTTTTTATTGTTTTTTTAAGGTAACACATGTATTTATTTTTTAAAATAGTGACAAAATTGAATCTAAAAGAGAGTGAGAACATGAAGTTGTATGAGAATAGAAAATTAACTACAAACTAAATCAGGAACGAAATTAATTAACGAAAATAATGTAAAAAAAAAGTATAATAAATAAATGGATGTTTATATATATATATAATTAAAAAAGCAAGTTAGAACGAAACACAAGTATAAAATTGTTTTTATTATTTATGTTATTGTTTTAATTTAATTATTTTTTCTTGTTATTAATTTAATAATTGATTTTATTATTCATGTTATTATCGTTATTTTTTATGTTATTGTTATTATCCATGTTATTATCGTTATTTTTTATGTTATTGTTATTATCCATGTTATTATCGTTATTTTTTATGTTACCATTTATTTTATGCGTATTTTTTTTTTATCACTCATGTTATTATTGTTATTATTTCAGGATCTCCATATAACCGAATCAGCTAATGCATCGAGTCACGTGGGATTACCATTAATGGCACTCAATGATAAAAACAATAATAACAGTTAATAATAATAATAATAAAATAATAATAATATTGCTATTTGAAAAAACATAAATATTTATTTCAATATGATATAAAAAAATGAATTTAAAATAAATAAATCAAAATAATGACAATATTATTATTAAAAATGATAGCGGAAAAATTTTCTGCTTATAAACAAAAAAATTAAAAAGAAACTGGAAAGAAAAATTTTGTTGAGAGTGCCATGTGTTTTTTATTTAATATGCAGAAGTTTTTGTGGAAATTAGAACTCAGTTAAGCTCATCAAGGATCCATTTCAGCACCAAAAGTTCTCAAATCTTGTAACAATTTTGCGTTTAAAAAATAGAAAAAACCTGCGTGAAATAAAATAATAAATAACAATAATAGATAATAATAATAAAAATAACTGAGAGTTTTTCTATATATATTTCTGTTGCAGAAGGCTGGAAGTTTCAAAAGATTTTCAGAGCTAGAAAAACTGCAATAACAAAAATAATAAACCCGAGAAAGTTTTTTAATACAATAAAAATTATTATTATTTTTATTATGCTCCAACATCGTTAATATTCATTTTATAAAATTCCATTATTACTAAATAGCATTTTTCATTATTATATTGATATAATAATATCAATTATTATTATTATTTTTGTTTTTTTGTCAATAATTTTGATTTTATGCTCATTATTGTTATTATTATTATTTTTATTGATGTTATTATTATCATTTTTTCACACCCACCCAATACAGAACGTTGGTCCACCCTTCCATCGTTATGCATTGGAATACTGTCAACATAGCAAACCCTGGAGGGATTTTTTTGTTGGTTTTTATATTATTTCTCCATTGGTGATGTTTGTTTTGTTGTTGTGAATGTTTTTTTTATTGAAATCTAACGTAGAACTTTTGTTGTTTCAATTTTGTTTTTTTTATTATTTTATATAATTTTTGTTGTTTTTTGTTAATATCATTGTGTTTATTATTATTATTTATGTTGTTATTGATATCAATTCTATAAATAATTTCATATAAAACAAGAAACATGGTTTATTAAAAGCCACAACTTGACCTCCATCTTTAAACCTCAGATTCAAAATATTTCCTCGAGTTCAGATTAGCTTATCAAAAAACTTTCCAAAACCCGCCATTTTCATCCTATATCAGTATTTTCTTTTTTAATGCTATTCCATATATTTTTTATAATACTAGTTTTTCATTTTTATTTTTTTTTTATTTTTATTTTTTTTATTTTATCAATTTTTTTTTGAGATGAAATGGAAACCTTAAATTATCTAAAACTAATTTTTAATCACGGAAAAGTTTGCTTTTCACTGAATACAAGATCATCATCATCACTTCATGATCATCATCATTACTACCATCACCATCATCTCTTCTCTACAATCCCCTTTCATCAACCTCTTTCACCATTTCTCCCTCACTACCCTCTGCCTTCTCACCATCTCTCCCTCACTACCCTCTGCCTTCTCACCATTTCTCTTCCACACCCTTCTCACTCATCTGTGAACATCCTTACCTCAAACGTCTTCATCAACACACTTAACTCTTTATCCTTGTCTTCCACCTACTCAAACACATCAACATCCAAATGACCATTCCATCCCAATCACACATCCCTAAACCAAAAGCTGCAAGATCTACAATAGATTCTTCACGCACACTGTTTTTCCAATTCGGATCCTCAAGCCTCCAACCACATATCTCTCAAATGTTCCAAACCTCCTTCAAAACTGATCTTTCCTCAGGGAATACTGACCTCTGACACGAGTCTACCACTGGTGATAACGCTATATAAAAATTTTTATAATAAAAACAATAATAAAACATTTTTTTATTGTTATAATAATAATAATAATAATAATAATAATAATAATAATAATAATAATAATTATTATTATTATTATTATTATTATTATTATTATTATTATTATTATTATTATTATTATTATTATTATTATTATTATTATTATTATTATTATTATTATTATTATTATTATTATTATTATTATTATTATTATTATTATTATTATTATTATTATTATTATTATTATTATTATTATTATTATTATTATTATTATTATTATTGTTATTGTTATTGTTACCAACCAATAGAATCGAAGTTGACAATTCCATATTTGGGACCGAGATAAGAATCCTCTTGACACACAGGGTAGTGGTTGTTATTATTTTTATTATTATTTATATTATTATTATTTTTGTTATTGTTTTTTTTTGCTTTATTTTTCTTATTTTTGCGGCTGAAGATACTTTTTAAAACGTCAATGGTTGTTTTATTTTTGTGTGTTTTTGCAACCGTATTCTCTGAATTATTATTGTTATTGTTATTATTACTGCTTTTATTATTATTGTTGTTATTATTATTGTTGATTTTTTTGCTGAAATTGGCAGCACTCCTCTTGTATTGGTCTCGATAAATTTTATTGATAAAATTTCTTATAAATTTTTTTTGCTTTTTATTTTTATTTTTATTTATATTTTCTTTTATATGAATATTCATAAAATCATTCAAAAATTTTTGAATATTTATGAACCTATAAATAGTTTTAACTTCATTATTATCAATTATATTATTATAATTCTCTATAAAATTTACATAAAGTTTCTCATACAGCTTCACCATCCCACGCAGACTTTTTCCATCAGGGATGTTTGAAGTTGCATTTAAAAGTTTAGTTTTAAGAATACAGTCATCAAAAGTGTTATTATTCTTGTTATTGAGCTTATTATTTTTGGTATTATTGTTATTATTATTATTTTTATTATTATAATTGTTATTATTATTATTATTTTTATTATTATTATTTTTATTATTATTTTTATTATTATTTTTATTATTATTATTATTGTTATTATTATTTATTTTATTGCTCATTTGGGCCTTATTAATTTTAAAACGACTTATCAAATTTTTGAAATTAATGAAATTATTGTCATTATTATTTTTTCCATTATTGTTGTTGTTATTGTTATTGTTGTTGTTATTTTTATTGTTATTATTATTATTATTATTATTATTATTATTATTATTATTTTTATTATTATTGTTGTTGTTATTTTTAGTGTTATTATTATTATTATTATTATTATTATTATTATTATTATTATTATTATTATTATTATTATTATTATTATTATTACTATTATTATTGTTATTTGAAGCTTTTCCAATATTTTTGGCCCATAAGGTGCTGATATGTCGATATAAAAGCTCTGATTTTTTATTGATATGATTGTTCGAAACAATTTCCATCATATGATTGATTTTATTACCATTTTTGATGGCAATTCTTTTGAGAGTTTTTTTATTTATTATTGTTGTTTTGAGAGTTTTTTTATTTATTATTGTTGTTTTGAGAGTTTTTTTATTTATTATTGTTGTTTTGAGAGTTTTTTTATTTATTATTGTTGTTTTGTTTTTAATATTCTTATTATTGTGTCGTTTTCTTCGATGGTAATACCCACGGTAAGAGATTTCATCTTTCTTATTATGTATATTATAGTTTTTTTTGTTGTTTTGTTTATTATAATAATTTTTTTCACCAATTCCTTTTCTAATACTATTTATAGATTTATAATCACGTGTTTTAGTTGAAGCTTCGTTAAAAATAGGGAAACACAAAAAATAAAATCGTTTAATATTTCTTCTATGTTTTTTATTTTTATGAATAGGTTTTTTATTATTATTATTATTTTTGTTTTTATTATTATTATTAATGTTATTTAGATGGCGATAATAGTTTTTGAGATAATTTCCATAATTTCTTCTGAAGTCATTCTTATAAATAAGAGTCAATTTTCCTTTTTCAAAACTCTCATTAGTTTTATTATTATTATTATTATTATAATTTTCATTATTATTATTGTTCTTGTAATTGCTATTATTTTTGTTATTATTCTTATTATCAATATTTCCCTTTTCATCATCTTCTGTTTTTCTTCCAGAAGTCATCTTGTTGTAATGGGGATGATGATGATTATTATTATTATTGTTGCTGATATATTTATGATTATTTCCATTATTTTTATTTTTATTATTATTTTGATTATGATTATTGTTATCATCATTATTGCTACTATGCTCATCCTCGTCATAACATCGGTATCCTCCTTGCGACATGAGGCCTGCGAGAGAAGCATAAAAATAATAAACCTGAAATATCAATTTTAAGATGATAAAAAGATAATATTGAATAAAAGTGTTATAAAAAAAATAGCCTTGACAAATAATGAAAAAAATAAATAATGGAATTAATATTAATAATAATAATTATTATAATAATAAAATCCAGACGGACCGCACAATACAAGCCAACCGACCAGACATTGTCGTAAAGGATTTGCTAGGCAATGTCTGTTATCTAATTGACATGAGCGTGCCATCAGATAAAAATGTGTCATCCAAAACATTTGAAAAGCTTTCCAAGTATAAAGACTTGGAGATTGAAATTGGAAAAATGTGGCATCTCAGAGCTAGAAATATCCCAGTTGTGATAGGTGCACTGGGCCTGGTCAAGAAAGGAACCAAAGGTTTTCTCGATAAAATACCCGGCCAATCCTTCTTTCAGAGAAATCCAGAAGATAGTTCTAAGCGGCACAGCCCATATCCTCAGAAAAGCTCTATCAACATAACTTCCAATTTCACTCATCTGAGGTCACTGGTAGTAACCCGATGTTTGATCTTATAACTAGCATTTCAAAAGAAAGAACGATAATAATAATAATAATAATAATAATAATAATAATAATAATAATAATAATAATAATAATAGCAACCAGACTGCACGAGACATGGAGTGGCTTCTTCTGCTCCCTTCTCTATGTACAGCTCGCCTGCAACAACAAATAATATTATTGATTATCATATTATTATTGTTTTTGTTGTTGTTGTTGTTGTTGTTATTATGTACCCATTATTAATATTATCAAGGTCATTGGCATATAAAAAATGAAATGAATGGAACTTAGTTTGAATCCAGTTAATTAAACGATTTAAATAAAACTATATTAATTTATTCGAATTTTAAGTGCCTCGTTATTCTCTAGCGCTTCACTCTTGCAACAGTCTCCAAAACTCTCCAAAGACATCTCACAAATGGGTCAATATAAAATCATATTTCTATTGTATACATACTCTTGTGAGAATGTCCCAAATTTTATGGGCACTCGATTGCATGCAGTGACAGATGCGTGCAAGTTTCAGTTTTATTGCAGATGTATTAAAACCTAGATTTTATTGCAGATAATGTGGGCTCTTTTTATTGTAGATCTATTTGAGCTTAAGTTCAATACACGTATATATAAGCTTTGAAATTATTAAAGATCTATGTGAGCTTCAGATTATAAGAGTCGACCACCCACCCACCTACCTATCTACCCACTCATCCATCTATCCATCAACCCACCCATCCTCCCACCTGTGTCGGCATAGCGACATGAAGAGTGGAAAGCTCCTGAAAAGAACTCCAGACCTGAATAATAACAAAAATAAGGCTAGTGATAATAAAAATCACAATAAAAATGCTTCCAATAATAATAATAAAAAATAATAATAATTAAAATGATAATTCAATGGAAAAAAGTTCCATTGATGCCCACCAACGCATAATAAGCTTCCAAGCAAGATCTCTAAGTTTTACAAGACAATCTCATTATTATTTTTTTTATTATTATTTTTATTATTATTTTTATTATTATTATTTTTATTATTATTATTTTTATTATTATTATTTTTATTATTATTATTTTTATTATTATTATTTTTATTATTATTATTTTTATTATTATTATTTTTATTATTAATAATTTATTATTATTATAGCTGTTATAATTCCTAGTGTGGAAGCCTGCATCAGGCATGAGAATAACCGTTATAAGACCTCAGATCTATTATTAGCATTTTGTTTTGTTTTTGCTTTTATTTTTTAAACTTTAAAAACATTAAAAAAAAAAAAATTTCCAATAAGTATAGCCTTATCATTAAACATTAGCATCTAATGTTTTACGATAAGGCTATACTTATCGAAAATTATAGCTTTTATTTTAAATAAATGTATGAATCCCCAATTGATGTTTTTAAAGTTTAATTGCTCTACAAAACATACATAAGATGTCTCTGAAAAATTATTATTATTATAATTATCTTTAATATTTTTAATTTGTTTTTTCAAACTTTTTGTTTTTATTTTTATTTCAATTTGTTCATACTAATTGTCTTATCCATTATTTTTCATGGCCATTTTTACATTTTTTAGCCAGAGTAGCTATTCACATCATGTTTTGATGTACAATTTTCATGACGTTCAATTAAAAAAATCACAATAACAAAAATAAAAAAAAGAAATGAAACGAAAAAAAAATAAAATAATAATATAAAAATGAATAATAAGAATAATAATGAAAAAGAAAATAATAACAAAAATAATAAATATTAATGAAAAAAATTTTGAAAATAATAAAAAAACATAAATAATAATGATAACATAAAAAATATCAATAATAACATAAAAAAGAATAATAAAAACAATAAAACGACTAAAAGTTAAAATGATAGCAAAAACATAGAATACTTATTTTTGTATAGTTTTTATTATAAAAGCTTTTAATCATAATAAAAAAAAACAATTAGGATTATAAATGATGCAAAAAAAATAATAAAAATCAAAATTTAAAAAAAAACAACAAAAACCCAGTGACAGTTATAAATAAATAAACTAATATCAAAAAATGCTTGATAAAAATAGAAATTATTCAATAAATTATAAAAAAAAACCATAATAAAAATAAAAAATCTCAAATAAAAAAAATAATAATATACTGACCAATGATAGCGAAGATGAGGATGGCGAAGAAGACGAGGAGTGCGATCTGGAGGAGGGGCACCATGGCCTTGAGGATTGACTTGAGAACTACTTGTAGGCCTGTGCATAATAACAATAATAAACTATATTATTTCATCTTTTTTTGTTTTTTTTTCGATTTTTCTTTTTTATTGTACAATTTATAGATATATTTTTCTTATTTATTTATTATTTTTGTTGTTTTATCAACCAACCACACTTATCCTCTTCATTAACCAATCACAAGCATCATCCAATATTTCCTACCTCCAAAGACCTTCATACTGCCATCACCACATACCTCACTCCCCTCTAAGCTTTCTTCATCAAACATTTGACCTTAAGTACCTCACCCCAACCTCAATTCCTCTTCAAATCACTTTTGCATTCAGCCCTAACCTCATGCCACATCACTAACCCTATCATCACTACCTCCATTTCAACCCTACCCTCCCACCCTCCCCTTTTTCTCACTTGGCACTCCTGACACAAGCTTCAAAGGCCTCAAAACCCTCACAGCTCTCAACGTCCTCAAATCAAAATTGCCTGATCCATTTCCTCTAGTAGCAAATAATGCTACAAAGCTGCGTGGGTGACAAGGTGATGAGAGTGATGGTGGGTGAGATGTGGTGGCGGATGAGCTGATGGTGAGTGGTGGTTGAGAGGAATGATTGAAATAGTGTTTTTAAGTGAAGAGAATTGTTGTGAGGTAATGTAGGATGGAATGTTTATTGTGGGATGGATGTTAATGAAGACACTATTGATTATTTCAATGGAAAAAACAATATAAATTATTGAAATAAATAATTGCAGGTATTCCTTCATCAGTATCATTCTCTGACCAATGATTGATGAGAAACTTCATGAAAGAATGAGAAGATGGTGCTACAGATCAACGTAATGCCTTTGAACCTTCCAACATCATCATTAAATTCATTTAATATCCATCTTATCACCTTATTTTGATTTTTTATTTTTTAATTTTTTTTAGTTTTTTTTAGTTTTTTTTAGTTTTTTTTAGTTTTTTTTAGTTTTTTTTAGTTTTTTTTAGTTTTTTTTAGTTTTTTTTAGTTTTTTTTTAGTTTTTTTTAGTTTTTTTTAGTTTTTTTTAGTTTTATAGTTTTTTAACTTTTTTACTAATCCTTTTGTTATTGATTGACATTTTAGTTTTTTTCTCCTTTATTTTTCTTTATTATCACAACAAGTTTTCATAACACATTTGATTTTGTTTTTTTTCTATCAAAAAACTCAAATAAGCATTTGTTATTGATATTATTAATTGAAAATAATGAAACTTAAAATGGCAGCCATTTCTTTGAAGTCTGTCGAGAGTTGGGTTACATTTTAAGGGGATTGAGATCTGCAAGCACCCCTTTGATTAGCAAAGTAATAACAGAAAATAATATTGACTATATTTATTGATTATATTTATAATTAATAATTATAATGCAAAAAAAATATAAAATTAATGGTCCCAAAAAAAGAAGGCCATTATGATTAGTGATTGTAGAACGACTTAAAACGAGGATAATACGTAAGAAAAACTCATACTTTTTGTTTTCTCCAATATTCTTTTTTCATATTATTCCTATTTTTATTTTTTTGATTATTCCTATTATTTTTATCCGCCTAATAAAAACAAATCTATGAGACATAAAGCTGATAACTCTGCTCACAACTCCTCTTCGTTCAATGCCACTTATGTCTTCAATCGAGATTTATTTGTGTCTGAGAAATATTGGTCGTTCGATTTTATTTTTTTATTTCACCATCTTTCTTTCTTTGAATTCATTCATTTTTACTCATCCATCTTTCCATCCATCCTTTTATTTATCCATATTTTCATTTTTCCATCAATCACTTTGTTTATTTCATATTCCATATTTTAAATGTTTTTAGTAAGAATTTTTTAGTTTTTTTATCTACCCACTCATCCACCCTCTATCTATCCACACACCCACCTATCTACCCCCTGGCTATCCACCCACCCACCCCCTATCTATCCACCCACCCACCCCCTATCTATCCACCCACCCACCCATCCACCCTCTATCTATCCACCCACCCACCCATCCACCCCCTATCTATCCACCTACACACCCATTCACCCCCTATCTATCCACCCTCTATTTATCTACCCACCCACCCATCCACCTCCTATCTATTCACCTACCCACCCATCCACCCCTTATCTATCCATCTACCCTTACATCCACCCTCTTATTTATCCATCTATTAACTACTCTCAACACTCAACCACCCACTTACACCTATCAACCTACCCACCAATCTACCCATCAACTTATCCACCCATCCCCCTCTTTTTACCTATCACCCACCCATCACCCACCCAGTAGCCATGACGACAAAATCCATAATATTCCAAGCACTTCTGAGGTAAGAGTTTTCCCCGAAGATGAAGCCAAGTGCCACAATTTTGAATGCAGCCTCAATGCAAAAAATGCCTAAAAAGTATAACTCAGATTTCTCCTGGTGTGGTGGTGGTGGTGGTGATCATTAAAAAACAATAAATAACGTCGGTGATAATGAAAATGGTGGTGAAAAAAAGGTGCAATAATTATGGCGAATAAGGGATGTGATGTGGAGTGGTGCAGAGATTACTGTTAGCATTTGGTGAAGGGTGAGATGTGGTTGGTGCTGTGGTTGTGGTGTAGTGTAGCGGTGTTTGGTGGATAGAACGTGTAATGCGAGAAGCGTAATACGAAGTGCGGTTTGGTGTGGTGTGATGTGATGGATGTGGCGTGGTGGTGTGATGAGGTGGGTGGAGCATAAAACGAGGTGTACACACTGGTTTCAGAAGTTTTGTATGAGGCGTTGTATGGAAGAGGTTTTTACTTTTTTTTTCGAAAAAATGAATTATGTCTGAAAGGCTGAGTAGCTTTTGAATCTTTTTTTTAGTTTTTTTTTTGTTTTGTTTCGAAATGGTAGTAAGAAATATCAATAGAAAATTAAAATTCATGGCTGGCTTATAAACCTATGATGAATAATAAAAACAAAAATAAAGAAAAATTTTTCCATTTTAATATAGATTTAATAGAAACAGAAAAAAACTTTTACTAAAAGCGAAAAACAATAAAAGTAATTTTTACTTTAGGATATATAAGAAGTTTTTTAAACAAAAGTTGAGGTTGAAAAGTGAACCCTGAAATAACTATGAAAATAAAATAAGACAATATACTAAACAGAGCGGCCCTGATAAAACGAAGAATAAAAATAATAAAAAAAATAAAAAAAATGAATTGAAAACAAAATAAAACTATAAATATTTCAACAAAGCTTACTTTCAATTGGAAAAAAACCATGAAAAATAAAAAATATGTATTTTATCAAAGATAAATGAAAAATAAACTTCAAGAATGTTTGTGCACCATTCAAAATTACATCACACCACCCCTCCTTCCATCACCAACCTTACCTCCATCACCAGCCTCCCCTCCATCACCAGCCTTACCTCCATCACCAGCTCGTTCTTCATCACCAGCCCTCCCTCCATTACCGGCCCTCTCTCCATCACCAGCCCTTATTGCATTTCACCACATCCCATCATTCAACACTCCATCCCACCTCACCACTCATCACCCTCCACCCCACCACCATCCCCCACCCACCACTCACCAGTTCAATGGTAGATGGTGTTTTATCATTCTGGGGCAGATGCTCTTCCATGGCTAGCACCACACAGTTTGCTATGATGGTCAGTAACACTAAACATTCGAATGGTGTGTTGGTGGAGAAAAAAGAGGTTGGTGGGTGGAAAGGTTGGTGAGAGATGGGGTTGGTAGAAAGAAGAGTTGAGTGAGGGTGGGAGGATTTTTAGGTTATAAATAGAATTTTGATTTATGGAAGGCAATCATTGGGTGAGAAAAGGGTTGGTTATTGAGAATTTATTTGATTCGTTGTTGGATGAGGTGGATGTAGAGGATGAGAGGGGCGTGGTTAAGGAAAACAAGTCAACGATTTCCAAATTGAATTATTAAAGACACATTTCTTTCACCATGGAAACATACATTTTAAAAAAGCACATTTTGCGAAAATTGTTTTGAATTGAAAACGCAAAACACAGATATCAAAATAATGATCAAATGTTGAAGAAGCATATTGGAGGCAGCAGTATAAAAGCATTATAAATGGCACCATCCTTAGTGGGGCTATTGGAATAGATTTATTTTTTGTCATTTCAAATGATCACTGCATTGAAGCTTCACTAAAATTTCCAAGTGATCCCAAATCTTGAACGTTAATTTTTCTTGAAATTAATTACTTTTCTTGAATAACACACCTACTAATTCATTTTTCTTCTTCATTTGCATTCTCTTTCATCTACTCCTCTTCAAACAATCACCAAATAATTCATTCATCTATCATCCATCCATCTATCTATCTATCTATTCATTCATCCATTCGTTCATCCATCCATCCATCTATCCATCCATTCATTCATCCATTTATCCATTGATTATCCATCTATCCATCCATCCATCTATTCTTTCATTCACCAAACCATCCATCTATTCATCCATCTATCCATCCATCCATCCATTCGTTCATTCTTTTACCCACCAAACCATTCATCTATCCATTCATTCATTTTTCCACTCACCAAAACATTCATCTACCCCTCCATCCATTCATTCATCCATTCATCCATTGATTTATACATTCATCCATCCATCCATCCATCTATCCATTCTTTCACCCACCAAACCATCCATCTATCTATCCATCCATTCATCCATCCATCCATCTATTTTTCTTCCACAAAATTATTCATCCATTCATTAAAATTTAATGATTTGATTCCTATTTCAATCCTCATTCCAGGACCCAGCTCCATTTTTATTCATTTGGTTTCTACACTTTATTTCAAGTTTCAATTTTGCCAATTATTTCTTTTATTTTTTCATTTTTTTTCATTTTTTTCTATTATCCACGTGTTATTATTTTTATTTTTTTCACCAAATAAATGTTCATTTTCTTCAGCTTAATCCCACTCCATCAGTCACACACATCTCTCCATCCATCATTCCTTCTGTCTTTTTCATCGCTCGTTTTCCATCTATCTATCTATCTATCCATCCGTCTATCAATCCATTCATTTATCTATCCTTTCATCTATCAATCCATCCATCTATCTATCTATCTCTCCATCAATCCATCCATCTATCGATTTGTCTATCCGATAACTCATTCATTCCTCTTCCATAAAATAATTCATTCATCTAAATCATTCTTTAAACCCATCCCCCCATCCACTCATCCACCCATCCACTCATCCACCCATCAACTCATCTACTCATCCACCCATCTACCCATCAACTCATCCACTTATCAGCTCATCCAGTCATCATCTACCCATCCACTCATCCACCCATCCATTCATCAACTCATCTACTTATCCACTCATCCACTCATCTACCCACCCACTCATCCAATCATTCACTCATTTACCCATCCACTCATAAACCCACTGAGCCATTATATACTCACTTATCGACTTGATCTCTCAGACGCTTGAACACACCCATTCATCCACCCATCCACTCATCCATCTATCCATCTTTTCATCCATATATTCATCCACTCATCCATCTCTCCATCCATTCATCCATTTATCCATCCATTCATCCATCTACCTGGTCATCCATTTATCTATCCACTCATCCGTCTACCTGGTCATTCACTCATCCATCTATCCATCCACTCACCCACCTATCAAACCACCTATCCACCTATCTCCAACTCTTCCCCCAAAGGATATCCCCAGTTTATTATCAACTTGGCATACTTCCTGATGAAGTTCTCTTCTTTGAAAATGAACAAAGACCTTGATGCGCAAAGATCATTATCATCACCACAAACATCATTATCATCACCGCAACAGCATAATTTGTTGTGTAAGGACCGGCAACATTGTTGTTGTTGTGGTGTGCTGCTGAAAAGTCTCAACGTTGGAGTGTTGTCAACAGCGTCTTGTGCCATGCTGTGGGGAAAATGATAAGAGTAGGAAAGAAAGAAAGAAAGAAGAGGAAAAGAAGGAGGATAAAAAAGAGTTGAAAAGAATAGAAATGAAAAAAAAAAAAAATTGAGGTGAAGAAGAAAAAAAAACAGAAAGAAAATAAGAAAATGGAAATTCTTAACAGATAATTTGTTGTTTTTTTGATTAATTATTCAAGTTTATATTCCTGGCAGCTCTTATTTCCATCACTTCATCACTTTTTCATCTTTTTATTCTCATTTTCTACAAAATAAAGATCAAGTCACAGGAACTAGAAAGAGTTGACGGAAATCGAATTCAGCCTCTCAGGTTCTCATATTGATAATCAAACAAAATAAAAGAAAAAAAACCTTCGATCCCTTCATATATCCAAAATTAGTTTAACTGGTATTTTTAATCTCAACCATAACTTGCCAGAATTCGAAATTATTCTCCAACTTTGAAAATCAAAAATTTTGAAAAACTGCAAGAATAAATAAGTTTCTAATAGAATTTTTAATTTTGAATTTCTCATCAAAATTCCATCAATTTGCAATTCTCAAAGCTACATTTTTCATTGGCGTGACTTTATATAGGGTGTATAAGAGGCGGGAAAATTATTCTTATTTTTCTTATTATTTATTATTTTTTTATTATTCTTTATTATCATTTTTATTGATTTATGTTGTTATATATATATAATTAGTATTTATTTTATTTGTTTTTTTTTACTTCTTTTTGTTTTGCCACCAAGTTTCATTTTTAAAATTATTTTTTATCAGTTTTTTTATTTTGCCATTATTGTTATTTATTTTATTAATAACTTCGTAATTGTTATTTTTTGAACCATGAATCTCATTTCACCAAATGCACGTGTATTTTTCATTCTATTACTTTTTTTCTTTTTTGTCAATAAAATTTTTATTTTTCACAGTTTATTTTTATTTCATTAAATTATTCTTTTTATTTTTTTATAATTGTTTTTGAAAACTTTTGAGACAAGTTTTTGACACCTATATTTAAAACAACTGAATACAAAAGTGGGACGCTTGGAAATTTATTATTTCACTATCCCTATTGTATTTCTTAGTTCCAAAATTTTGATTCAAATGATATAAATTTTTCATTTTTAGAGCAAACATTTCAAATTTTAATCTACTTTATTGTGAGGTGGTGAGGTGTGGTGAGGTGAGGTGAGGTGTGGTGTGGTGAGGTGAGGTGTGGTGAGGTGAGGTGAGGTGTGGTGAGGGGTGGTGTGGTGTGGTGTGGTGAGGTGAGGTGTGGTGTGGTGAGGTGAGGTGTGGTGAGGTGAGGTGAGATGTGGTGAGGTGTGGTGTGGTGTGGTGAGGTGAGGTGTGGTGTGGTGAGATGAGGTGTGGTGAGGTGAGGTGTGGTGTGGTGAGGTGAGGTGTGGTGAGGTGAGGTGAGGTGTGGTGTGGTGAGGTGGTGAGGTGTGGTGTGGTGAGGTGGTGAGGTGTGGTGTGGTGAGGTGAGGTGTGGTGTGGTGAGGTGAGGTGTGGTGAGGGGTGGTGTGGTGTGGTGTGGTGAGGTGAGGTGTGGTGTGGTGAGGTGAGGTGTGGTGAGGTGAGGTGAGGTGTGGTGAGGTGTGGTGTGGTGTGGTGAGGTGAGGTGTGGTGTGGTGAGATGAGGTGTGGTGAGGTGAGGTGTGGTGTGGTGAGGTGAGGTGTGGTGAGGTGAGGTGAGGTGTGGTGTGGTGAGGTGGTGAGGTGTGGTGTGGTGAGGTGGTGAGGTGTGGTGTGGTGAGGTGAGGTGTGGTGTGGTGAGGTGAGGTGTGGTGAGGTGAGGTGAGGTGTGGTGTGGTGAGGTGGTGAGGTGTGGTGTGGTGAAGTGAGGTGTGGTGTGGTGAGGTGAGGTGTGGTGAGGTGAGGTGAGGTGTGGTGTGGTGAGATGAGGTGTGGTGAGGTGAGGTGTGGTGTGGTGAGGTGGTGAGGTGTGGTGTGGTGAGGTGGTGAGGTGTGGTGTGGTGAGGTGAGGTGTGGTGTGGTGAGGTGAGGTGTGGTGAGGGGTGGTGTGGTGTGGTGTGGTGAGGTGAGGTGTGGTGTGGTGAGGTGAGGTGTGGTGAGGTGAGGTGAGGTGTGGTGAGGTGTGGTGTGGTGTGGTGAGGTGAGGTGTGGTGTGGTGAGATGAGGTGTGGTGAGGTGAGGTGTGGTGTGGTGAGGTGAGGTGTGGTGAGGTGAGGTGAGGTGTGGTGTGGTGAGGTGGTGAGGTGTGGTGTGGTGAGGTGGTGAGGTGTGGTGTGGTGAGGTGAGGTGTGGTGTGGTGAGGTGAGGTGTGGTGAGGTGAGGTGAGGTGTGGTGTGGTGAGGTGGTGAGGTGTGGTGTGGTGAGGTGAGGTGTGGTGTGGTGAGGTGAGGTGTGGTGAGGTGAGGTGAGGTGTGGTGTGGTGAGATGAGGTGTGGTGAGGTGAGGTGTGGTGTGGTGAGGTGAGGTGTGGTGAGGTGAGGTGAGGTGTGGTGTGGTGAGGTGGTGAGGTGTGGTGTGGTGAGGTGGTGAGGTGTGGTGTGGTGAGGTGAGGTGTGGTGTGGTGAGGTGAGGTGTGGTGAGGTGAGGTGAGGTGTGGTGTGGTGAGGTGGTGAGGTGTGGTGTGGTGAGGTGGTGAGGTGTGGTGTGGTGAGGTGAGGTGTGGTGTGGTGAGGTGAGGTGTGGTGAGGTGAGGTGAGGTGTGGTGTGGTGAGGTGAGGTGTGGTGTGGTGAGGTGAGGTGTGGTGAGGTGAGGTGTGGTGTGGTGAGGTGAGGTGTGGTGTGGTGAGGTGGTGAGGTGTGGTGTGGTGAGGTGGTGAGGTGTGGTGTGGTGAGGTGAGGTGTGGTGTGGTGAGGTGAGGTGTGGTGAGGTGAGGTGAGGTGTGGTGTGGTGAGGTGGTGAGGTGTGGTGTGGTGAGGTGGTGAGGTGTGGTGTGGTGAGGTGGTGAGGTGTGGTGTGGTGAGGTGGTGAGGTGTGGTGTGGTGAGGTGGTGAGGTGTGGTGTGGTGAGGTGGTGAGGTGTGGTGTGGTGAGGTGAGGTGTGGTGTGGTGAGGTGAGGTGTGGTGAGGTGAGGTGAGGTGTGGTGTGGTGAGGTGGTGAGGTGTGGTGTGGTGAGGTGGTGAGGTGTGGTGTGGTGAGGTGAATTGTGGTGAGGTGAGGTGTGGTGTGGTGAGGTGAGGTGTGGTGTGGTGAGGTGGTGAAGTGTGGTGTGGTGAGGTGGTGAGGTGTGGTGTGGTGAGGTAAGGTGTGGTGTGGTGAGGTGAGGTGTGTTGTAGTGTGGTGTAATGTGGTGTGGTGAGGTGTGGTGTGGTGAGGTGAGGTGTATTGTAGTGTGGTGTAATGTGGTGTGGTGAGGTGAGGTGTAGTGTGGTGAGGTAAGGTGTGGTGTGGTGAGGTGAGGTGTGGTGTGGTGAGGTAATGTGTGGTGTGGTGTGGTGAGGTGTGGTGTGGTGAGGTGAGGTGTGGTGTGGTGAGGTGAGGTGAGATGTGGTGAGGTGAGGCGTGGTGTGGTGAGGCAGTGAGGTGTGGTGTGGTGAGGTGAGGTGTGGTGTGGTGAGGTGAGGTGTGGTAAGGTGAGGTGTGGTGTGGTGAGGTGGTGAGGTAAGGTGTGGTGTGGTGAGGTGAGGTGTGGTGTGGTGAGGTAAAGTGTGGTGTGGTGAGGTGAGGTGTGGTGTGGTGAGGTGAGGTGTGGTGTGGTGAGGTGAGGTGAGATGTGGTGAGGTGAGGCGTGGTGTGGTGAGGCAGTGAGGTGTGGTGTGGTGAGGTGAGGTGTGGTGTGGTGAGGTGAGGTGTGGTGAGGTGAGGTGTGGTGTGGTGAGGTGGTGAGGTGTGGTGTGGTGAGGTGGTGAGGTGTGGTGTGGTGAGGTGGTGAGGTGTGGTGTGGTGAGGTGAGGTGTGGTGTGGTGAGGTGAGGTGTGGTGTGTTGTAGTGTGGTGTAATGTGGTGTGGTGAAGTGTGGTGTGGTGAGGTAAGGTGTGGTGTGGTGAGGTGGTGAGGTGTGGTGTGGTGTGGTGAGGTGGTGAGGTGTGGTGAGGTGAGGTGTGGTGTGGTGAGGTTTGGTGTGGTGTGTTGTAGTGTGGTGTAATGTGGTGTGTGATGTGATATGAGGTGGAGGGGTGTGAGGGTGTGAGGTGGTGAGGTGTGGTGTAATGTGGTGTAATACGGTGTGTTATGTGATATGAGGTGGAGGGTTGTGAGGTGGTGAGGTGTGGTGTGGTGAGATGTGGTGTGGTGTGTTTTAGTGTGGTGTAATATGGTGTGTGATGTGATATGAGATGGAGGTGTTTGAAATGGTGTGTTGTGGTGTGGTGTGGTGAAGTGTGGTATGATGAGGGTCGGTATGGTGAAATGGGGATTAGTGTGGTAGAATTTCATATAATGTAATGTGGTTTTTATCATATTTTTCAGAAATTTTTTGAACTTTCTGCCAAAATATACAAGTGATGTGAATGAAGTTTAACTTCGATTTCATAAGAAAAGATTTTAGTGCATTTATTAGCAAAAAAAACTGGAGTTTTCGGTAAGTATAATCTTACCATAATACGTTAACATAAAACGATGTGAATATTCCATGAAAACAACTTAGACATTAATTATTAATATAATTATTTCAGGTTATTCCATGATTCATGAGAGTATGAACCTGTTGTTTTCAGTTGTTAACTTTAACTAACATAAAAAGAAAACACAAAAAGAATGAGAAAAAACAAAAAAAGAATGAGAGAAAACAAAAAATGGATGAGAGAAAACAAAAAATGGATGAGAGAAAACAAAAAATGGATGAGAGAAAACAAAAAATGGATGAGAGAAAACAAAAAATGGATGAGAGAAATATAGTAATACTAGAAAAGCTAATGGATAATTAAGAATAATAATAAAAATAATAATAAAAAAGAATAAAAACAATGAAAATACAACCCAATAAAAAAATAAAAACAAAATATTTAATAGCAATAGAAAAATATGAGCTAGAAAACATGTGCAAAATTTAAAGTTTGACTTCAGCCTCATATGCGAAAAAACATTCCAAAACAGCTGAAACATTTGGAGATAAAAAAAAAATTGAAATATATTTTTCAAAGTTATTTTTTAAAATGATTGTGAACAAGTTCTCACAGAACAATCTGGGTTTAATACAATGTTATTTTATTGTGACAGTGTGCTCTGTTCTTTCTCATTTTCTCAATACCCACTGCAGTATAACAAAAGTTTATGCACGTCAAATTCACATTTGAATTCATTTTAAATACTTTTAACAACCATACACACACAAACACACAACTAATCTTTCTTCAATGAAAGCTACCGCAAGAAGGAGAAGAATATACAGACACAGGCAAGAAGACAGACGTGCAAACAGATGAAAACGAATATGTAGAAAAAAGCAGACACAACAAAATTTACCTATATGAAGAAAAACATACATGCAAACATCCTTAAAAATAGTGTAATAAATATAATAAGTAAGATGCACATACACATGCAAACACACAAACACACACACAAAACGCTCTGGAAGTTCTATAAATAGAATAATCAATACTAGGGTCAGAGCGTATTATTTTGGATAAAATGGTTTTATTTAGATAAACATTCATTTTTAAATTTTGAAAATGTTCAGAAAATTTTATTATCGCTTGTTTCACATTAGAAAACTAATAAACAAAACAAGCAAAAAATAAAATTTCTTTTTTTTTTGTTCAAATTGTTTGTGCTTTGATATTTTTTCGTGTCTTTTGACCACATAAAGTAACATTTTATGTGGTTCATTTCCACATTTTAATTGAACATTATTTTTTTAAATTATTCTTTCACTAGGTGGTGCTATGAATATACTCAAAAATCGATTATTTATTTAGCATTAAAGTCGGGAATGCCCATAACGTTAATCGTGGTCTAATTTTTATAGAAGTTTTGAATATACAAAATACCGCAACTTTTCAGCGGATTATGAAGTTATACCAATCGGAGTTGAAACTTTTGTTTCTTGGGGTCCAAACGGACTAAGATTGATAAGAGAGATCGGGAAAAAATAGCTCAAGAAACAGTAGAACCGCGGTCAACCTCCTTCCTACTTTAAGTTATAAGTATGGCCATTCAGAGAGGAAATGCTTTCAGTGTGCTAAGTACTCTCGCAAGTTCAAGAAAATTAAAAAAAAGCTTTTATTTTTGATTATTACAAACAATTCAAACATTTTTGTTTATTTTTAAATTTGAATAAGTAATTAATAGTTTTGAACAAAAATTAATGTTTTCCAAAAATTTTTTAAATTATTTTCTTACGCAAAAAATTAGAAAAGTTATAACCACTTTAGCATTCACCATTTATTTTTAGGAATCGGTTTATCATTTTTCGATATAAATTTTATTATATTCATAATAAAGTATCCAAACTATTTCATGTGGAAAGAGTACAAGCATTTCAGACAAAGTCCTTCTTTTATTTTGCGCATCTGGATTGCTTGCATGATTCTTTGATGTTCCAATGTCTTATTATATCTTTCTATAAAAGCACTCTCATGTTCAAGGTCAAACCAGCTTTAAGTGACTTCTGTGCTGGAGTTTTGTTCCTTCCCTAATGTTCAATCCCAAATCCAATAACACGTTGTGACTACAAAAACCACAATAAGTGATTTTTATGTTATTCCCCCGTTTATATACTTGCCAAGCATTGACACCATCATTTATTGATTGGAACAACTTTTTGAGAGTGAAATATTGGTTGAATCGATCCACCTCTCTCTCGAGAGCCTTGACTAGATATTATATCAGCCATTTAGGGATTTTTCACAAGCCACAATAAAATGAGTGTATTTAAAAACAATAATAGACTTATTAAGGTTCAAAGCTTTTCCTTAACAAAATTACACTTCCAAGTACTTCTTCTGTGACTTGATGCTAAGTGCTTGTAGGCGCCAACTATCAGCGTTAGAGTCCAAGTCCATTGATTGCCCTTTGATGTGTTCCTTGTCCCCATGCTTGCCAAAATAGGGTACCATCAACTTATAGATGGGTATTTTTCTCGAGGCTGATTCAAAGCTTCTCAAAGCGTTTGGCTAACCAACGAGAAGTATGCCGACACTTTTCAGTATTTTTCATTCGAAGGCATTGTGCAATTTATATACTATGCAACAGGCTTATAAAAAACCTATTTTTAACACCATAAAACTCATTCGCAATTCTCCATTTTCATCTAGAAGCACTTCAAGTTAAATTCATAATTTCCATGATGAAGACTTGCAAAATAATCATTAAATGAAGGCATTAAAACAACTATGCTTTCTTTTGATCATCTTTCAAATTCAAATAAACTACTTCTGAAAAATTCATAAAAATGCAGTTTAAAATTTTCAGAAGTTTCAAACACTTTTAAAGGTGAATAAACTTAAATAAAGGAAGTAAATCAAACGATTTTAATTTATATTGCTATAAAAGCTCAAATCTGCCCATATGTACAGACTTCAATGCACGTTTGTTTCCTCGCCTGCCCGTTGTCAACAATTAGTGACGTCAGAGTTTGGAGCGATATAACTCATTAAATATTTTTAAAAATTTAAGTATTATTAATATTATTATTATTATTATAAAATTTAAGTATTATTCATTTATTTCCAGATTAATTTTCAATTTTGTTATAATTTGGACAAGATAAGTTCAAGAATTTTTGTCGTTTGACAAATTTTCTAAAAAGTGCCAGCATTTTTCGAATTATTTCGAGAGTTGTCTTCTTAGAGTTCAATCACTTACATGGAAAATTTGATTTTAATTCATAGAAATTATCGAATTATAGTAGAAATAAAATTAAATTGGGCCACTCAAAAAAAGCTTGGAAAAAATGGTTATTTAAGTTCAGAGTAGTTGCCCTCCACTTGATGCAAAATATTTAGAAAGGCTTTTTCAAATTAATAACTTTTTTGTCTTCTGTGTGACGTCATGTTAAGGGGCGTTAACCCGGAAATAGACATTAGAGTTGTTATTATGTTCTTTATTATTGCTGTTATTATGTTTATTGTTATTAATTTATTAAATGTGGAAAACACGGAAGTAAAGCTATTTTTTATGTAGTTTATTTGCACCTGATGATGATAATGATGATAAGAAAGAGGAGGAAGAGGAGGAAGAGGAGGAGGAGGAGGAGGAGGAGGAGGAGGAGGAGGAGGAGGAGGAGGAGGAGGAGGAGAAGAAAGATGAAGATAAAGAAAATGCCGTCATATTTAACAACAGTGTATATTATAGCATAAGAAAAGAAAAGTGTATATTAATAGTAAGGTCAACAAACACAAAGTAATTGTTTTAAAAGTCACGAAGCTTTTTGCAAGACTAGCTTCACTATCACTTGTTGACTCTACAATTCAATTCAGGCTATTATACTCCGTCAAGAACATAATAGTTATTTGGAAGTACATTGAACTTTGGTTATTTTTATTTATTTTTTTTTATTTCTTTTCATAATTTTTTTTCCTCTCTTGTTCTAATTATTTTTTTATTTATATTTAATTTAATATCAATTTCTTCTCTAACTCTATCACTATTACTTATTTATTATTATCATTTTTCATTTTATTAATCCATTTTTTTTTGTTATGTTTGTTGTTATTATTATTAAATTATTTAGACTCCATTAACATAAAATTCATGAAAACGTGATCAGAATCAAAAACAAAAAACATTAATGGAGCGGTTATTTTTTATTGGTGAGTTATTATAATAATTATTAATTTATTATTGTTTTTATTTTTAACTCCTATTTGTTTTTATTCAATTGATAATATCATTATTGAGCCTTAATGGGCATTTTCATTAATTCATTAATATTAGTTTTGTTGTTAAAACTACAACATAACTGTGAAATGGCACTTTCCACCCACCTTCCACATCCTACCACATTTCAACCACCACACCACGTCACACCACACCCCTCCTTCCCCACCACCCCATGCCACACCCTACACCACATCACATCTCCACCATACACCAACCTGTAAGTCCTACTTCTGATAGAGTTCTTATGCTGCTTGAACTGACTCTGCAGCAGAGCACAAGTCTTCAGGTCGGACGCATTCACAGCTCTCCTGCGGTTCACTGTGGAGTGGCAGAGTTTTATCAACTTTTTGTTCAATGTTTTTTTATGTTGTTGTTTTTCATCGTTTTTATTGATACAAGCGTTTTATTTTTATTATTCATTGTAAATTTTTTAAATTATTAACATAATTTTTTTTTATTATTAAAACCATTTATTTCTCCTTCAACATATCATGCACAAGTCCCTCTCAAAACAACATCATTAGCACCTCTCCACCCTGCTCTCTTTTCTTCTTATTTTTTGTTGATTTTTATATTTTAATTAGTTAACTCATTATCTTTGTAAAACTTTTCATTTTTTTTTGTCTTTTGCTTGAAACAATCCAAGATATTTTTAATTTTTTGAGACATTTCTCCAGTTCTCCATTCTATCTTGCACACCTTGAAGCACCCAGCACTAAGTGGCATAATTGGCTGCTTGAACCTGCATAAAAACGTCTTGTCTATTGATCAATTGAAGATTTCTGATTTCTTCTGTGCACTTGTCTGTTTCAATGGCTCATAGCAACTGAAAATGGAATAACTTGGAGAAGCACAAACAACCAAGAAACAAGTAAAAAGTTGCAAAAGGCTAAAAAAAACATTTTTTTGGAAAAGGGAGAAATACAGTTTTTAAAGAAAAGGAAATTGAGATTAAATGTGGAGAAACAAAAAAAATAGAAATAGGAGATGGAGAAGTTAAGAGTGAAGATGGAAAATTGAAGGGATGCAAATGCATTCATGAAAGTTGCAGAGATTGAAAAGTTCATGTTTGGAAAGGTTTGGGTGTGGATGTTTGATGGGGAGGGATGAGTGGAGTTGGTGGATTTTTGGAGGGTTTGGTCATGAAGGATTGTGATTTATCTGGAATTGTGGAGTGTAGCAGAATTTTATGGAACAAAAAAATTAAATAGTATTTGAAAACACTAAACTTTTTCATCAACAACAGATAATCAGCTAATTCAAAATGGCGACAATTTATATCGCCCAAAAGATTTGAAGGTAACAAAGCGCTAGATAAAAGGCATTAAATTATTCAAGTAGATTGGGGGGGCGTGATTTAGATGAATGGTTTGGAGAATTTGAAGGGTGGAGTGGAAACGTTTTTGTGGTGTTGTGGTGGTGTGATGTTTGTAGTTGTGTTGATGAGGAATACGATTTTATTTCATTATTAATATTTTTGATTTTTTCTATTATTACTCATGTTTCCCATGGTAATTAATTTGGAAAGATTTCTTTGTATTCCCATTTTTTATGGTACTAATGAACCTGGGTGTCCTTCCGCGAATGCAAGAAATTGTGCTAAAAACCACTTCAAAAGAATTTTTGTGTTTGTGTGGAGTCGTGGGCATGCAGTGTGTGTGTGTGTGTGTGTGTGAGTGTGTGTGTGTGTGTGTGTGTGTGTGTGTGTGTGTGTGTGTGTGTGTGTGTGTGTGTGTGTGTGTGTGTGTGTGTGTGTGTGTGTGTGTGTGTGTGTGTGTTGTTTGTGTGTGTATGTGTGTGTGTGTATGTGTGTGTGTGTATGTATGTATGTGTGTGTGTGTGTGTTGTGTGTGTGTGTGTGTGTGTGTGTGTGTGTGTGTGTGTGTGTGTGTGTGTGTGTGTGTGTGTGTGTGTGTGTGTGTGTGTGTGTGTGTGTGTTTGTTTGTGTGTGTATGTGTGTGTGTGTATGTGTGTGTGTGTATGTATGTATGTGTGTGTGTGTGTGTTTGTGTGTGTGTGTGTGTGTGTGTGTGTGTGTGTTTGTGTGTGTGTATGTGTGTGTGTGTGTGTGTGTGTGTGTGTGTGTGTGTGTGTGTGTGTGTGTGTGTGTGTGTGTGTGTGTGTGTGTGTGTGTGTGTGTGTGTGTGTGTGTGTGTGTGTGTGTGTGTGTGTGTGTGTGTGTGTGTGTGTGTGTGTGTGTGTGTGTGTGTGTGTGTGTGTGTGTGTGTGTGTGTGTGTGTGTGTGTGTGTGTGTGTGTGTGTGTGTGTGTGTGTGTGTGTGTGTGTGTGTGTGTGTGTGTGTGTGTGTGTGTGTGTGTGTGTGTGTGTGTGTGTGTGTGTGTGTGTTTAAAAATTTTGAAGCGGTATCTACTCAATTTCCGAGCAATCGAAAAAAGATTTGAAAAAAAAAAAAAAAAAAAAATATTTTTGATGTTCACTCCAAAAGCTCTTCATTCCAATGCCAGCATCCAGGTTGCAACAAAATAGCGGTCAACAAGGCAGGTCTAACAAACCACATCCGCCAAGTCCACAAAGCACCATCATTACAACATTGCCCGAATTGCAATAACGTTTTCAAACAAGAACTTCATAACCACGTGAAGAAATGTTCCAGAAATCAATCTTCAGTGCACCTGCTGTCAAGTGGATAACGCACTTCCAAGTCCAAGTGTGTGTGTGTGTGTACCCTTATAAATACAACTCAATTATTCTCAGATGAAGCAAATGATTTTGATTCATCATTTAAAGGCGTAAAATTTAGTCTTTTTCGTGACAATTATAATTGAAAACAAATATCAAACATTTGAATTCGGGGCAGCCAATGGATGGATGGGGTTTGGGTGGGTGATTATAAGCAAAAAGTATCAGTTATTGAAAAACAAAAATAATTAATGATGGTATCAAAACGCAAGAAAACGAAAAAATTAATGTTGAAAGTAGGAAAAACAGTTTATTTCATTGTTTTGAACTCGCATGATTTATGCTTTAATTGTTTTTTCTTTAATTCCACTTCAAAATAGACCACTATTTCAGTGGTGTAAAATTTTAACTTTGACAAGTCTTCATCTCATGAATATTCAACATCTGTCAAGCCTGCCCTCAGCGCTTCAGCCGCTCCAGGCATCTTCCTAATAAATAGGTCTCATAAATTTAATCTCTAGTAGCCACTTCCTTGATTTTATTTCTACACTGCCTCTGTTATGCAGAAATTATTTTTGATTTCAAACTCGAAAAATAATTTCATTAAAAATATATTTAAAAATAATTCATAAATAAAATAGAATCCAGCAAATCAAAAACTACTAATTGATAAGCTTGAAAATCCCTTACTGAATTTTTTGAACATTTTTCATCTCTGTATAACTTTGTTTCATCATTCGACTCATATTTGTTAATTTTTGAAAATTATGAAGATGTAAAAACCAAGGTGCAAACAACGAATATAAATACAAAGGTGGATACAAATACAAAAATGGATACAAATACAAAGATGGATACAAATACAAAGATGGATATAAATACAAAAATGGATACAAATACAAAGATGGATACAAATACAAAAGTTGATACAATACAAAGATGAATATAAATACAAAGGTGGATACAAATACAAAAATGGATATAAATACAAAGGTGGATACAATACAAATATAAATACAAAGGTGGATACAATACAAAGATGAATATAAATACAAAGGTGGATACAAATACCAAGATGAATATAAATACAAAGATGAATATAAGCACAAAAGTGGATACAAATACAAAGATGGATACGAATAAGAAGGTGGATACAAATAAAAAGATGAATATAAATACAAAGGTGGATACAAATACAAATGGATACAAATACAAATGAGGTACAAACACAAAGGTGAATACGAATACAAGTGGATACAAATACAAAAGTTGATACAAATACAAAGATGAATACAAATACAAAGATGGGTACAACGATACACACCTGTGACAGGCTCATCATCATCATCAAAGGCCGAATCAGTTCTGAAGCTTGTTTGTCTTTCTGTTCTGATGTTGTAGTTATTGTTATTACCATTATTATTATTGTTGTTGTTTTTGTTGTTGAAGTTATTGTCATCATTGTTGTTGTTGTTTTTGTTGTTGTTGTTGTTTTTCTCATCACCACCATCATCGTCTCCCTCATTATTCACGTAGATGTAGCACAGTTTCTTCACTTCTTCATCGTCATTAATCACCGTATGCTTGTGATTTCCATCAATATTATCATTACAACTATCATCATCATCATCATCATTGTCATTGTCATCACCATCCTCATTTTTTCCACCATTTTGTTTTGAATCTGTAGACATTTTTTTATTTTCAAAATGGTGAAATATTTCGTCATCATTTCCAACATTTTTTTTATTTATTTTTTTTTTATTATTATTATTATTTAGAATATTATTATTATTTTTATTATTATTCATCTCATTATTTGTCCTATCGCAAATATCATTAATGCTTCTTTGATCTTTTTGTGAAATCTTTTCTTGAAGAATAGGTTTACTTTTTTCTTCGTCCGCCAATAAACCTCCATCTTGCCGATTATGTAAACTTGCCAGTGAATTTACATTTTCACAAAACTCCTTCAGCTCTATATCAGCCTTCAAAAGATTTTTGCTCTTATGCCAAATTACATTTTGCGCGTTTTTCTCAACACTCACTTCTTCTAAATCTTCGTTGTTTTCCAAAATTTTCTTTTCAAAGTCCAAATAATTTTTTGATTTTATATTTTTTTGAGAATCTAGATGTGTTTTTGTGCTGATATTTATCTTTGATTCTTTTTCTGGCTTTTTGTTTTGTAGACTCGAGTTGTGGCTTGCTAAATCCTCTTTCATCTTGTCATTTTTTTTTGAGCTTTTCACTTGGTGAGATTTGATTGAAGATTTGAAATGAGGGTCTTTGATTGTTGAAAATTGAGGTTTCAGTTGTTGTTGTTGTACATCTTGAAACGAATGTTGTGTAGGGTAGTATTGTATAGATTGTTGACGATGTTCTAGTTTATCGTTTTGTTGTGAGGTTGATGGTTGTTGTTGCGTTGATGGTTGTTGTTGATGTTGGTATGTTGGATTTTGTTGCGATATTGATTTTCGATGTGGTGTAGATTGTAGTTGATGTGGTGATGTTGATGGTAGTTGTTGTGATGTTGATGGCAATTGTTGATCGATCTGGAGAGAGAGTCGATGTTGCTCATGTTGTTGCTGTCGTTGCAGGAAGAAAGAAAGGTTTCTTCTCTTGTCTTGCCTTCTTCCCTTGGTCGTTCTTGAAGATGCTGTTGGTCATTATTATTATTATTAATATTCTTATTATTACTTTTATTATTTTTTTCATTTATGTTTTTATTATTATTCTTAATTATTTTTTTTTATTGTTGTTTTTATTCTTATTAAGACGTCACATATACACCTAGTTGCTTGGATGGACATTACGTGCAAGAAGTCATACACAACATTGAGTCACATGCACACATCTTCAACAAAACACATCCTTAACACACACTTCATTGATACTGATTCATACCACACCTACAAAAACACACAGACATAAACACGATAAATCTTAAACAGATAAGACCAAATAAATATATGAGCGTGAACACAACACATAGAGGAGGATATATGAAAAGAAAGACAAATACAAGGAAATAAATACATGGCTCCATGGACACAAATTCAAAAATATGTAAAATAAAATTTCAGCTTATCAAGTATATGTGAACAATTGGAAAGCTTCTAGCCAGGTGCACACAACTACAAACATATACCACATATACACACACAAATACTAACCCAAACACACACACACACTCACATACTCACATCCACGTACTCACAAACCCACACACACACACACACACACACACACACACACACACACACACACACACACACACACAAACAAACACACAAAGTCACATCCACATACACTAACACATACACACCCACATAAACCCACTCTTATGAAAATTTTAAGACTCTAATTACAATAGCAGACATGTTCGAAAAAATTGTGAATTTAAACTATTCTGTGTGCCGCTCTATGTACCACTGTATGGGCTTGTATGTATGCATATCTATTTCTGTGGATATATCTTTTTATTTTTTTATTTATGTGTTTGTTTCTATAACTGGTCGTGTATTTTGTTGTTTTTGTTATGTTTGTATGTTTGTTTGTGTTGTAATTTCTCACTATTTATGTCATTTTTTTATCTTCATGTTCAATATTCTGTGCGTAAACATGTGTGTTCATTTAGATTTTTATGTGTTTTTGTGCAAGTTTGTTTTTGTGGATGGGTTGGTTATTTTGTTGGTCTGCACTTGTTTCTATTCGATAAGTATTTGTATTTTTTGCAGTTTGTTGCTTTGTTTTTCAAATTTTTGTTGAACTTGTATCCTTGACAAAAAAAATTTGTTGTGCGTGAACGTTTATTTTTGTTTGCTTATTTTTTGTTTTTATGTATCTGTATTCGGCACATATATGTTTGTATGTGTGAATCTTTTCAAAAGATGATACGCAACATTTTATCTTGCACAAATTCCAGGTCTTACAAAAAAAAAAAAAAATGATGGTAACAAAATAGTTATAACCAAAAAAATACAACATTAATAGTGGAATTGAAAAAATAAATTAATTAAAAATATATTATTATTATTATTATTATTATTATTATTATTATTATTATTATTATTATTATTATTATTATTATTATTATTATAATGATAATAATAATAATAATAATAATAATAATAATAATAATAATAATAATAATAATAATAATAATATAATCACCATCATCATCGTCATCATCATTATCATCCTCATTTCCACCACTCTCGTAATGACTGATAAGTCGATTGGCGACTCAGCAAATGCAGCCATAAATATACGAACTTAACAATAACAATAATAAATAAACAAATAATAATAATAAACAACAACAATAACAATAATAAATTAACAAATAATAATAATAAACAACAACAATAACAATAATAAATTAACAAATAATAATAATAAACAACAATAACAATAATAAATAAACAAATAATAATAAACAACAACAATAACAATAATAAATAAACAAATAATAATAATAAACAACAATAACAATAATAAATAAACAAATAATAATAAACAACAACATTAATAAATAAACAAATAATAATAAACAACAAAAATAACAATCATAAATAAAAAAAATAAAAATGAACAACTAAAATAAAAAATAATTCAGAAAATATTAATGGAGAATAATAAAGGAAAGAATGTAAATAATAAATGAAAATAATAAAAATGAATAATAATAATAATAATAATAATAATAATAATAAATGAATATAATAATATCCTTGTTATTTAACGTGAATCCTTAATTAATTATTTACCTGATGATGATTTAATTAGTTACCTGATGATGATATAATTGGTTACCTGATGATGATATAATTAGTTACCTGATGATGATTTAATTAGTTACCTGATGATGATTTAATTAGTTACCTGATGATGATATAATTGGTTACCTGATGATGATTTAATTAGTTACCTGATGATGATATAATTGGTTACCTGATGATGATATAATTAGTTACCTGATGATGATATAATTGGTTACCTGATGATGATATAATTGGTTACCTGATGATGATATAATTGGTAATATATGATGATATATTTGATGATATAATTGATGATGATATAATTAGTTACCTGATGATGATATAAGTGGTTACCTGATGATGATATAATTAGTTACCTGATGATGATATAATTAGTTACCTGATGATGATATAATTGGTTATCTGATGATGATATAATTGGTTACCTGATGATGATATAATTGGTTACCTGATGATGATATAATTAGTTACCTGATGATGATATAAGTGGTTACCTGATGATGATATAATTAGTTACCTGATGATGATATAATTAGTTACCTGATGATGATATAATTAGTTACCTGATGATGATATAATTGGTTATCTGATGATGAGATAATTGGTTACCTGATGATGATATAATTAGTTACCTGATGATGATATAATTGGTAATATATGATGATATATTTGATGATATAATTGATGATGATATAATTAGTTACCTGATGATGATATAAGTGGTTACCTGATGATGATATAATTAGTTACCTGATGATGATTTAATTAGTTACCTGATGATGATATAATTGGTTACCTGATGATGATATAATTGGTTACCTGATGATGATATAATTGGTTACCTGATGATGATATAATTAGTTACCTGATGATGATATAATTGGTAATATATGATGATATATTTGATGATATAATTGATGATGATATAATTAGTTACCTGATGATGATATAAGTGGTTACCTGATGATGATATAATTAGTTACCTGATGATGATATAATTAGTTACCTGATGATGATATAATTAGTTACCTGATGATGATATAATTGGTTATCTGATGATGAGATAATTGGTTACCTGATGATGATATAATTAGTTACCTGATGATGATATAATTGGCTACCTGATGATGATATAATTAGTTACCTGGTAATATAGAATATATCGGAAAGCTTTGTCAAAATAAAAAATCCAAATATTGTCGTGCTTTTATGATTCACATTTTGAGGCTAATTATTCAAAAGTTTAAGTGGCATCTTGACATCACCACAAATAAGTTTCCTAGAGCATCTCCTCAAAGCAATCCCTCAAGGAGTTTGCTAAAAATTTTCTTCTTTTGAACTTAAATTTTGCAAACTAACATTTTTAAATGTTATCTCAACAGGTCCTTCATCAAATTGAGAGGTAAGCTCAGTCTCCTCATGGAACGATAACAAAATGACACTTTGTGTCCATAGTTACACGTGTTTTTATTTAAATTCATATCAAAACATATGGTATCACAACAAATAAATAACATGGCTTGGTATTTTGCACTAAGTAATATATATATATATATTTTTTTATTATTTATTTTGTTCATGAACAGTTATTATATCATAATTTAATATGATTTTTGTTTTTTTGATTATTGATATTGTTTTTATTTCTCAAGCTTTTTCAGCTTAATTTTGCTTGCACCATCGTTTTTCATATTCATGGAATTAATTTATAATATTCTGCGCAATTTCATTCATTTTTGTTTATCCTCTTTTATCATATATTATTATTATATACAATTTTATTATTATATTTTTTTTTTCTTGTTTTTTATTATTGTTATTGCTTTTATTTTTTTTTTGTCTTTATTATTATATTTTCTTTGATAGCTGATTTATAAAAAGCTTCCGACTTCCGTTACAAATTATTCCTTATTCTTCATACTTATTTTATATTTCCATTATTATTATTTTTATTGTTTCAATTTTTTGGATTTATATAGCGCGATTTCACGTGATTGATAAAAATAGTTTTATTATCATTAGTATTATTATTATTGTTATTTTGGAACCTTGCAATAGAGGAAGTATCAATTTAGAGATAGATTGTTGTTGTTGAGGTTGTTGTTGTTGTTGTTTATGGAGGTTGTAAGATTGTTGGTTCTGCATTTTTGTTATCCAAACTTAGAAAAAACAAGCACGCTCAAAAATAATATGTGAACTCAGAAACAGAAGATCTCAGTCCATCATTCTTCATTCTTCAATGCATGTGAGGTTCTGTTGTAGATGTTGTATAGACCCAAATAGAGGTACCTTCACAAAAGATCATCAACTCAAATGACATACAAGAGTCTTTAACCTCCACCCGTGTATATAATTAAGCTTATGTGTATATGTCTTTATTGTAAATACAGTTTAGTTCCTTTAGTTAAAAGTTAAATTCATAATTAATTGCAAATAATTTTAAAATTTTAACTCCAAAATGCTTTAGATACAAACTTTGGCTAGAGATTTTTGATTTCTTGATACCATTTGTGTGTAGTTTCCAGCAACATTCGAAGCAGATTTCCAAAATTAACTCATTAATGAATTTGAACTTGATTACAAACGGGTCATGGAGAAGTTTATTATACAAATTACTAAAAAAATGTTATTTTATTCAAAACCTATTTTAAGTTTGTTCTAAATTATTAACCAATTAAAACCACTGTGTAAAGTTTAAAATAATTTACAGAGAAATGTAAATGATGTAAACTTACCAAACCTTCTTGCTCACATGTCTTTTAAGACAATTTGAACGCCTGCGGTGCGCCACTGCTGTAGATCACTTCATTATTTTTATTATTCTTTATATTTTTATTACTTTTTTATTGGTTATTATTTCTCTTTTAAACGCCTTTTAGTTTAATCTTTTTTTTAAATTTTGAAGATACGGTTTTTTTGGAATATTTGTGAATTATGGTTTTTTGAAATTAAATTTGAATAATTCTCAATAATAGGGAACAACATAAATATCTTGGAAGCCACCCCATGAGCAACCAGGGCCTACATTTGATGATTAAAGAGGTAAGTTCTAATAAACTAAACTTCATCATGGTATAAAACTTGGCATCATTCTTAGTGGTTATCGAGAAATGTAGTGGTCTGATACAAGACTCAGTTTGACTAGAAGAATGAAAAGCTTGGAGATATTAGTTCCAATATTCGAGCGGCTTAATTTTCAATTGAGAAATGAACTTTTTGAAGAGTTTTTGGGTCAACGAAGTGACCAAGTCAATTTATTATTTAACTATTTCTTAAATAATTGATTCCTGAGCTTAAACTTTTCCTCATTTACCAAATCTCCCTAAATCTTTGTACAATATTCAAGTGGCTTCGAGGTTTTCCAATGGTTTAATGCTTAAGATAGGAGGGTGGCCAGACAATTGAAACTGTCTAAACCATCATTGTAGTGCAAACACTCAAGTATTGGTCCGTGCAACCCTTCAACAAAGCTTTTCAATTTATTTTTTATCAGCTTTTTGACTTGATGAATTAGACGAGTTGAGTTTAATGAATAAAAATGCCAGCCTAGCATTACAAATGATACCAAACGAAATAGCATAATGTCTGATGGTAAGTCAAGTCTTAAAAGTTTAGTTGTATTATCATCAGGGAATAATTGGCATCTTCCACGATTTGAACCTCCTTGCGCCAAACCAACATTACCGTGCCACCACAATAAAACCATAACTAATTGGAACGCATATAAAATGCAACATTGGAATAATTAAAAACATTATCACTATTGGTTAATCCATAATAGACTGCTTGAAGGAAACAATACTAAGATGACAAAACCTCTTCATTACAAAAAGAACCTTACCCCCGTCACCACCACCCTCCATCAAGCCACACACCACCCCATCACCGACAGCAACCCTCGCTCCCTTCACAACAGATGATATGATTCTGCAACACCAGCACACCATCAATTTATGACCCCCAATATACAGCAAATATTGTCTCAATTATGTATGTTATTATTACAATAAGGATACAGTGCTGAAAAAAATAGCAGAGTTTAACATCACGCCATTACACAGTGATAACGATATACTTGGATAAAATATGTCATAATGAAACAGAATAATATAGGAATCGTATTAGAAGGATAGTTGGAGGGTGTAAATTCGATATTCACATCACTATTGTTATAACGATTTTATAGCTAAATCATACAAAACATCCTAATGATTAAGATTTGAAAATAAGTGAAACAATCCTATTGAGTGAAAAAAAAAATTACTTATAAATAAATGAAAAATATTTATAAATAACCGAAAATCGATCACTATGCAACCAGCAACTGAAAGCTGCTTGAAAGCAAAGCAGCTTAATTAGCAGTTGCCACGGTAGCTGGACTTTTACCGCTAGCAGAGTAGTTGCCGTTACCACCAGCACTGTTATAGTTGTTGTTATTATTGTAGTATCCATAGTTGCCACTGCTCCTCACTGCACTTCCTCCAACGTACCTGCCTCCCATTTGTCGGTAGGCCGACATCTGGCCTGTGTGGTGCCAGGTATCAAATGATTTTGCCTATTTCTTCATCTGTCTATTTAACTATCTAGCTAGTCGTACGTCCATATATGTACTAATCTATCCATGTAGAAAGCTATCAATGACCTATATATATGTTAGTAGCTGAATATGTATTTACGTAGCTAGATATATGCCTATCTTTTTACTTCAAAGTATCCCTGCTTATTTATTAATGGAGAACGTTACAACGTATGTACCCACCCTGTCTGTTGAAGGAAGGCCTAGATTGGTTGTTGTATCGGTTATTGTTGTAGTGTTGTTGGTTGTACGCACCACCTCCTTTTGCACCTTCATCAATAATAAGCTTAATAACTTTTTTGAATCAAAGTAAAATAGCAAAGTTTGGAACATCAAACTAACGGATGTTGCTCTATGAACACACCCACACACACACACACACACACACACACAAACACAAACACACACACAAACACACACACAAACACACACACAAACACACACACAAACACACACACAAACACACACACAAACACACACACAAACACACACACAAACACACACACAAACACACACACACACACACACACACACACACACACACACACACACACACACACACACACACACACACACACACACACACACACACACACACACACACACACACACACACACACACACACACACACACACACACACACACACACACACACACACACACACACACACACACACACACACACACACACACACACACACCTTGGTGGCCTCCCTTGTTCTTGTCGTCATATTTGTTATAACTTTTATTATCGTTCACTTTTCCATTCGGGTAGTTAACATTATTGTTCAGCTCTTTAACAGCTGCTGAAGGATTGGAAGTTCCCTTTGCTTCATCGTTGCTACCGTTATTTTTAGCAGCGTTGATAGGCAGCTGCGAGCTGGCAGATGATTGGTTGATAGATGCTTCACTCCTATTGGTCGACTGGAACACATTGGCATTTGGATTCATAGCGGATTTGGAAAGCTGTTTGGGGAGAACAAGCGTTATAAGTCTCCATATCACACTTCTATCAGAATGGTTTTGAAATGTTATAAATAATAATGATGATATACAAACAATGTAACATCAAAAATGAAAATCAAATGCACCACGAAACCCTCCTAGATAAATACGCTATGATGAATAATGAGATGATTAAAATCAGTGGCCAGCCAGAGACATATTTGCATCGTCATCATCATTATGAGGCAATTTTTTTGAATTATGAAAGGTTGTATGAAGTAGTACCAAACCTGGTTGCGTTGTTGATGGTAGAGTTGTTGTTGTTGTTGGTAGTTGCTTGTGTTGTTGTTTGTCGTTTCTGATGCCATCTTGCCTGCTTCCCCCTGGTCTGCATCAGAATCAACATGAAGATTTGTTTCAATCTATTATCATTAATCATCATCATCATCACCATCATTGATCATGCTGTGAGTTTCAATAAAAGAACCATTTAAATGATAATAATGAGGAGCTTTATAATGAGGCTGCTGTCAATGCATGCTAAGGTAACATTTAAATAATAATAACAATAATAATAATAATAAAAATAACACAAACCATGCGTCTGTAGTTGATCTTGTTGGTAGATGTAGTTGGAAGAGGGTAGTTGTTCGGGGGGCTCCTATGGTGGTGCATGTGTGTATGCAAGTGAGAATAATTCATGATAAAATATGAAAACAACTGGTGAATGGATGGATTAGGGCATTGGATACAAGGATGGATGAAATACATAAAATATTCTCACCTGACTTGATCTGTCAGAACTCGTCTGGCCCTGGTGGGTGATGAAGTCAATGATGATGTAATTGTGCTTGTAAAATGTTGTGATTCAATGGGGGGTGATGGCATGATGAAGGTGGAACATGGTCAAAAGACACAATCATGAGGTTGTGTTTCAGAAGTTGAATATGATGCAAAATGATAAAAAATAAAAAAAGAAGCTGACTTGTCCGTTGACGCTGTAGATGTCGTTCAAGGCCATATGACGTTGTTGTTGTTGATAATAATTATGTTGTTGGTATGTAATTAGGTCGATGGAAGAATTGTTTTCATTGGTTACATTACTGGCGGACGATTGGTTGAGCGGTTGTTCTAATTTTTGTGACGCTTGCTGTTGTTGTAGTAGTAATTGTTGTTGTTGATGATGGTGATGGATTTGTTGAGATTGTAGGAGAGGTGGTTGTTGCAGATGTTGAGGTAAGTGATGGTGGTGGTGATGATGATGATGGTGGTAGAATGACTCAGACATGACGGTGCTGTTGCTATTGTTGTTGTTGCTGTCCTTGACAACAAACTGCATATGGAGGTTGGGTGATGTGTGTGCTGTGGTGGCAACCAGTCTTTGCTGTTGTCTGTCTTCTTGGCGTGTTTGTTGTTGCTGTTGTTCTGGTGTGGAGAGTGATGAAAACAACATTGAATTATGATTAGTTACATACTAAAACAAAAATAATAATCAAAGGTACCGATATGTGACTCTTGTAGGAAGTTGTAGTGGCCCTGAACAGATGATACTATGTCATGAAGGGGTCTGCTTCTGCGGTGAGTCATCATCATCATAACAATAATAACACCTATGCTATGAGAAAAATGACGTAAAAAAAATAAATAATAATAATATAAAGAATAATAATAGCATCATGACACAAGAATGAGTCATCATGCAAAAAACCATTATGGATAACGATAATTAGTTTAAATTGGAAAAATTAATGAAGAATTATAAAAAAGTTGAAATGAATGACGATAAAGATTTTGGCATTAACTCGGTGGGTGGGTGGTAGGTGTAGTGGTTATTGTGGTGAAATTGTTGTTCCTTCCATGCCTCCTTGTCCTCTCCTGTCACCTCCAGGTGCTACCAACAATTTATTACTTGACATAATTATAACAATATACAGAAGCAACAATTGAAATGACATGCAATAAAACTTCAATATCCAAGATAAAAGAGGCAGAGAAAATTATGACATGATAACGAAGATAATGGATAGCAACCGTAGGTGGGTATGGAATGGATGTGGGAGGAGAGTTGTATTGAACTTCAGTCACAGCAGCTTGAGGTGGTGTGTTGAATTGCTTGGACACTGTTTCACTGCTCGATGGTGTCTTGTTGGGTCTGAACTCCTCTTCAGAGAAAGTCTCACCTGATTATGGATCATCTAAGTGATCTCTCACTTGCACATATGCAATCACATACCCACATATTCATCAAAAAAAAACCCACACCACATGCACATCATCAAACTGCTATATCCATCCGAACATTCACCACCCACCTAATTTCTCAACCATCTTCCTATCTTCATCCTCATCATTTCTCAACTTAGAACCATCTTCTTCTTCCTCCTCCTCCTCCTCTTCATCTTCATTGGTGACTGTAACTCCAGCATTATCCCCACCCCCCTGGGTTGGTGTGACCATCATCTCAGATGATGTGGGTTTGCCTGACTGCATTGGAATGGTGATGGGTATGGAATCATTATGTATAATCACTGTGATGTAGGTGAGATGAATGCACAATTTTAAAATGTGTTGTAATATCATGACTTGGATGATCCTTCATCGATGAACAGTTGTGATTTCAAATGTTATTTTACGATCTACATTTCCTGATATCCTATTGAACAAACTTTCTGATGCCTCACAAAAACAATTATAACAAAACCACAAAAGCAACAGACCACAAAAGAGGTAAGGGTCTCAAGAACATTCTCAGAACATAACCGCTCCACTAGAGGGTATGCCTGGTTGTATTTGTACTCGGAGTCTGTTGGCGGGTGGTGTTGTGATGATAGAGTGGCCTATTATATAGAAATAATGAAAAATCAATGTTTTATAAAAAAAATACAAAATAAAATTAATGATAAAAATACTGGTTATCATTAATGTCATGAAGCACACACCCTCACTGAACTTCTTGTCAAACTTCTCAAAGAGGTTGAAGGTGTGTTCTGATGAGGAATTTAGTTTCTCCATGGTGCTGGAGGTCAGTGTAAAGTCATTGGTGTTTTTTTTATTAGGTCATCAATATCATTATTTTTCATTATTATTATTATGTGCCATATTATTACCAGTCATGTGAAGGACACACCAGGGTGAACAACTTGTCAAGCATTTCCAACTGGCCTGTCTCCAAAGACACCTACCAAACAAGGTGATGAAGGGAATAATAAAAACAATAAAAATAATAAGTATGAAAAAAAAATAATATAACACTACATCACCTGTGGCACTGCTCCATCCTGCAGGGCAGTCCTCACCACAGATTGCCTCATTAGGTGACATAACTGTGGCAAAGGTCATTATGTGAGTCGTAATACAAGGGGAACAATATAAAAATAACAAAAATCAATAACAATCAGAGGGTCATGAAAAACTAGATGAGATTAATAAAATGGATATTTGAAATTAGCACACCTTGTTTAGTTTGAAGATATTCCTGGTCTTTGCCAAGTCATTAGCCTGTCTCTCAAGCCTCTCCTTCTTTGTCTGCTTCTTTGAATGCTTTTCACACTGTATGTGTGTAAGGTGCTATAAGGGATTATTCATGCTAATATATTTGGGTTTCCTAAAAAGGATAAAAGGTACAATTGACATAGGCCAATATAAGGATTAGACAACGAGGAAATTAAACAGCTTGTCACCTACATCAGACTTAAGGGAGTTGAAGTGCTTGTGGAGTTCTCTGGCGAAGTCAAGGTTCATCAGCACTGAGTCATACTTGGTGACTGCTTCCTAGGAAGGGGGGTGTGTTTAATGTATTTGATTGACACAATTGAAAGGATTGGGTGTGGTTGTTAAGTTCTATCATTAGTGGTTTTGTGCGTCAAAAATAGGTGTGCATATAAACAGTTAATAAAATGTTTGGTATTTATCTGTTGTTTGTGAAATATGTCTAGTTATAAATGGTGTATAGAGTTGTGAGGGTGCATACTCATTTGGCGAGGGTAAACAACATATTTGTAAAAAATTGGTTCAGCGAGATGAAATGAATTCATATGTTAGCGATAATTCAAATTACTTTCGATTTATAAGATTATCGGCAACTTCCTTGAGCCAATTGCGAATGTTGTTAATAAGCCGAAATTGAATAATAATATTTTATTTTATATTAAATACTTAGATACCAGTTAATTTTTGGTTAATACATGATAGTAACTTCTTACTTGTTGGTCCTTGTCCAGAGTGCCTTCTTTACCCTTGTATGAGTCCAACTTCGACTAAAGTAGAATTTCACGGCACTTTATTATAATGATATTATGTCGTCTGGTTCATCCCAGACGAGTCTTTAAACGCCATATAAGGGAGTGCGAACAAGAATTTCGTCATTCAAAGAAAAAATTCTTATATTGAAATCTATTAAAATTGAATAAATAATAAAAAAGTTTGAAAAGATATTTTTATTTTATTTTTCGAAAAATTTTAATGAACTAGAATAGACGGCACGTGAAAAATATATAAAATGAGAAAAAATTTAACCATACAAGGAAAATTCCGATAATATTTTACTTACCTTTCGCTTTTCTAAGTTACGAATTTTTTTCTCGAGCACAGTAATGCAAATTTTAAAGGAAGATTCAGCTTCAGCCGACGCCATTTTTGGAATTATTATAACAACGACAACTAGTGGAGATAGGCGGTCAATTTTGTATTATATACTTTGATATTATCTTGTCTATGTAGTAAGAAAATATTTTAGTTAGATTTGAAATTTAGAACATCTTTACAATTCCGAAATTTTTTGAACTGATTATTAGCTACTAGGAAATTTGCATTTTGAACCTTTGATCTTAAATATCTTTCATGTATCATCAAAAACTACTTTGGCTGAAAAGTGTACGAATAAAAATTGTAGTATTCAAAAAAATAAAGAAAAAAAAATGAAAGTTTGCATTTGTAACAATGTTTTCTGTAAATTAGAATGGAATTTTGAAAATTGGCATTTTCACAAACTTTTTTGAAACTCTGTTAAATATAGGAAAAAAATCATTTTAATTTTTTGAGCCACACATAAACATTCAGAGTCTTCGGTTAGGAAAGCGATCCTTTCTTTTCCTAACGGTTCGAGTTCTAGACCTGATTTACTTCGAGCTCAACATTTGAAAGACATAATATCTCCCTCCCTGGGGGCCAGTGCAAATTCGGTTCTCCAGTCCATTTCTCGTTTTTTTTCTTTTGTTTCATCAACTAAAATCCCGGACCCTATCAAGAACTTGTTCTTTGGTGCCCATCTGTACGGCCTTCAAAAGAAAGGTGGTGGTATAAGCCCAATAGCCGTTGGACACACCTTTCGGCGTTTGTTTTCCAAATTATCTCTGCATTCAGTCATGAGCTCGCTCAGAGAGGATCTGTTACCTTGTCAGTTGGGCGTCGGCGTCCGTTTGGGGTGTGAGTCAGCCGTCCGTGCTACTCGATCATTTATTAACCACTCAGTCGATCCCAAGGTGCTTTTGAAACTCGATGTTTTTAATGCCTTCAATTCTATCGACCGTAAAACGTTCATTGGTGAGGTAGCCTCTCGTTACCCGTCATAGTACTTTTTAGTTAACGAAGCTTACTCCAATCCTTCCACTCTTTTCGCTGGCGAACAGTGTATTCCTTCTTTAAGGGGTATTCAACAAGGTGACCCTTTGGGTCTAACACTTTTCACGTCGACCGTCGGCAAAATTGCCAAGGACGTGTTATCGGAGTTGAACATTTGGTATTTGAACGATGCCACAATTGGTGGTCAGGCTAGCTCTATCTTTAACGATGCAACAAAAATAATTAACGCTTTCAAAGAGATCGGCCTTCAAATCAACTCCAATAAATGTGAGCTGCTCATTTTGAACCATACAGCGGACATGTACGCTGACACTTTCAAACATTTTTTTTATATTTTGCCGTCAGTATCATTGCCTCCGCGTCACTCTTGGTCAGTCCCCTCACTCACGAGGCCATAGTTCCCTTTCTTGATTCAAAATTAGGAGACATCCATCGGCTTTGCTCCAAGCTTGAAGAAGTCGAACCCCATCATGCTTTCACTTTGCTGAAGAACTGTTTATCTTTTCCCAAATTGGTTTATATTCTTCGAACGTGTCCTACTTTTGTTGAGCCCATGATATTATTGGAATTCGACTCTATTATTCCTGCTGCTCTCTCGTCCATTTCCAATGTCTTTCTGTCTGACAAGAGCTGGAAGTATCTCTTCCAAACCGTCGTTCTGATGGCATAACGACCTTTCCATGAAAGCATGGAAAATGCTTGGTCTGGGACGCAACAGTTGTCGACGCTTTCTCCAAGTCCCCCATAATCGCCAGCTCCATCGAGTCGAGTTCCACAGCAAAAAAAAGCCGCAAATATCAGGGTTTGGTGGGCAACTTCCATTTTCAACTCGTTGCATTCAAAACAACGGGCTGCTGCGGACCTTCAACCAGCAGCTTTGTTGAGGAGTTAAGTAGAAAAGTTATCGAGGCGTCTGGGAACCCTTTGAAGGCAGTATGGTTGCGCCAAAAGATATCCCTGGCAGTTGTCCGCGGCAATGCTACCAACATTCTTTCCTGTTTCCGCTCTCTTTTCTCTTTCTCAAGTGTAGTTTTTTTTGAAGTTTATATCCTTATATATATGGAACTTTTAAGATAAGCTTATCAAATAAGATATAGATTTGAAAGATCGATTAGCAAAAACAATATTCCCAATTAGATTTAAAATGAAATAAAAAAAATTATTAATACAAGTTTATTGAAATTTCATTTAGAAAAAATAATTAGCATACTTGTTCACTTTTGTATTCCAGATCTACTTTTAAATCTACTCCCATTAACCAAAATAAACTGTTCCTGCTTGACAAAAGAATAAAAAAATTCTGAAGGTTTGTTTGTGTTAGAATTAATTTTAATTTGAAAAAATGAAATGTTAGTGTTTATACCGCAGATACTAAACTTAATTGAAGTTTTTTATTTTGTTTAATATACTGAAAGAAATAAAATTTTCAAATATAAATATTTAAAGGAAAAAACTTCCAGGAGTTTATTTTATTTTACGGAGTTCTTTGTATTATCAATACAAATATTTGTACCTCCACATGATAATGTAAGTTCATCTTGTGGAATAAAATAAACTCCTAAGCATGTTTTCATTTGAATCAAATAAAATATTTGATATAAAATAAATAATTGTTCTTATGATATCCATTTTATTCATTGAATTTCTCATATTTTTTGCATTAGAATATTATTTCAAATTTATTTTTATAAAATTATTTAAAAAATTAATTCCTTTTTTTCAAAAAAATAAATTTCGTCATTATTGGAAAATTTCATTTCCACAACTTCCCTCTCATATAATGTGGGTCACACCCACATACAATCATACAATGTGGGTCACACCCACATACAATCATACAATGTGGGTCACACCCACATACAATCATACAATGTGGGTCACACCCACATACAATTATACAATGTGGGTCACACCCACATGCAATCATACAATGTGGGTCACACCCACATGCAATCATCATCATACTCCTTCCTAACATAATAATTAGTATATGACCCCCAAGCATGATGACAATCACCTCACTCTCAGATGACCTCCTCATACACCCAATGGGGCATCAGTACCATCGAGGCCAACAACCTCAAAGACTACTTCCTTTATAAGGCTCTTCTCATCATTATTCCTATTTCCAATCTTTTTATTATTATGATTAGCAATAATTTTTTTATTATTCATTTAATTATTTAAAATATTATCATCACTTTTTGTTTGTTTTTGTTGTTGTTTTAATGTTATGAGTTTGTATCTCATCATCTTCATCATCATCCTCATTCTCATCATCTTCATCTTCATCTGCTCATCAGCATCATCACCACCACCACCACCATAGTTTTTATATGAGCATGTGTTGCCCCTTTTGTAGTTGTTTTTAAGTAGCGGTATTTCAGGTTTTTTTTTTATGATATTATTATTTTTATTGTTATTTAAATACAACCTCATGATTCTCATTTTCAAACATAATAATTTCACAGGGTCTGAGTACAACATCGAAGCATTTCGAAAGTGAACTTAAAAGTGACAGAGATAAAACTATGAGGGTAAAATAATAATAATATTATTGTTAACAATAATAATAATAATCATTATTATTAACTATATTATTGATACTAATACCCACAGTTATGATAGTACTAGTAATGCCTACAATAATATCAATAAAATTAAATATCCACCAACCAAAATGGTGCACAAGATCAAGTTTTGAATATTTAATGAATATTATTAGAAACAAGCATCTAAATGAACAGAGGTAAGCGTTGAACAAAGCACACACAACATCACAGGTGGACAAGCTGATGGAGAGGATTCAGTCTAGCATCAGCTCTAGTGACCTAAATAATCTGATTGAAGCCTTGTCATTGGTGCAGTGTTGTGACCCAGATATCATGACCTGTTTTAAGAGGTGCTTTTTATTGCTGTTTCCATCATTATTTTGATTGAGAGCAGTCCTGATAAATTGTGATCAAAGATGCTTTTAAACAGTTTAAAAAATTTTCATTCATTTTTGTCACAATAGTTTTTTGATATACTTTATTGTGATGAGTAGAACCTTTAATTATAGAGGTAGTTTTCCACTCCTCACATTACCTTCAACATGTACACTTGGAAAGCTTCATGCATTCAAATAAAACTTCAAACGTTGTTTTCTTTCAACATCTCCATCATCCACCACCATCCTCCACTCTCCTCAACCATTAACATCATTCGCAGACTGCAGACAAGAACGTTTAAACTGTACCTTGTAACCGCCTATCTACAGATGAGGTGAGCATAATAATAACAACAATAAGAATAATAATAATAAACAAAAACTAATATTAAATTGTGTATCCATCTTGTTGAGAAAAACATTCTCATTACTTTCGTCATTTTTATTTTTATTATTTCCACCATTATTATTTTTATTATTAGGAATGATAAGATAGGGGAGTTCTTCTCCAGGTTCTCATCCACCTTCATCAACGACCCCGACTGGAAAGAGTGGTTTGGTAATAAAAATAATAATAAGAATAATAATAATAATAAGAATAATATCAAAAATATAAGTACAAATAGTTATCATTGTAATATGAATAGTTTAAGCTGAATGATGATGGTGCAATAAGCAAAAAATTAAAAAATTCAATAATAATAATAATAATAATAATAATAATAATAATAATAATAAATATTTGACGCAACTAATCTCTGCAGCCCTGCCTTACATCAAGAACGCTGAAGAGACTTCGACGTTTGCCATGTATTTCAATAAGTGACTTTGTTATTATCATTATTATTATGTTTTTTCCATTCTTATTATTTTTGTTATTTTATTATGCTTCTACAGACATTATTTTTATTATCATTTTTGTTGTTCATTATTATGATTTTTATTGTTATTATTATTGTTATTACCATTTTAATATATACTACACAGACACTGGATCGACTCCTTGTTGTTATCTCTCTCCAACCTCATCTCTCTTTCTCTGTCCAATAGCAATATCCTTTAATCATAAGAATAATAACAATAATAATAATACAATAGTGAAAATCAATAAAGATTTTATGAAATTTTTAAATTTCCTATTAGTTACAGTGTTTTCTCGTAATTTTATATTAAAAATATTGGTATTACCATCAGTTTCTTAAAGGAATCGTATGTTCTTTTGTAAACTTGAATTTCCCCAGTAAACTACAAATTATGAGGATTTATAAGAACACGTGGAAAAAATTTGTATTGAGCTAAAATTTTCAACAAGTAAAACCCTGTCATAATTCAAGTAAAGCTCTTCTTTTCTCTACAACTTTGTTAATGAATTATGACAGGGTTTTACTTGTTGAGAATTTTAGCTCAATACAAATTTTCTCTACGTGTCCTTATAAATCCTCATAATTTGAAGTTTACTGGGGAAATTACCATTAGTTCTATTATTATAATAATAAAAACAATATTCATTATTTTTCTTATTTTTATTATTATTATTCCTTAAAAACCATACAAAAACCAGCCCTGATGAATCACGAGGATGATCGCAGAAGGATGGAGGAGTTGGAGGAGAAGAATGCTTCTCTGATGGAGGTGGTGAGGCAGCTGAGGTGGGTAGTGTGGAGTGCTGTAGTGTGGTGTTGATGGTAAGGTGTGGTGTTGATGGGAAAGTGTGGTGGATGGTAGGGTTGTGGTGGATGGTAGGGTGTGGTTGATGGTAGGTTGTGGTGGATGGTAGGGTTATGGTGTTATTAGCCCCATTTATATTTCAAGTTTAAACTTTTTCATGATAATTGGGAATATAGATAAACACAAGAGAAACTCATTTAAAAAACAAAAATAATAATGAGGTATTATATTGTTTCACAATACTAATATTGCTAACATCAATATTCTACATTCAAACTACCAGGTCGAATCTCATCACTCCAGAAACCCCATCCAATGATAATGAAGTATTTAATGAGGGCAGTGCTATAAAAAGAACTAGTATGACCGATAATCAAAAAAATTATTCTTTCAACGCCGAATTTATTTCAAATATGGGTAAGAATAAAATAGATTTCAAAAATAATATTAACGAAAGGAATAATGAAACTCAATATGACGAAGCTAAAAACAAAGATAATAAAATCAATAACTATGAACCAAAGACTAATAATAACAGTTTTGATAATGATAAAACAGTTATTGGTACTACTAACAATCAAACCAGTACGAAAAGCAATCAAAATACCCAAAATATCGGTGTCAATATACCTAGCAGTACCTTCAAAAGCACATCACCAACAAAAACATCCTTTTCCTCTTTGGTCAGAAGCTTTTCCGGTTTCAAAGATAATAAATCTGTATCTAAAAATACGCCTCAAAGTGTTTCTAAAAATAACTTCAAGAATCTTAACGATTCTAAAAATAGCCCCTCAAAGTGCGAGTTCTACATTGAAGATGGAAGTTTAACTGAGGGAGGAAAAGTCAAAAGTAAATAATTTTAATACACACACACACACACACACACACACACACACACACACACACACACACACACACACACACACACACACACACACACACACACACACACACACACACACACACACACACACACACACACACACACACACTTGGACTTGGAAGTGCGTTATCCACTTGACAGCAGGTGCACTGAAGATTGATTATTGGAACATTTCTTCACGTGGTTATGAAGTCCTTGTTTTTTGAAAACGTTATTGCAATTCGGGCAATGTTGTAAGGATGGTGCTTTGTGGACTTGGCGGATGTGGTTTGTCAGACCTGCCTTGTTGACCGCTATTTTGTTGCAACCTGGATGCTGGCATTGGAATGAAGAGCTTTTGGAGTGAACATCAAAAATATTTTTTTTCAAATCTTTTTTTGATTGCTCGCTTTTTTCAGCTTCTTTATTTGTTTTTTGCGATAGCGATTTGATATTTTTGCGCCAATCGTTTCTGTTGCGAGCTTCTGTTTTCCAGGTGTCAATAATGTTTAGCTTTTTTAGGTCTGTATATATTAGGTCATTCCATCTCTTCTTTTGACCACTTTGAGACCGTGAACCTTCAGCAATTTTGCTCACCATTAATTTCTTTTGGAGCCTTGAATTTTCCATTCTTTCCAAGTGCCCAAGCCACTGGAGTCTTCTTCGTTGAATCATCACGTCAACTCGCTCTATTTTTGATTTACATCGTAGTTGGGTGTTTCTCATTGTCCCAAAGAGAAGTCCCCGTGATGATTCTCAGACACCTGTTTGTGAACACTTGGAGACGCTGTATGTGGCATTGAAGAACATTCCAAGTTTCGCTGCCGTATAATAGCGTTGGTATTATAATGGCTTTGAAAAGTTTCAGTTTGGTGGAAACTTTTATTTTCCGTTGATATCATACCAACCGACTAAGGCTGCGAAAGACTTGGGATGCTTTATTGATACGTGATTCAACTTCTGCATCGACTGTGTTGTCACTGTTTAAGATACTGCCCAGGTATTTAAACTGTGTCACTTGTTCGATGTTTATATCGTTACGTATTGCCAGCGTTGTGTTGAGGCTTGGAATTGAGTTTTTTGGTAGAATGGTCATGTATTTTGTTTTGCTGAAGTTTATTCTCAGTCCAACACACACACACACACACACACACACACACACACACACACACACACACACACACACACACACACACACACACACACACACACACACACACACACACACACACACACACACACACACACACACACACACACACACACACACACACACACACACAAACACACACACACACACAGGTTCAATTGATGCAGCGGACGACAAATCTGATTTAAATGTTGTTTTTGATGTGGGTTTGAATATTATATGCATAATTATTATTTATTTTATATTAATTTTTTTAAAAATAACTGTTTTTATTTTATCATTTTTATAATTTTATTTTTATTAATAATACTTATAATTTTTGTTTTTATTACTTCTCTATCTGCTCTCACAGGCGGTTTACACAGAGCACACTAGTTCCATCACCACATGTAAGTTAAGTCCAGACGGAGGCAGAGTTGCAAGTCTAGACCAGAATGGGGGGCTCAAGTAGGTGTCTGTATCATCACAACCTCACCCATGTTCACCAACCACCTCACATCATACCACATCACCTGACATCAAATCATCTCACCTTGATGACATCATATTCTACTCCAAACCATCCTACCACACTACATCTCACCACATCCTACCCCACCACACCACATTTGGACCCGTAACATCATACCACCCTAGGTTATGGACCACCTCCCTCACAACCACCTCCAACACCACTTCCAAACTCTCCCTCTCTGCCCTTGAATGGTTTACCACTACTGACAGATATGTCTGTATTTTATTGTTTTATTTTTATTTTTTCTATATTTAATTATTTATTGTTTTTGTTGTTGTTTTTTTATCATTATTAATCTTATTGTCATTATTTTTTATAATTTTATTTATTATTTCTCTCTCTCACCAGTTGATCTTGGGTTCAAAGGGAGGGGTCATAAGGTTGTTCGACTCGAAGGATCGTAAAGTGGTGGTCGAGGTGGCTACTGATGCCAAGTACCAGAGGTTCATTATAATAATAACAACAAGAAAAATAATCAAAATAATAATAATAATGAGAATAAAAATATTTTATAATCCTCATTTCAACCACAGTAAAAACAAACATTTTGAATGCTCATGAATGCTTTGAGTACAAATGATAATAAAAGTACTAAAAATTCATTCCTTCAATCATAATTTTTGTTATACTTATTTTGATACCAGGGTAGTGGACCTCTCTGCCAACACCAACTCCCTGCAGTTCGTGGCCTCCATGATGGGCCGCATTGGCACCGCTATAGGCGACATGAAGTGATGATACTAAAATTATTGAGTTTATTCTTATTCAATGATAACAATAATTTTTTAAAAAGTGAATCTTGAAAACAAAACAATGATGATATATCGGAAAGCTTCGTCAAAATAAAAAATTCAAATATTGTCGTGTTTTTATGATTCATAATTTCGAGGCTAATTATTCACAAGGTTTTTCTATTTAATGATAATATTATCATAATTTTTATTATTAATGTGGTTATCGCTATTTTTCAGATCCGGCAAATTGTCAGTGTGGAGCATGAATGATGACCTCAAGAACGATGTGCGATAATTATAATTATGAATAACTATTTATTATTATGATTATATAAACATTATATAATATTTCTTTTTTAATAATTTAATTTCTAGTATTATTTTATTGATAATATTAATATTATTATTTTTCTTATTTTATTATCATCATCCCCTCCTCAGACCACCCTCGACCTCTTTCCTTCTCCAGTATTGGTGACCACCATCACGCACAACGCCAGAGGCAGTTTGTTGCTGTCAGGAGCTGTTGATGGGGGGGTCCGACTTTTTGGTTTGTTGGGGAGGGTTATGGATGCTTTTAAAATTATTTTTATTGTTGTTGTTATTTTTCTTTTTATTATTTTAACTATTATTTTTATTTTTTTAATTTAAAAGTTATTATTCTTTAAAATTAATTGTTATCATCATTATTATTATAATTGTTCTTATTTTTACGTGAGTCCATCTCTTGATAACTTTCTCTTATTTTTCAGCTAGAATGTTTGATTCAAATCCTATTTGTTATTATTATTATTATTATTATTATTATTATTATTTTTATTATTTTTTTATATCTTTTCAAATAAACTCCAAGCTGAACTTCAAATTTGCAGACATGCGCACTCACAAAACAGAGATACAATGGCCTGTGATCAATAGGAATAATAATAATAATAGTAATAATATCGAGACGGTATCCTTTGGCAGTGAGGATAACGATGCTTTCATCATGTCTTCTAGTGGTTGTGTGAGTTTTATTTGTTAATCTTATTGTTATTTTTAACTTATTGTTTTTGTTTATTATTTTTTGATTTGATGAAACATGTTTTAGAGCATTTATCTTATTATTACTTTTACATTTATTCTCGAAACACTCATATTAGTACTAATAATGATATTGTCAAACATAATTAGTTCAGCAAATGGGATTTGAGGAGTATTTCTACTAGCCAATGGGAGCACCGTTTTTCAAAAAGCTCAAATGTTATAGGCTACGGGGGAAAGTCGTTTGTTTTGAATTCTTCAGCCTCTCACGCCCTTGTAGCATTCGGCAAAGGGGCTCACATCTATAAGGTTGGATCTTTTTATTCTTTTTTTTTATTTTTATTTCTAATATTCTTTTGTTTATATCTTTTTAAAATATTTAAATTATCTTTTTTTATGTATGATAATGCTTCACAATGTTGTAAAAATTGATGGTTTTTTCAGATCAAAAGCACTTTTTCACCAACTTCTATCTTTCAAATGATGACCGGAAATGATCCTATTACGTGTGTAGATTGGTCTAAAGATACTGAAAATAATGATAACATCATTGCCTCAACGGAAAAAGGAAGTATAAAGCTGACGATGTTTAAAGGAATTTGATATTTTGTGTTTTTGAGAATTGTATGATTTCATTTTTATCAATTTTTTAGAGAATTTTATTTTCTCCACACAAAAAGGTATATATATATAATATAATTTGAAGTTTTTTAAAGCAAAATTTGATGAAGCTTTTCGTTAAACCTTAATCCTAAAATTATTCACTAGGTACTTTCATACTAAGTTGTTCCTCTTGGATGGTTTTTCATCAAATTGAAATAGTGAATGTACTTTTTCTTCTGATTTTATTTCATTTTAACTATCATATTTTCCGGTTTCATACATTTCACGCTCGGTTCTTAAACTGTTTTGTACACTTGACTATATTCACGAATAGTATCGTCTGCTGAAAAAATCATTTTTTTTAATAAAATATTCTGTGTCAAACATCAATTTAATAAAAAAAACGCGTGTGTTCCAAAATATAATTTTACTAATAAGTTTAAAATAAAATAATCTGAATTCCTGTTGAGCACCTCATTTATATGGAAAACCTAAGAAACTCTGTTTCCGCTATTTCTTTGTTTGCATAATTACTTTTCTTTGCTAAAAAGCTGATTTTCTTACCAAAAACTCGTGAATTTTCATGATTTTATACAACAATTAGGATTAGTTTGGAAATTGTCGTGATTGCAATTTTTGGTAATTTTTTTCTTTTTTTAAATTTCTATTAACAATCACCGCTTTATCTATTTAATTAAAAAGAACATGTTGTGTGAATTTACATAATTTTATATCAACCTTATATATATTTTTCAATTAATTTTTTTCAACGTATCGAAATGGATTTTTTAACAATTTCAAATTTCTGGGACTAAGTTCGACCAAGATCTCATGCTTAATATTAATATTTTTCAATTTCAATTTGTATATATATACATGTTGTATTCTCTCAATTTATGTACATTATGATGTGTTCACAGTTTGGGCTACCAACATCCTTTATGCTAAAAACCCGTATGCAAACATTCATTCCCAAAAAATTCTTTGCTACAGTTACAACAACATCACCTTCTGAAACTCATAAATCTTTATAACTACATCTGTAACTCAATATGAATGTAACCATTAAACAAATCAAAACACTCAATTAACTATCCTAATTGTTTTGTAAATTAATATTGGCTTGCTATTCCACATAAAGTTAAAACTCATCTCCCATTTTTTAACCTTCCAGCCATCCTTTTGTCAACTTACCTTCATAAAATATGATTTCAATCACTCCTTATCATCATTAATCCTTTCATATACTTGATGTACCACCATTTTCCACTTCATCATTTGTTATATTGATTTTTATATCTAGTGCCACAAAAAGCAACATCTATTAGTCATGATCACCCCATCATCATTTCACCATGCCATTGTATCAAAAATTTTATTCGCTATTACAACATACTTATTTCTATAAAAAAAAAACACAATCCGCTGTCTTAGAATGAATACCATTTCACCATTAACCATCTATTTTAAGGCACAAAACCACTCAAACTTGATAAATAAATTTATGCTTTTAATTTTGTGCACATCTTTTCACCAGTTTTTCAAGACTGTAACTAAATCCCAATGAACCACTCCTATAAATACAAACTCACATTCTGCAGGACATGTACAACGGACATATGATGCCCACGGTGGCATCAGACATGAGTCCTTTTAGAGGCTTTGAAGACTTTGTTCAGCAGAATCTCCTCCACCCCATCTCCAACAACGAGGAACAACGGTTAACTAGATTTTTTGTATTATTTGTTTTCTAAGTTTTTCAATTTTTTAACTCATGCTAGCATGGAAATGAAGTGCAATAGTGATGGCAAAGTGAATGCATTAATGATTTCAGATAAGTTCATAAGCAAATGGCAACAAAGATTAATGTTTTATATGCATTATGATAGATATGATGGCAGTTGAAATTGTATTACTAGATTGAAATGCAAATGAACCATTGATAAAGTATCACTAATGGCACCTGAACACTGCATTCACTCATGTTGTCATCACCTATTTATAATGTATTGTTGGTATATATACCATTGGTGGCTTGATGAATACCCATCTCACAGTCACCAGTTTCAGATGCATATGATGGCAACACAGAACCAGTTGAATCACCCACATCACAACCACCTTCCCCCATCATTTCTGGCTGAAAATTCCCCATCCATCCACCACCAACTCACACACTCTCCCGTAGTGATTGCACCCCAAAAACATCAGTTGAAGGTTGAGGATAACTACAGAAACAATAAAGTTGAAGAGGGTTTCAGAAAAACCTCTCCACACAACAATAATAATAAGAATAATAGTAATAATAATATCAATAAAAACAACAACAATAATAACAACACTCCAATATTGTTGTCAAACTCTCCAAGTAACTCAAGTCAACAATCACCGCCACCCATTCCTTCCAACTACTCCATCAACCACCACCATCACCACCACATCCTTCAATCCTCCCCCAACAATAACAGTAATAATAATAGCAATAGCAGCAATCCTTCCCCACTTAATATAAATTTAGCTGATAATGAGCAATTTAATAATAACAATAATAATAATATAAGAAATAATGACAATAATAATAATAACAACAGTAACAGGGTTTATAACACTCCTAAAGAGGCTAGGATAATGAGTAACAACAGCAATGAGGAAGACGATTTTGACTCCTTAATGGATGCTTCAAGAAGCAGCATCAATAATAACAACAACAATAATAATATAATAAATAAAAATAACATGAATAATCATAATGAAAGTCTAGAACTTTCTATGCAACAAAGCAACTTCAATCAAAATCGTTCATCTCAACAATGCCACATCAACAACAACAACAACAATTTGTTAAACATCACTAAGAAGCTCCATGTATGCCCAGAGTGTAACGAGTGCTATGCCCAAAAGAAGAGTCTGCAATCTCACATCTTAAGAGTACACTCTGCCCCCGACACGCCCATTCCTCGGCCCCATGTGTGTGAAGTCTGCTCCAAAGCTTTCACACTTCTGAACAACCTTAAGAAACACAGCATCATACATACAGGTTGGTGTGGTCTTGTGTCTTTCAACAATGTTGTTTATGCTGGCCATGTTTCTATGTTCTGATCAAACACATCAATATGCTGTCTATTGATGAGTATTATAACTTACTGGTGTAGAAATCAAATCATTTACGAGTATGATTATAGTGGCATTAACTTCAGGAGTTTTTAAACCACTGTCAACAATATTAATATAATAGTAATAACACAACCATGTATTACTCCATGAACTTTGCACTATAAAGCCAATAAATGATGATGAAATAAAACAAAAATATCAGAGAAAAACAATAATATTAATAGATTGATAATAATAATGATGGTGGCAGGAATAAAGCCATACCAGTGTGTGGAGTGTGGCAAGGCATTCTCTCATCTTGTCAACCTCAAGTTGGTGCTTTTGTAACCATTTTCTATTTTCATTTTCACAGTTACAAGAAAAATACTAATAATAATTACATTTAATATTAGTAAAAAGTTGTTCCGCCATTGCTTTACTCTTTCTCACCTCACATCACCATTGAAATTTCTAGCATATATCAACCCACACCATCCTTTACAAACCCATCCAATAATATCCAATCCTCCATCATCACCACCACTCCCTCATCAGAAGCCACAGCAGAATACACACAGGAGTGAAGCCATACAGGTGTGAAACATGTGACCGTAGGTTTGCTGTCAAGTCCAACCTCACTAAACATCTGGCTGTTCATAGTGGCATCAAGGTTTGTTTTGTTTTCAGTTTTTTTATATGTGGTTTGTATGTTTTATTCCACATCAAGTAGTGCCCTGCGAAGTCTATCAATTGCACAACTGAAACCCCAGTTAGGAGTGACTTAATGCTTGACCTGTATGTATGGTATTGTTTTTTGTTTGGTTGCTGTGAGAACATGCTGTTGGGTTTAGGAACTCACAGACAGATCTTTGTTCCTGTTTCAATATGACTTTCTATAAGGAATATTTCCATTTTTAATATATTTATTTTCACATGATTTTTATCGATACCATCTTCATCATTAAACCACTAGGCTTACACATGTCAAGAATGTGGCAAGCAGTTCTCCTTCAGTGCCAACCTTAGGTCACACATGCGCATACATAGTGGAGAGAAGCCATATGCCTGTCTTGACTGTGGTCACAGGTCAGTTGGGGGCTTGGGGGATAGAGAGGTGTAGAAGGAGGGTGTGTGGGTTGGGTAGGAGTTTAGGGGTGGGTGTTTTGGATCAGTTTCATCTGTAAAAAAACTCGTGCATAAATAATTAGAACTAAAATTTAATCATTATTTTCTAGTCATTTTTTTTGTGATTTTGATTACCGATTTTATTTCTTTTCAGATTCACAGTATCATCCAACCTCAAGAAACACACAAATGCCATGCACTCAGCCATCAAACCAGCCAAGAGGAGGAACAACAAGGGGGGTTTGTGGGGGTGGGAGGTGATGGGTGGGTGTGGTAGAAAAAATGGATTGGTTGATGTCACGATTATGTGGAAGGATAGTTTGACATGATACTAAACGTGTGTAACAGTTTCAATGGGGATCTATAAGGGGAAATGTATTTCTGCAATATATATGCATGGATATATAGACAAAAAGTAGATAGATGAAAAATAGATAGATAGATAAATCATCATCACCATTACAGGCAGACAATCCTTAGATCTCCCTCATCAGTTGAACCTTGACAGTCCATCCCTGCCCATCAATATCCCTAATAATAATACTAATCATAACAACAATAATAATAATAATAATCAGCATCATCCTCATCCCGGATTGGCGCTTACCCATCTTCTCAACACACACAATATTAATGCCCCCATTGGTATGAATAATAATAATAATAACAATGGAAATAATAACAACAATAATAATGTGCCGTACTCTTTCAATATAAGGACGTCAATGAATATGAACAATAATAACGCTATGGTTCTAGATAATAATAATAACAATAATAATAATAATAATAATAATATGGTAAATAACATAAAAAACAATAACAATAATATAAATAATAGCACTAATAGTAATATTTTCAAAACAGAGTTGGCAGAATCTTTATGTCAGTATGAGATGCACAAAAACATGATTTTCAATAATAACAATAACAATATTAATAGAAATAATAATAGTAGTCCTTCCACCCACAACCCAAACAACAGCATAGATCCAAAAATCGTGGGTGAAAATATGGTGATGAATAATAATAGAAATAATAATAACAACAGAGAAATGACTAATAATAACAACTGTGCTAATATAGAATTCATTCAAGATGAAGAAGATGAGGATGAGGAAGATGAGGAGTACGATGACGACGATGATGATGATACCGAGTTAGAAGGAGGCGCTCCTGATAATAGTAATGTAGGCTGTGGTAATGATAATGATGATAATGGGAGAGAATGATAAGAAATAGTAATAATAGACCCATAATTATAATATATATTTTGTATTATAAAGATGATAATAGTAAATGATAATAAAATGACTGATGATGATACGGGGGCATCGGTGGTGTTAAGTAGGGTAACTTTGTGCTTTTTGTGCTAGTGTCACCATTATTCTTGTTCTTTATTGTTTTTATTATTATTTATATCATTTTCATTCCTTTATTACTTTTCATATGATTATAACTGTTGCTAATGAATTTTTGTTAGCATGTCCAGCGTATCGGCATCATGTTAATGTGAACGATGATTATGAATACATAATGTGTGAATGCATAATTAACTAACATATTAATGCATGATTGAATAGTGGCATTGGCTAGCAATGAATAAAAATGAAGGTGTCTATCATCCCGTCATTCTCCACCACTCCATCTACCTTCTGTCTGTAGGCATGCTTTGAGCCGCACACAAATACCTAATCTGTTCATAATCAATATATGCATGACTGATCATTATTATTGTTATTATCATTATGGATTTATGCAGTAATTTTTGTGGCTACGGTATCTTAGCTAGCAGACAGTATTTATGAAACCCAAACAAGAACCTAACTATCCTAATCTTAGAGCTCATAGTTACCGTGATGTGATGCACCACAGAAAGTTCATGGCAGGCCTATAAGCTTCGTGGAAATTAATCCACTGCTATGGAAGAACGCTAAATATTTTAACCTGTTGATGAATCCTTCAAGAATCAAATTGGTTACTCTTAAACATTAGGTCAAAAGCTGAGACTAACCTGGTTGACGATCCTTCTCTAGACATTGCCTTATACACGTAGTAGGCCGATGCGTAAGCGGACCGAACGTGATATTCTGTTGCAACCGTTCATTATGTTTGATCAGCGCTTGGATAAACGTCTCATCAGAGTACACTTTCTGATATTATCACCCCACAAATCGTTTATCCTTTGACCATTCCTGCTGTAGCTGCGTTCCCCGTTTGTGAGCCCTACAACCATTTCTATGCCAACCTCCTCGTCTTCAGTACCACCGTTTTCGTCATCATTATGAGATTCATCTTGGAATAACCTTGTCAGAAGCCATACACTTCTTCTCCACGAACCACAGGCCTGTGGCGAGAAGACCAGACAGTTCATTAAAACTTGAAATCTGAGCTAAATGCATACCTAGGGTTGGATGAAAATGGTCGTTCAGATGGATCCAAGCTCAAATCAGGTCATGAACATCATCCCATATCAGTGACCTCAGAAGGCCCGACATTTGTACAAATTCTGGGTCAACATTTTTATACTTTCCTTCTGAAAGTACATGCACTCTGAATTTTTCATCTAGTATAAAGTACAACTTTTGGTCCACCTAACACACTTTCATTTGGTCTTGGGCATGAAGTTAAACTGCTGCCTTTTATTATGTTCTAGTAACTCCAAATTGTATATCGGTCTGAGTGTTGTGTGTGTCTGGTTGACTTCATTCTATTATTCTTTTGCTTATTATTATTCTTATTGTTTTGTTTTTAGTAATACGATCGATATATGTTAATTTTTTAGTTTTTATGTTAGATAAATATACATTTCATGTTCAAAAATTATTTCATAAATTATTAAATGTCTCAATGTTCTTTGTAAATACTCTCCCAAAACTATTATTATTTACTTTTTTGTTTCCATCGTACTGAATTTTTCCTATCGTTATTTCCATTATTCGTTATTAATATTATTATGCCTTTTTTTATTGTCATGAAACCATGTTAATGCAGTGTTTATCAATCAATTGCTAAAACATCTCCTTTTATTAGTATCATTTCAATTTGAGATTCTCATTATTATTACTATTATTAGCACGCTTGTCATGTCCTCCTTCAATTATCCCTCCCAACCATCATGCCAGTGTCATCTTCCTTAGAGTAGCCTAGAGCTTCTTTGGTACTCTATAGTCTTAACAACATTGATGTTATTATTTACCTTATTCTGTTTTTTTTTTTTTTATTTTATTATTATTATTATTATGCTTCTCATAATGATCACATGTATTGACTACAGGGTTGCATCTATATCACGCGCATGCGTATCGCTTCTTTCATCATTCATCATTATCCATAATTTTTTTTTTATTATTATGGTATATTGTATTTCTGTTAGTATTGTCATTTACTATTTCAATGTTATCATTTTGTTGTTATGATTAGTTTTTTAGCATGAACTCAGTATAATTTCTTCGAACGTTTGTCTTTAAAATTGATCTATTGTTTAGAGATTATTGAAAGCTGTCATTAAGCCCATTAGTGCTAGTGATTTCATGATTCAAAAGTCATTATTATTATATTCTTATTTCAGATTTGGTTGGGAGTTTTTGTTTTTTTATCTCCATCACTGGATTCATTTTGTAAATTTAACTTATTAATAAACTTTTGGTTTCAAATTCAAGGGAAACCAAGCGATTGAGAGTCACCTTATATAACGATATAATTATAAAGCTCCATTAACCAGGGCATTTGATGAAATTCTCGGAGTCTTACAAAGCACTCCAAAAGATCATTTTATTAACTGCATGGCTTGAGTCTGTGGATGAACCTAGTGAAGGCAAACGTGTTTGTGAAAAGTGAATCAAAGTGATGGAAAAAAAAAAGGTAGTCGTTAATGTCAACAGAGGTGCTGAAGTTAGTTAATACTAAAATGAGGAATCAATCTGAATTTTATGTAGAATGGTCAAAAATTTTTGTAGGATGAACTTAAATCAAGATAAATGTTTAAATTCAACGTACTAGATATTAGTGTCTTCATTTGACGATTTAAAGAATATTTTGTGTCTATGTATTTTGAAAACCTGTGGCGAAAATATATAGTTAATGTTTCCAAAAGGATTTTGCAATGTCTTCATCGCCTGAAATAAAAAGTAAGAAACATCGGAGACGAAGAAGGTAAAAGGTTTTTTGTCTTTCAAATAATCCAATAAAATAGCTTATACAAAAGTTCAAATTCGGTCATATAATTTGATGAAATAAAAAATAGATCAAGAAGCAGTTCTTACGAAGAAAGAAGACATAAGAAAAGTAAGAGCTTCAGAGTTGTATCATCAATTGTATATATTTCTTGAATAAATGAATCACTTCATTTTCTGTCATGCAAATGAGTTATTCATGTGTTGATATCAATCAGTTTAGGATGTTTTCAAAATGTACCAAGCTCCACGTAAGACTAATCTGTATTGTAATATAATTATGAACAATATCCTTTCCAGGCCAAGAGAAGTCTCGACATAGAAAACATGAAGCTAAAAGGTTCATTTTTCAATTAAATAATAACTAAAGCAATTATAGGATTTTATTACTCCCAAGTTAATTTTTAGTTTGACTGTGGTTGGCATGATGATGATAAAGGTTATTAATAATTGTTATTGTATCATACATAAAAATGAATTCAAAGCACCAAGAACACAGAAGAAGAGAGGAAAAAGCTGGACTTGAAAGAGAAGACCCAAAAATTACTGCGAAATGCAGGTGATTTTTATTTTAACATTCAAAAAGATTTTGTGATTCTTTACCAAAAGTAAGAACAATATTAATAATTAAACTTTAAAAACATTAATTGATGATTCATGTGTTTAAAGTTTAATTACTATACAAAAAATACCTAAGATGTCTCTGAAAAGTAATATTAATAATTGTTATCAATCATAACATAATTTTGACAATTGTTTTTATAACAGCTCTGTCAGACAAGATGGCACCCACAAGCACTCACAACACCACACTGAGCCTACAAGAGCAGCAACAACGACTCAAAAAGATGGCGGAAATTGAAGAAGGCTCATTCACCCAGTCTTCATTCTCTTCCCATCGTTCTGAGGTTTGTGCTGGCAACAATGCTTTTGATAGAGTACTAACAAAAAAACAAATGTTTATTGTATCAACAAAAAATTTTTGTTTCCATGAACTCACAGCAACATAAAAGATTTTTGACAACATCTATGGGATTTGTTGGATTTTTTTTAGCATCTAACTTTTTTGGTTCAACATTGTTCAGACATGACGTGTGCTTTTTGGAAATGAAAGTTCATAATAATAACAACAAGAAATTGTTCTAGAATTAATATTATTGATGGCTGAATTTTTTGTTTTATTAATATTCATAATGGTTATTTTAAATACACCCTCTTTATTAAATATCAATATTATTAGAATTAGTATAAAAAATCTTGACTGACTGCTGTCAATCCCAGCTACTGGGGTATGTACAGCAGTATAATCTAATTAGATTAATTAATAACAATCATAATTATTATTATTGGTTATTGATTATATATCTCCCACCTCAGATTCCCATGCCTGAGCTGAGCAGTGTCGACAGTTCACACCAGACTGCCATGTTCAGAGCCAGTAATTATATAATTATTATTATTATAATGATGACATATAATAACCTAAACTAAATAATGAGAGAAACAAACATTTATTAGCTTGAATCGCAAAGTTTCTTGTAAGGCAAACATACATTATCAAGTGATAATCATTCACAGTTTCATATGCTTCTTCTCTTTTTTCCTAAATTAAACCAACTTTTATAATTGCTGATGTTTGTATTTCCCCTCCACTTTGAACCTACCCTTTTTTTCAAACTTCGAGAGCGAATGCTTTTTCAACACTATCCCCTCATTCCTCCTCATCAAATGTCCAAACCATCTTACATCACTAGCTTCAGCTAAGGTCTAACGTTTCTTTTAAACCTGACATCGGTTAAAACTTATGATTTTTTTCGATAAAAAAATAATAATTATCATTAATTTTATAAAATAATAATAAAATTCAATAATAAAAATTTTAGTAATATTTTTAAAATTAAGAATAATGGTAATAACACAGAGCCAAGCAAAGTGACAGCACAATTCAAAAGTAATTTGTCATATGATGATCCAATTTCTCTTCTGCATCCCTCAGTTAGTGCTTTTGGTGCTCATTCTTATTTTTTTATTTGTTTTATCATTATTATTATTATTCACCCATATGTGGTTGATTATAATAGTTGAGTTTATTCATTTTCACACTTCTAAATTCTCTAAGAGGAAATTAAATGAATTTAGAATATTTTTAGTGGGAAGAAACAAGGGGTACATGAAAAGAATGACTGGGTGTGTGTGAATTGAGGATAAGACGTGAGGGGATGGAAAGAATGAAAATTTACTGTATTAGGACTGGCTCTATACATAAAAATATATGCTAGTGGTCTTGAAGACTTAATCAGTTTCATGCCACTATAATAATATTCGTTTTTTATTTAGAAAATACAGTTAAAGGAGATCGAACGATCAAATTACTTAAAATATTTGATGTTTTTATTATAAAAATTTTTTAATAAAATCTAAAATTTTAAAAAATACTTCATTGATTATATTTTTTAAAATTCGTTTTTGTTTTTCAGCTACTGGGACCTATGGAAGAAAAACTGGATAGGTGGATTGAGAAACTCAAATCATTACGTGAAAGAAATAAAAAATCTTTAGTTTAATTTAACTCTAATTTTATTATCTACTCAATGTTTAATTTTAGTTTCAAATAATTTTTTTTGGGTTTTTAAAAATAAAACGTCTCAAATTTTAATAAGATATTTTTACACATTTGTCTTCAGTTTTATTTATAATTAAAATCTCAGATTGAATATTTTTAACGTTTCGAATGTTTTTTATTATAAACACAAGAGGTTGATTTCGTGTCTTGCTTTCCCAAGAGTTCAAATAAATATGATTAGTATTTTTTGCAAATAATTACAAATAAGTAACTAAAAGTAGTTTTTGTTTTAAGAAATTTTTTTCTTTTTCACCAATTTAAAATTTTCAACAACTCTAGGTTATTTTCTTAGAGTTTGTACCATTATGTAACAAAGACGAAATAAATATTGATTTTGTAAAAGTTGTAAATTTCGTTCTTCATTTAAAGAATAATTCCAAAACTTTTAAAAAATTTGTTTTTCTTTTTCTTTAAAATTGCATATATTCAAATTCAGCAGGTGACAAATGTCACTATAAAACAAAATAATGACAACAAAACTTAATTTCACAGTTATAAAAAATAGGGAAAATGGAAAAAGAAAGCACGAAAAAGCTTCAGACGAATTACAGTATTAAGTTCTCGAAGCCGTCTGCTTCGTCAAAAAATGAAGTTTTCGAGAAGTTCGAAGAAGATTTGAAAGGGATTTCAATGGAAAAAAGCGTAAGTGAGAAAAAGGAAGAATTAAAGTTTACAGATTCAATAATTAAAAAACTAAGAGACGCTAAAAATGAATATGATGAAAACAAAAAGAAAAATAAAAACGAAAAAAGTGATAAAAACGAAAGTTGTGATGAAAACGACCCGACTTTGAAACCAAGACCAAAAAGTTCCATTATTTCTGTTTTCAGATCCAAAAATAAAAGTAGTGCAACATCTTTAACCAACCAATCACCAACACTGCCAGCAAAATCATCACTACCATCACCATCATTATCATCATCTTTACCATCCTCATCCTCTTTTTCTCAAAAGATTTCAGAATTCCAACCAACTGAGGGTTCGCAAGATCTCCATTTAGAACTCAATGCAGAAGAGCAACCATCAAATAAAAAAACACAAACCATCAAAGTACTCTCTGATGAAAATCCACTTTTCAACAAAAGTCTTTTATCACCTTCAAAAGAACCAATAAAAACACCACACAGTGACACAAACAAAGACCCAGACAAAGAAGATGTCTTTTCTCTCTTTTCGGGCCTCAAGGACAAAATTGCTCGAGTTTCTGCTGAGTCTAAAGGTATCCTAGATAGAAAGTTTCACAAAGGTTCCAATGAATTCAAGTCTGCCTTTTACATTCCTACGGAAGAAAATGAAGTGGATGATTTTGTTTCTCTCTCTTCATCTTCCCTCGAGAAGCTTAAGAAAACTAATAGCTTTTATAGCTCTGTTGGTAAAGCTGATGGTGATACTAAAATCAGCAATAAAATTAATGATAGTAAAGTAAGTACAAAGAATAATACTGATAATAAAGTAAGCAATAAGATGAGTACTGAAAAAGGGAGTAGGAGCAGTAAAGGATCACTTTTTGAAGGTGATTCAGTTGACAAAGTGACAGATATCATTGAAGAAACTGAAAATAATGACAATAATAATAATAAAAAGAATATTAAAAATGATGATGATGCTAAAAGTAAATTTAATAACAATAATGTGGAGATAGAAATGGTAGATATGATGTTTTCTACAAAGAAATATGACCATAATTCAAAAATTAACTTCAAAGATACTAAAAAAAGCTCTTTTGATATAAATAGAATGGTCAATCTAATGAAAAAAACAAGATTAAAAAATAAAAAACGAAAAATGAACCTAAATAACAACACCCAGCATGATAAATCAAGCTACAAGTTTTCATTCAAGCTTCACAAAAACAAGTCTGATAATGATGACGAGGGGGTTCATATCAATACTATTATTGATAAGACCAACTCAATTTTGAATGGTGGCGATGATGATGATGACGAGGGTGATGATTATGATACTACAGAGCTTGAAGAGGAAGAAGAAGATGAGGATATTGATAAAGCATTTTTAAGTGCATCTAATGAAGACGTGAAAGAGGTTAAGACGTCAGGAAAACACCACAAACACACTGAGGGCAAAGTGGTAGATTCGAACCTCACTCAGAGTCTTAGCGGCAGCGTGGGTAGTGTTGAGAAAGAACCCAATGAAAAAATATCAAAAAAGAAAAGGTTTAGGAGTAAGTTTCTTTTTAGTCATCGAGATTCAAGAAGGAAGATGGCGGCAGAGTTTTTGGGGCTTAACCCTAAGTCCCCTCACGATGAAATCCATGACCCTTCACATAAAAGACTTCTTTTATTACAACAGCAACAACAATTGAAAGCCAAAAAGTCCGAGTCAATTCTCAAACGCAAGTTTCGAAGCAATGACAATGAAAACAAATCTAAGAATAACGACAGTGAAAGCAATGCGGAAGACAATAAAACAACCAAAATTAGCAAAGATAAAAAAGAAAAAAAGAAAGAGAAGACTTTATCATCTTTGTTTTCAAGGCATAAACCAGCCTCACTCACCTCAGCTCAACAAAAAAACAACACCAACAACAACCCACAAACCAACACAGAAGAAGATAAACCCATCCAAAAAAGCGACCAAACTGCCATACCAAAGGCTCTAAACACCAAAGAACCAAAACAACGCATAAAAGAACAATCATCGAACCTCAAAAAGCACGACAAATACTTGAGAGTCCTGGAGGTGATGTTAGGAAATGAAACAGCATCACTCAGCAAACTCATGGCTTTCCTCATCGTCGTCTTTTCCTGCCTCTTTGTCACCCTCCCCACCTACCTCCTTGGTCTCTTCACCGGCATCATCATCACCATAATCTACACATGGATCTCAAAAATCTACCAAATTCTCTTCCGCCCTCCTAAGTACATATCACATAGCAAGGAGAAACATTACTTCTTGGATGACTTGGAGGATGGAGAAGAAATCAATAACAAGCACTTGGTGATCAAGGATAATTATAACAATGATGGGTGTTTCAAGGTGGGTGGGTGTATGGATGGGTAAGTGGGCTGGTTGGTAAATGGTTGAGTGGATAGGATGCTTGGTGGAGGAGAGTGGGATGGGTGATGAGAGGTTGTGGTGCATGATGTGCGGTTAGAGGGATTCTCAAATGTTTTTAGATTACATATATTATTTTAAATAAATAGTTTAAGAAATTTTACGAAAGCTCATTATTTATAAATTATGATTCACTATATCACCTATTATTGGGAGTTTTAGCGTTGAAATATAATAATAATAATAATAATATTATTATTATTATTTGATATTTTTTTTTTGCTAAAAATGATGAAACTTTGCACTGTTAATGTTTTTATAGCCACATGTTCACATTGATTGTGTCATTCATTTTTATTACTAATAACAACTACAACAATAATAGTATTAATAATAATATACTTATTATTATTATTATTATTTCCATTTATACCAAACCAATATTAAATGATCGTGTTTCAACTTCATTATCGTATCTTGATAATGCATAATGTAGTTTCATTATTATTTTTATTAATTATTTTTTTTAAATCCATTATTTTTATTATGATCAGTATTATTATTGTTGTTATTGATATCATTAATATCTCTCATCCTTGCTTGTCCATCCTTGTTTGATCTTTCTGGTTCATTAAGTAACAGATGGCTTATCAATCGATCCTTATCAAGACAGGATAAACAAATCATCATTATCATCACCAACATCATTATCACTCGTCATCATCATCATTATCAAAAGATATGATGATGAATAAATATATGGTCATCTTACTGATAAGAATGATGAGCATGATGATGATGATGATGCGAATAAATACATTCTTATACAATTGAATTTAAAAATCAAAGAATTTTGATTGGATAAATCATCTATATCAATATTTTGATAAACAATGGTGACATGTTTTATTCAAATTTTTGATCATTTGTTATTATTATGGTTATTTTTGATATTATTATTATGATTATTGTTATTTTTATTATTATAAATATTGTTATTGTTATTATTATAAATATTGATATTTTTCTATTATGAATATTGTTATTGTTATTATTACGAATATTGTTATTGTTATTATTATTATGAATATTGTTATTGTTATTATTATGAATATTGTTATTGCTATTATTCAGGGGTGGTTGAATGAATTGAACTCTTTATCTTCAACACCGAACAATGATGAGCAAGGTGATAAAATAATAATAATAATAATAATAATAATAATAGTAATAATAATAATAATAATAATAGTAATAATAATAATAATAATAATAATAATAATAATAATAATAATAACAATAATAATAATAATAATAATAATAATAATAATAATAATAGTAATAATAATAATAATAATAATAATAATAATAATAATAATAATAATAATAATAATAATAATAACAATAATAATAATAATAATAATAATAATAATAACAATAATAATAATAATAATAACAATAATAATAATAATAATAATAATAACAATAATAATAATAATAATAATAATAACAATAATAATAATAATAATAATAATATGAAAAAAAATAATAACAACAATTTAAAAAATAATTAAGTTGAATTAAATACATCAAAAATAATAAGTATAAACAAATGATAAGAATAATAAAAATAACAATGCAACAGGGTATTACGAGTACAGTCCAGAAAACTACCGCATCAGTATGACTCACTCAGTCTATGCCACTCTCGATGGTCAGTCAGCAATAATAATAATAACAATGCTGATTTCTAGCATGAATGTGTTTAAAAAATCTTCTTAGTTTGAAGAAATTATATGAATAATAATAATTCAAAAAAAGATATCGAAAGTCAAACACTTAAAAATTGGAAGCACGAAGCTTCTATTTAAATAAAAAGATTAGAAATGTATTCGTACAAGGCTAGTTTAGTTATTAATATTATCAATATTTTAAAATAATAATATCAATAATACTAACAATACCAACAAAAATGCTATTAACAACAATATTGGCATTCATTAACTTCAACAACATGATAAATCCCAATGACATCAATAATCACTAATAGGAATAAAAATATTCATACGTAGTGAGGTGTGTCATTTGTTCTATAAATAGATGTGCCACTTGTTCTATAAATAGATGCAATAAATGTATCTAAATATTTTCTCATTTTGAAGATTGATTGAAATAAAAAATAACTGAATGAAAAAGATACATAAGATGTCTGCAAAACTTATTCGTTTTATTATTACTGTTCGTTAAACATGTGATGACGTCAAATTTTTATAGTGACGTCTGCTAATAATTTATTATTTTCATGATCACCCAGGAACGTGTCTCCGCCTACAGACTCCTAAACAGGGCGTAGCTAGGAGGAGATTGGCCAATAAGGAGACGACAAATACTGTTGTTTTTGTCAAGCAGAGGCATTTCGATATGGCCTGTAGTGTGGTGAGTGATGTTGATGTTAGATAGATAGATAGATAGATAGATAGATAGATAGATAGATAGATAGATAGATAGATAGATAGATAGATAGATAGATAGATAGATAGATAGATAGATAGATAGATAGATAGATAGATAGATAGATAGATAGATAGATAGATAGATAGATAGATAGATAGATAGATAGATAGATAGATAGATAGATAGATAGATAGATAGATAGATAGATAGATAGATAGATAGGTAGATCGATAGATAGATAGATAGATAGATAGATAGATAGATAGATAGATAGATAGATAGATAGATAGATAGATAGATAGATAGATAGATCGATAGATAGATAGATAGATAGATAGATCGATAGATAGATAGATAGATAGATAGATAGATAGATAGATAGATAGATAAATAGATAGATCGATAGATAGATAGATAGATAGATCGATAGATAGATAGATAGATAGATAGATAGATAGATAGATAGATAGATAGATAGATAGATAGATCGATAGATAGATAGATAGATAGATAGATAGATCGATAGATAAATAGATAGATAGATAGATAGATAAATAGATAGATAGATAGATAGATAGATAGATAGATAGATAGATAGATAGATCGATAGATAGATAGATAGATAGATAGATAGATAGATAGATAGATAGATAAATAGATAGATAGATATATAGATATATAGATAGATAGATAGATAGATCGATAGATAGATAGATAGATAGATAGATACACTCACACAGGTATCTTTGTTGCCACGGCAAATAGTGGCGAAGAGATACTGGAGCAAAAAGTACCCGATTTGTATTGAGTTTGATGACGTAGATAGCGGAAAAGGAACGTCGGAAAACAACGAAACAAAATGCTTGAATGCCGAGTTAGAGGATGAAACGGTGGACACGGAGACGAAGTTGGATGACAATGACGTCAAAATGACAGCCAGAGATAAACTATCAAAACTAAAAAAGAGGATCACACATAAAGGACAAAAGAACAGTAGCAAAGGTGTCAATCAACATCAAAACCCACTTTACTCCGCCCTCTCCACCAAAACGACCACGCCCACCACACTTACCAAGACTATCACAACAACAACTACCACCACTGCTACCTCCACCAAACCACCATCTTCTTCAAAAACCACACCCAAGCCAAGCATAGCAAAGCCACCTTCCTCAAGATCCTCCAACCTCGCCCCTCTCACCACCGTCAACCCCCACTCTGACCCCCTCTCTTCCTGCTCGGACATCATGGCGGATGTGAAAGAAGAGGAGGAAGAGGAAGATGATGATTTGAAGTCAAACAAAACTCCCTTTCGATTGTATCTCTTCTCACGCACTTGTCGGGAGAAGGAGGAGTGGTATCGGAGGTCTGTTTTTTTCTTCTATGTTTTTCTGTTTATCTTTCTATGTACGTTTTTTTCTCTTCACTTTCAATTTTTTTTATCTGCCCTTTATTTGCTTTCAGCATTATGTTGTTTATTTCATTTCAGCTATAAATCTACCTACATACCTCATGCTCTAAATCTCTACACATAAACCTTTTCATTTTCTTAATCTTATCTACCTCCTTATCTACCTATCATCAGGTTGAAGTCTGCATCTTTAGGTCGTCCTTGGCCCATAAAACTGGCTGATCTATCATTAGAAAAAGAGGAGGAGGAGGAAGAGGATAAGGTTATGATGATGATCTTTAGGAGACGGTAGAATAAAATTTCTAAGTTGATTAATTCATTTTGTAGGAGGCTTTAATTATTTCAGTTTTTCTTCAAAATATGAATCTTTTGAATATAAATATTTTACATTTTAAATGCTTTCATACTTATTTCTATTGACCTCCTACATCACAGGTGTCAGCTGACAAAAGTATCAAAAGCAGGTGATCAACTGCCACAACAATAATAATAATAATAATCATTGTTTTATTCCTTTTCTTGATTATTTTTATTTTTTCTTCTAAAAACTTCATTAATCATTATCAGACTACAAGAAAAAGATAAAAAGGTGCAACTAAAGACTCAAAAAACCGACACCAAAGACCAAAACTTCGATGCATCACCACAAGCACGTCTACGCCACTACATAGATTACATGAAAATGGCGCACAAGAAACTCACCAAAGAATTCTATAAAAAATCTCTCAACATGTTACTTGACGATGTTGAGGAGGAGAAGGATCTGATGAGTCATACCAAGTATGATGATGACGACGACGACGATGATGATGCCGATGTCACTCCCAGTTATTCAGACGGCAACGAAATGGGTGGGTATTGACGGTGATGCTGATGGTGATAATATTGACACCAAAAATAATAATAGAATTATAATAAAAACAATAATAATATAAATAATAATAAAATAATAAACAAACACCATCAATCTCTCTTTTTTATCAATTTATATCAACCTCTACAGCGCCCTTGGATACCAAGCCACCAGCACCAGGGGGCCGAGGCAAGCACCTGAGATCAGCTCTGAAGAGGAAGAACAAGAGGCAACTGCAATCAAACCACTCCTCTCTTCTGCCCTCCAAACACCTCTTATGGGTCAATATGTTCGTGTCGAGACTCTTCATGGACTTCATCAAGGATGATTATTGGGTGTCGAAGATCAAGGAGAAGATACAGAAAAAACTGAGTAAAATTCATGTATGTCACTGACGATGATGATGGGAGTGATGATGATGGGGGTGATGGTGATGATGGTGATGACGATGATGATGGAGGTGATGGTGATGGGGGTGGGGATGATGGTGGTGAGAATAATGGAGGTAATGGTGATGATAATTGCTAATATTATGTTTTTATTCGTTTTTTTTAATTCTTTATCATTTATATTTTTTTTCCTCATATTAAGTCACCTTTCTTGAGCGCCAGATCATTATGCGGTTTTGAGTTTCATATGGAGTCAATATTTGAACATTATCACTCTTATCTTTCTCTTTCCGTTGTCTTTTTATTATGACTCGATCATTTCTATTTTATTATTATTACTATTATTTATTATTATTATTAACACTCTTGTTCTGATGGTCAGGTGCCGTACATAATGGATCAGTTGGTGGTGACAGGGATTGACCTAGGTCCATCCATGCCCTCCATCATTGACACTGGTCTGTGTCTTTTTAATAATAATTGCTGTTATTTTTACGACAATATAGTTGATTGTGAGCATGAATATTGACTGCAGGCACACCTTACCTGGATGACAGAGGCTTCTGGGTGGATTTGAAGGTGAGGGCATTTTTAAATACCATAGTAATGATGAAGATATAATTAATATTAATAACAATACAAAATAGAACTATTGAAATCAATAATAATAATAATAATAATAAAACGATGACCATGAACATTTTTGCATGAAGATTGAGTACGACGGGGGCTTCTGCATCACCATGGAGACCAAATGCAACTTGATGAAGCTCAAAAAGCAGAATGAGCCAGATGACGTCAGCACATCTACCATTGTTACTAATAATAGCACAGCTGTCCCTGCTAATGCTACTTATAATAGTGATGTTAATAATAGCACTGTCAATACAGCCGCTGCTACTGCTCTTAATGAGAATACAACTGCCAATAATAATAATAATAACAATACTACTACTGCTACTGTCGCCAATAATAAAAATAATAATGTTGATGGAAATGAGGGTAATAGTGGTGTGAAAAGTAATGATACAAACCACATGGAAAAACTCGAAGATAATTACGATGATAACAACGATAACGATGAAGAAGAAGACGAGGATGATGATAATAATTCCAATTATAACAGGAATAACATCAGAAACACAGTGACGACTCTTAGCTGCAGTGTCAGCTATGACAGCAAGCTGCGAGACGTGCCAGCTGTTGTTGCCAATAAGAGGTTGTTGTTCCTGTTGTTAGTAGTAGTAGTAGTTGTTATAATATTAATAATAAATAATAGAATTATAGTTTATCAAATAATTATATTATTTTCATGATGATAATGATACCACAGTACTTCCAACAACATACCTCCTCCACCCTCCACTACTTACCAGAAACAACCTAACAAGAAGTTTTATCATTCTTGTTAATCTTATTTATATTATCATTTTTTTAGGTTTTCATCTAACTAATAATAATAATAATAATATCGTTTTTATTATTATTATCGTCACCACAGGTTAGCAGCATTGCATTCGGATGAAGAGGACAGTGCAGAGTCAAGCACTGATGATGATCATGATGATGATGGCCTTGATGATGATGCCGATGAGAGGTTCCTTTTAATAAAAATAATAATAATAACAATAATAATAATAATATAAATATCAATAATTATAATATAAATATCAATAATAATAATAACAATGCAACGACAGCAAAAAGTCACCACAAAAGCCTCTGGGCAAGAGACTTCTCAATTGGATGGACCGCATTAGTCAGTCCAAGTACTTCCAGCAGGTGACCGATAGTAACAACAGTAATAATTTAAATAAAAATAATGAAATAATGAATCTGAAGGTTGTGGAGTACAAATATATAAAGAAGGCTTTTGAAGGAGTGTCAAACACAAGGTTGCATCATTTACATTCTTATTTTCGCTCCATTCATAATATTATAACCTTAATAATGTGAATAATTATAATAATAATTACCCTCTCCTCCTTCAGACTGGAACTGAACATCGAGGTGAAGAGTGTGGTGGGCTCTTTGGCCCTCAACGTGCCTCCTCCACCCACCGACCGACTTTGGTGACCACCTTTCTATAATCTCTACTGAAATTTATTGTTATTTTCCCGCATCGGCAGCAACTTGCCCTCTGAAGAACAGACCAACCAAATATTCCATCATGATAATGTTGGGATGGAGTTTCGTGTCTGAAGCTTGCGAAAGATTTTGTGGGAGCCTGGAATTAATCACCTTCACCACCATTAATCATCACCTTCACCATTGATCATCATCTTCACCATTAATCATCACCACCACCATCACATCCACCACAACACAGGTACGGCTTTCGAGCAAATCCCCGCCTGGAACTGGCTGCACGACCCAGGGTGGGCAAAAGGGAGGTGAACCTGGTGCCCATCACTGAGTGGATCGAGAAGAAGCTGGCTTTGGAGTTCCAGGTGGGTGGTGAATTAGATAGATAGATAGATAGGTAGGTAGATAGATAGGTAGATAGATAGATAGATAGATAGATAGATAGATAGATAGATAGATAGTGTCATCATCATCACCACAGAGAGTCTTTGTTCTGCCCAACATGGATGACATCAAGATCCCTCTGATGCTTGACCATATGGGCAAATAATAATAATAATAATACTAATAATGATAATAATAAAAATAATGAAATGTGTAGTAATAATATGATAGGAATGATCTTCATTTAGTTTTCTTGTTAATATTAGTGTTATCATTAATAATAATAATAATATTATTATTATTATTATTTATTTCATTATTTTTTCAATGATTTTCATGATGCTCGCTCTGTTTATTCTTGTCGTTTTTATGTGTTTTATTATGTTTATTCTTCTTTTTTTTGCATTTCCATGAAAGGTGATTTTTCTGATACTTGAAGCAAGAAAAAAAATGATAAGAAAATAAACAAATTGATAATAATAACAAAGTAATCAAACTATTGATAATAAAATAAACAGAATAATAATAATATGATGAGTTTTCAACGTCTGAACCCCGCGTACAAACGCTCCAAGATAAATTTAAAACACTCTCTGTGGCTGTCTCTATGTATTACCTTGTATCTTATTATTCTTATTGTTATTATTCTTAAGTATTGATGTAAGTATTTTTCTACAAAAGATTCTGTGACACATCTGGATTTCTCTGGTTCTATATCATGTCATAATAAAAATGATAAATTCTTATTCTTATTGTTGTTATTATTATTTTTTATGAGAATATGTATTTTAAATTTTTTTGCCTATTATTTTTATTATTACATTTATTTTTGTGCTGTTTGATCTGTTTTTTTTGATCGATTTATTCCAGACGAAAACTCTATTTTTGAAACCAGCGTTTTTGAGTATCAATAATAAAGTAATAAAAATAAAAAATAATAATATTTCATTTCTATTTTTATTATTATGTTTTTCGCTGTTTCGGCTACTTGAATATATTCCGTGATTGAAGCTTTTTGCTGTCAATAATAATAATAACAATAATAATAAAAATAATTTTTTAAAATATTATAACCAGTTTCAATAATATGAATCAGCGTAAATATGCTATTTCGGTCATATGGTGATAATTCTTTGAAGTAATTGTTAGTGATACAAATAAAAAAAAATAATATCAATAAACTAGGAAATAATAATAAATAATACTATTGTACATATAGGCGATTTGCTCTGAAGCTATTCCACCTGACGTTGTCTTCATTGCTGATCTTAAGATTTTAAATTCACTTTTATCATTTATTTTGCGCTGATTTTCAAATCATTATTTTTCTTTATTATGTTTTTGTTATTTATTTCTGAATCATTTTTCCATTGCCCTTTTTGATCTTTTTTGAGACATTATTTTTATTGTTATTATTTGTTTTTTTATTTATTATAAATTTTAATTTTCTAATTAATATTTTTATATTTCATTGTTTTGCACTTTTCTAATTAAAATTTTTTCAATTATTTTTTTCGATTTCCCACATTTTAAATTCATCGCCATTCATTTTACTAAATTATTTTCTGTATATTTTCTCATAATGCAACTATAATTATTTTTATGAAAGTATAAATTTATATATATTTCAAAATATCTCATATTTAAATTTGTAATTAAACATCTCTATAATTATTATTTTGAAATTATTTTATTTTTCTAGTATTTTTGACGATTTTTTATGAAAGAATTTTTAATTATTATTTTTTTTTGCGCATTATTATCATTATTTTTATTGTTCTGTAGTGATAGCAACAACGAATGGTTTATTTTGGAACTAATAAACTTTCCAGCGTTCTATAATAATAATAAACAATCTTAATAATAATAATAATAAAAATCAATAATAACAGCACTAATACTTTTAGATCAAGAAAGAATAATATTAACAAAGATAATAATTAAAATTTCCCAACAGATGGCAACATGCACAATAATAGTTGATAGATCAAATCCAAGTTGAGTTCTTTCAGCTTCAAGACAGCTTGAAACAACTCACAGAGCATCAGTATAAAGAAGAATAACTAGTGTTTATTTATTTGATGAGAATCTGAGTTTAATTATAAAGGTACACAAAATGATGTTGGTGAGTCTTGTTTGAGGGTGATAATAATCTCTGAAGTCTCTTATAGTGGTGTTCAACCCAGGGAGTTTCAAGACCACTTGATATTTGGGAAATAGTTTAGTTTTGAATTCATTATCCTCACCTATTGCAGCTGTTGTTTTTTGTTATCATTATTTATCTTATTATGCTTTGAGACTCAACTGTTGGCACTGGTCACTTCCAGTTTAATATTGTCATTATCATCATTAACATTACATTTATTATTATTATTGTCATTAAAATTACATTTATTATTATTATTATTGTTATTATTTTTTTAACCATTATAGTTGCTAAAGTTTTAGTGACATTGACCATCACCACCATCATCATTATTACCCCCACCAACATAATCATCCTCCAACAACCCCCCTCCTTCAATAGCAACGATACAGGGTAAGATCATCATAACAAGTACGACACTCAACCTCACAACACCATTTAAAAGTGCATCTGCATTCGAAATATCTTCTGTGGGTGGTCAAGTACCAACTGGGTGGAGATCAAGATATTTGAACCACTTAACTGGTATTTATGGTAAAGAAATAATATTGTCAATAAAATAATAAAAAGAGAATAATAATAATAATAAAAATAATAAAAGTAAACTAACCCTCTTCCACAACACAGATGGAAACAGCTGTCAAAATAGAGGCTAGGGTCGTGTGTGTTAAGGCAGATTCGGTTGGTGGTGGAGTGGAGGGGAGAGGTGATGGGGGTAGAGTGGAAGGGAAAGGTGGTGGGGTTGGAGTGGAGGGGAGAGGTGGTGGTGGAGTGGTTTGGTGAAATAGTTTGAGCAATTTTCTTATTTTTTGTATTATTTCCAATATTATTTTTGCTATTTCTTGTTATTGTTCGATTTTTATTATTTTTTTTCATGTATTCATAGGGTCTTTCATTATTATTGTTATTATTATTTTTCTTCGCCAGGCAATGATCTGTAGACTTCTTGGAATACACCAAAGAGCTTTTATCCAAAATTTTTCCTGCGTTTCTTTTTCTATGTTTCAAGTTGACTTCACTTTTCGTCAAAAACTTTTCGCCATATTTGTACCAATATCTTCTGAGGTTCCTTTTCCTCTTCCTCTTTTTATGTCTCATATCGTTTTCACTTTTCTTTCTTTTGTTATAACTTTTTTCCATATTAATAGTTTTATTTTTGTTTTTATTAACTTTATAAACAATCTTTTTTTTATTTTTCATTGAAAATGGTTTTTTAAAACCTCTTTTTTCCCTCATTTCTTGCCTTATTTTGTGCCTTTCATTCTTAATTATTTTATTAACAGGAAATACTTGTATTGCTTCGTCGTACGCTATTTTTAATCTTTTAGCGACTTCCGAGAAAGGCGGAAGTCTTTTCCAACATGTCCGAATGGAGCAGGAACCGGAAAGACCATGACATTTGCACGTGACTCTGATGAGTTGAAGACTCGTCTGAGGAAGGGAGAATTAAAAGAGAATTCAGACATTAATTTTAAAAAGGCGAAATGCGAATGTTGTGCCATAAAGACTATCGTTATAAATATTAATGTTATTATAATAATTATAATTTTTTAATCGTTTTTATTGCTATTTTTGTCGTTATTATTGTTATTTTTATTGTTATTATGAACCTGTCTGCCAGCCTCAAAGTTGTGCTCCTGTATTTGAAAGCGGAAGTCTTTTTCGGATTTGTCTTCGAATAATAATATGAGTAATAAAAATAATAATTATGATAAGAAAAGTAATTTATGTGAAAACAGTAAAACAATAAAAATACATAAAACTTCCGTGAAAAATATAAAATAAAAAAGATAATAAAAAAAATAATATAAAAATATGAATAAAATTGATAAAAAAAAAATAACAATAATATAAATAATAATATAAATAATAACCTCTGAGCAGATCCTTCGAGATACCATAAGCAAACCTTATACTTCTGCTGCATTCGTAATTATTATTTTTACTTTTCTGTTTATTATTGCTGTTATTATTATTAATATCATTATTATTATTATTTTTATTATGCGAGTCATTGTTTATGTAGGAATAATTTTTCATTTTGCTTTTGAAGGGATCACTGTTTTCAAGTGGTTCTCTCAGGTTTTTTTTATCTCTATTATTAATTTCATTATTATTATAGTTATTATTATTATTATCGTTATTATTATTATTATTATTATTATCGTTATTATTATTATTATTATTATTATCGTTATTATTATTATTATTATTATCGTTATTATTATTATTGTTCATTTTTTGTATATTGTTCTTATACTTGAACCTTCTTTTCGTACTTCTATCATAGTGTTGAGAATACTTATTACTTCTATGATAATTATTTTTATTATTGCTATAATTTCTTACGTAATAGTTGTTATTATTGTAAAGTTCTCTCCTATTGTATATATTATTATTTTTATTGTTTTTGTTTCCACTATTATTATTACGGTCATGCTTGTATTTTCTTGGGTCCATGGGGTATTGTCTGTAGAAGTGGTCAGTTTGCGAATGATGGTGTGGTTGCTTCATGTCGATGTTTTCTTGTGATTGTTGTGCGATTTGATGTTGCAAAAGTTGAGAATGTTGTTGTTGTTTATGTGGTTGTTGTTGCACATCGCCCATATGTGGATGAAAGAGAAGTCTTTGTTGTTGTTTTAGTTGACGTTGTAGCTGAAACTGTCTGGCAAAAACAAAAAATTTTAAGCTTTACTCAAATAAAGATTGAAGACATATATAAAATCAGCAGAAAGAGTTCCCCCAAAACAACCCCCTTGAAACAGAATCTGAGGGTCACCACAAACCTGTAGTAGCCACAATGGCAGGTCTGTAGGAGACCCAGAGAGCATGCTTTGTGGATGGTGATGAAGAGGGAAGCGGAGAGGAGAGATTGTAAAAAACCTGCTTCTCTGCTGTCTAAAAAGTTAAATAATAATAATGATGGGATTGTGGTGAATTAAGGTGAAGAAAATTTTAAATTAAATGAATTGAAATTTAAAAATTTAAAAAACAATAATAAAATCATAATTAAAAAATAATAAAAATAAAAACCAGTGTAGAGGACTTGTTGAAGCTGGAAGAGACTCTCTCTGCAGTTCCATGCTCTTGTGGGGATGGTGTGGTGGTGTGGGGGTGGTGGTGGGAGGTGGTATGGTGGTGGTGTGGTGTGGTGGTGTGGTGTGGAGCTGGTGGGGTGTGGAAGTGGTGTAGCATGGTGTGGAGGTGGTGTGATGTGGTGTGGGGTAGTGTGGTGTAAGAGTGGTGTGGTGTGGTGTAAGAGTGGTGTGGTGTGGTGTAAGAGTGGTGTGGTGTGGTGTAAAGGTGGTGATTGAGTTAATGATTACTTATAATTCTGATTCAAAATTCTATATCTTCTAACTCCTTGTATAAAATGAAAAAACAGATTTATATCAACATTGTGAATAATTAGCCTCAAAATGTGAATCATAAAAACACGACAATATTTGAATTTTTTTTTTTGACAAAGCTTTCCGATATATTCTATATCATCAGGTAACTAATTATATCATCATCAGGTAACTAATTATATCATCATCAGGTAACTAATTATATCATCATCAGGTAACTAATTATATCATCAGCAGGTGACTAATTTGAGACAATTATTGATATGCACAAAGATTCTGTTAACGAGGCATCATCATCCTCTATCCAACACACAAGCAGCATATGGACCAACTAGAGCAACAACAGACATTTTACGGCCACACAAAAAAGCCATAGAAAAAAAAGTTTTGAAATGTAGACAAAAAGTTTGGTGCTGTTTAAAGTATTCAGAACATAAGAATTATAAGTTTTTTCATTTTAAAGCGCTAAAACAAACAAATATGACAACACAAAACATCATAAAAAACCAACAACATCAGCAACATACAACATACAAAAACAACATACGACATACAACATACGAAAACAACATACGCCAACAACAACAAACAACAACATACAACATACGCCAACAACAAAAATATACATCAACATAAAACATACGCCAACAACAACAACAAGCGTTCAAACACCTCACCTGTACTTCATCTGGTAGCGGCACTGATATATTGTTGTTTTGTATGCTTCCATTATCAACCTCGCCACTTTTTTATTAATATTATTATTATTACTTTTATTATTGTTGTTCTTGTTGTTGTCATGGTTCTCTTCCCCACAGATCTCTAATCCAACTCTTCTTGCTCTTTGACATACCATGTTCTCATTGCTTAACCTGCATAGAAAAGATTATCCATCCATCCAACCATCCATCCATCTATCCATCCATCCATCCATCCAACCATCCATCCGTCCATCCATCCATCCATCCATCCATCCATCCATCCATCCATCTACCAATTCATTAAAAAGTCATAAACGATGTCTCACGCACATAATCTTACGTGCGTGTGATTTTGAACTCGTTAAACAACCATAAAAGCACTACAAGATACACAACGCTGAGAAAGTAACTCTTATGGTATTCGACTGCTTGATAGTAATATATTAGTTTTGAAAATAATTTATTTAAAACATCAAAATATATAAGTTTTTTCCTTTTGTAAAATAATATTCTATATTTTTCTTCTAGCATCCCCTTCAGAGATCTCTACACCAAACCTCTTTCTCCATCGTTCCCACCTCCACATACTGGCGCCATTCCCACATCTCCTTCTTCTCACTCCTAGATTCCCAAACCTAGGTTTTTCTTTTCCATTTTTAGAACGCGCTCAAAATTTTTTTTGAATAAAAGAGAAACAATAAAAAATATTAAAATATTTTTTTAAAAATTTGACTAATTAATTATTCAATTATTTGGCATTATTGTTTTCAAATATTTTTGGTGTTGAATCAACTCAATTTCGAGATATGCCAAAAGCTCAAAATGTTTTCAAAAACGCGCATTTTAAAAGAAACAAGTAGATAAAACAAAATAATAATAATAACAAAACAAAATAATAACAATAAAAAAGAATAGAAATAATAAAAAAAAGAAGTGAGAATTATAAATTACAAAACTTAGCGGTGCTTAGTATTGTTGAGGCTTTGATGATAATAATAACAATAACAATAAAAATAATAATAATAATAATAATAATAATAATAATAATAATAATAATAATAATAATAATAATAATAATAATAATAATAATAATAATAACAAAAAAACAATAGAAATAATGACAATAAAAATAATAATATTATTAATGACAACAACAATAATAAAAATAATTTTTATTTTATTTTTTAATATATTTATATAGCACTAAATATAATAATAATATTAATATGAATACTAATGACACTAATAACAGAAATAATATTGAATATATAGAAAAAATATAAAAACTCAATAATAACAATAATAATAATAATAATAATAATAGTAATAATAATAATAATAATAATAATAATAATAATAATAATAATAATAATAATAATAATAATAATAACAAAAAAACAATAGAAATGATGACAATAAAAATAATAATATTATTAATGACAACAACAATAATAAAAATAATTTTTATTTTATTTTTTAATATATTTATATAGCACTAAATATAATAATAATATTAATATGAATACTAATGACACTAATAACAGAAATAATATTGAATATATAGAAAAAATATAAAAACTCAATAATAACAATAATAATAATAATAATAATAATAATAATAATAGTAATAATAATAAAAGTAATTTTAAAAATAATATGTATAATAAAAATAATAACAGCAATGGAAAACTCATTTTTTAAAAATAATTAAACTAATAAAATATATTTAAAAAATTATAAAAAATAATAAATAATAAAAATATTTAATAGGAATAACAAGAATAATAAATAAAAAATATTAAGAATAAGAACAAGACATCGAGATGCAGATACTATGCAATCTTCCCGACAAAACTTAACAAGTCGTTAATCATTCTTGAGCAAAATAATAATATAAATAAAAAAATAATACTACTACTAATAATAATAATAATAAAAATAAAAAATAAAATAATAATAATAATAATAATAATAATAAATAATAATAATAATAATAATAATAATAATAATAATAATAATAAATAAATAAAATAATAATAATAATAATAATAATAATAACAATAATAATAATAATGAAAATAATAATAATAATTATAATAATAATAATGACCTGATATATTGCGGAGCTGTTCTAGTGACTGATATGGTGGGAGTTAAAATTGGTAAGACAGGAATCAAGAAAGAACCCTGGTGGAAACGTCGACTAGAAGGCCAAATAAAAGATATAAGAAGAGAGCTTAGTTTGGTGAATGCAATAAAAAAAAATAAGCCAATAAAAAAAAAATTTGGAAACACTGCAAAGAAAATATAAGTTGAAAGAAACAAATGCTGGGAGTAAAAAACGAGTAATACGTAGACAAGATGATACTGAAAGAGGTAAAAACGAGAAAGAAAAATCTAGCAATGGGCTGGATTGATTACCAAAAAGCGTTCGATTTGCTGCCCCACTTCTGGATAATAGACTGCCTTTATTCACTTGGGCTGAATAAAAAACTGATAACCTTCTTGCAATCCACAATGAAAAACTGGCGGGTAGAATTGACCTGTAACAATGAAAATCTAGGTGAAGTAGAAATAAAGAGAGGAATATTCCAAGGAGACTCATTATCTCCACTTTTGTTTGTCATAGCCCTTATTCCTCTAACGCAGATACTGAAAGCTGCAAGACATTGTTACAGCTTTGCAAATAAGGAAAAGATCAACCATCTACTCTATATGGATGACCTCAAACTGTATGCCAAAACCGAGGAAGAACTCGACTCAGTGTTACAGACAGTAAGAGTTTTTAGTGAAGATATCGGCATGAAATTCAGTATCGAGAAGTGTTCAATGTTAGTAATGAAAAGAGGGAAAAAAGTTAAATCAGATGGAATTAAGCTACCCGACGACACAGTAATGAAAGCATTGAGAGATGGAGAAGGATACAAGTATCTGGGTATATTACAAGCTGACGATTTACAGAAAAAAGAAATGAAAATCAAAGTCCTCAATGAATACAAAAGAAGAGTGCGGAAGATTGTTAAGACAAAACTGAATGGAAGGAATATTGTTAAGGGTATTAATACTTGGGCCATCCCTGTTTTGAGATATTCAGCGCCTTTCCTTAGTTGGAAAAAGACTGAGCTTTAGTCAATAGATGGGAAAACAAGGAAACTCTTAACAATGCATAATGGACTGCACCCACGAAGTGATATAGATAGGTTATATATACCAAGGAAAGTCGGCGGACGAGGACTGGCAAATGCTGAAGATACTGTTATCTTGGCCAAAATCAGCCTTGAGGATCACATCAAAAAAAGCGATGAAAGACTTTTATGTGCAGCTAGAGGTGATTTTGAAAATCCAGTAATTGCCACAGTGAAAGATATGAAGAAAAATATTCAAGATGAGAGAATAAAAAAATGGAATGAAAAAAGAATGTATGGACAGTTCTTAAGGGATACATCGGCAAAAGTAGACAAAGAGTTAAGTTGGAGAAGGCTGAGAAAAGGCGATTTGAAAATCCAAACTGAGTCACTTTTATGTGCGGCGCAAGAGCAAGCCTTGTGGACCAACTATCTCAAATTCCATATAGATAAAACAGCAAATAGCCCACTGAGTAGAATGTGCGGCAACAAAGGTGAAACCGTTCAACACATAATCTGCTCGCTCAAAAAGAGTACAAGAGACGTCACGATAACGTTGCTAGAAGACTCCATTGGGACTTGTGTAAGAAAAATGGATTAAAATGCAATGTAAAGTGGTGCGAACATGAGCCAGATAGTGTTGTGGAGAATGATGACATAAAGTTGCTATGAGACTTCAATATACAATGTGACAATATGATAGAAGCCCATCGACCTAACATTGTCGTTTTACACAAGGAGTAAAAATGCTTGATTGTGGATGTTGCTGTACCTGGAGACTGCAGAATCAATGAAAAAGAAAAAGAAAAAATTGATAAGTATCAGGATCTGCGAAGAGAAGTTAGCAGCCTATGGCAGCAAAAGAAAGTGCATGTGGTACCAATTGTAATTGGAGTCCTTGGAAGTATAAGCGAGAACTTCATAGGCTTTCTCCACCAATTAGAAATTAATACAAATATGGGAGAGTTGCAAAAGGCGGCATTACTTGGTACCGCAAGAATCTTGAAGAAAGTTCTGGAGCTGTAAGGAGACTTAGTAAGACTCTGGTCATTAGTTATGACCCGTCTTACTAAAATTTTCTCAGCAAAATGCTTGATAGATTTCATAATGAAAATAATAATAATAATAATAACAACAACAACAACAACAACAACAACAATAATAATAATAATAACAATAATAATAATAATAATAATAATAATAATAATAATAATAATAATAATAATAATAATAATAATAATAATAATAATAATAATAATAATAATAATAACAATAATAATAATAATGGAAATGATAATAATAAAAATAAAAACAATATTGATAATATTGATTTTTTTTATCGATAGTTTTTTCAAATTTCTTGTTGGATGTTTCAAAAGTTTATTCTTCAATTTGGGAAACTCCAATGAAATATAAGAACTGTAATAAAATATATTGATAATAATTAAAAGTAATAACCATAGTGATAATAATAAAAATAATAATAATAATAAAAAAATAATAAAAAAATTGATAATTATTATAATAAAGAAAAAGTAATAATGATAATTATGGAAATAAATATAAGAGTATTAATTATATTAATGATACTCTCATTATTTTTGCTCTCATTTTTTTTAATGGTTTTTCTAGTTTTTTTGAAATAATAATCTCATAATATATATTTTAATTGCTGTTGTTATTATTGATACCATTTTTATCATTATACTCGACTCTCCGCATTATTATGATGTCACAGAGCACAACAACTGAAGTCAAGCGCTAACTCATTGTCCTATATTTTATTGAGTTTTCTAACTGCATGCTTATATTATCTCCACTCAGGATTAATCATCTCATTTCTAAATTATAAATTTTTTGATACATACAAAATAAAATCAATGTTTTGAACTAAACTTAAATTCCATGAAACCCGATGTCAAACACAATAGTATCGTCAACCTGTGAGATATCAAGAAATGAAAAATCTAAAAACATAATATGATGAACTTCAAAAATCATTAGAGAATATCGTTTCAAATCTATGTATCCTGGAAGGGTAGCATCCCTACCAAGTGGCGGACTAGGTGCCGATTGGTGCCTCTTGACGTCGTGTTCAAAAACTCAATATCAAACCCCAATAAATGAATGATGCTAACAATAATTATATTAATAAAATGATAATATTAACAATGATAATAATAATAATAATAATAATAATAATAATGATAATAAGAATATTAACAATGATAATAATAATAATAATAATAATAATAATAATAATAATAATAATAATAATAATAATAATAATAATAATAATGATAATAATGATGATGATATTGTTATCGAAAGATGATGGCACTGGTAATGAGAGTGATAAGAAGTTCACACAGCAGCATGGAAACTGAGAAGTTGAGCGCAAAAGTAGCATTAAAGATAACTTGGAATAAGTGATCATAACTATTCTGATAATGCGTGCGAGGCAGTGGTGGGGGGGAAGGAAATTGTTTTTCTTTTTATTATTATTATTATTATTTTTATTATTGTTTTTTCACTATTCTTTTATTTGTATTTTGTCATCCTCATTTCTATTTATCATAATGTTTTTGATAAAATTTATAGTTGTTATTTTCGTAAAATTTTTTAATTATTTGTTCTTTTATTTATTTTGTTGTTTTAACTATTATTATTACTAATATTTTTATTTTGTTTTTTTTATTGTTATTTTTATTATTATTGTTATTATTTTTTTTTGTTATTGTTACAGGAGCACCAACAAATGGTTATTTTATCTTCTTCAAGAGCTCATAATTTTTTATCTTTGCTAAAAAATAAAAACTTCCGCATAAAAATAAAAATGAAAAAAAAACAATAACAATAATATGAATAATGTATTCAATAATAAAAATAATTATAATATCAATAAGAACATTATTATTGTTGTTTTGAACTAACCAAAGTAGAGAAGAGAGGGACGTTTGAAGCAGAAGAAACGAGCACAATAACATGCCTTCTGTTATAATAATAAAAATAATAATAAACTGATAAAAACAAAAATAGCAATATTGATTTCGTTTTTTTTTACTGAGTTAATCTCGTTTCATAATATAATATTCTATGCTATAATTTTACGATTCTTAATCTTTTCATAACTCACTTTTCATTTCTGATGGAAGTCGTCTTGACTGAATTAAATGAAGTTCGATATTTATTTATTAAAATTTATTTTTAATCAATTTTATTAAAAAGATTTTTATTCCAAATTTTTTGAAACTACAACGATGTAGTGGGCAGCAACTTTCGAGATGACTTCATGGTATCGTTTTTTATAAAATCAATATTAATATTATCATTTAGTATCATAGGTTTTCAATATTTTTATTTCTCAACTCTGTTATCATCAGAGCTTCCAACACCTCACAACAAATTCCCAACCTTCCTTCACCCTCTTCCCACAACGAACAGTAGCGACTCAACCTCAACCAACCAAAACTCAAACCACAATGTAGTTCTCTTCACAGTTATCACAATAAATATACCACAACTTCTATGGAAACAGTTTTGATCTTTTTACAACAACCGTGCTATAATATTAAAACGAAGTAGTTCAAAAGTTATCTAGTTGTTCTGTATCACAACAGGTTTTGATCTTTTGCATAGTAGTCGTTAGTGATGGACTTTATATATAACTTTATATATATTTATATATACTCTATATATTTATATTATAATCTATAACCCATAAATGTATATATGCGCTTTGCTAGCTCATATACTTTTTCATAGACTTACTTCCTAGCAAAGTTTATATATAACAACTGTGAGCAAGTGATTCCATCTTCAGTTTTCCTAAACTTCAAATGCAGTCTTTGAGCCCATTGAAATTTTCAAAACTACAATTTCCGATGAGTATAGCCCCATCATAAAATCAATACCCCCACCACCATCTCCGCCCTCACCCCCTAAGAGCAACCCTCCTCCCCTCCTCTCCCTTAACCCTCATTACACTTTCACCACCTCATTTTCTTGATCCAACATACTGCTTCACTGCACCATAACAACACAACCAACCAGCCATAAAGACTTCAAAGATTCAGATGTTTGACACTTCACCACATTATATTATAATCTTTTCTTCATCTCTTATTCGCATAGGTGCCACACAAATCATCTTGTAACGGTTGACACACGCCATGGAGGTATTATGTTTAATGAGTCTCTCATCATCTTCAACCTTATGACTGGTCTCAGCTCTTCTAAGTTGTAGGTTTTTCAAGGATTCAATGTGGAAGGTGGAAATTTGAGAATATAGTTTTCTTCATTTTCAGAAATCAATTTCAGTATAAAAATCGTTCTAATAAATTAAACAAAATTGAATAATTTTATTTGAAACATCCATGTAATGCCATCTTCATTTGATACAAGTATGGCACCGATCGTTAAGCTAAACAATAATAACGAAAAATAAGGTAAATGAAAAAATATCAAAAAATTGGAAATAATAAAAATATTCCATTTTTTTTTATTATTTCTTCTTTTTATTATTATTGTTTTTATTACTTTTGTTGTTGTTGATGTTATTATTATTATTTATAATATTCCGTTTCTCAGCCAATAGCAGGTCTGGTGTCATACAGCATAGGAGCCTGCAAAATAATAGAGCAAGTGCCCACACAACAAAAGGCTGCGAAGATCCACATAAATAAGCGGTCCATTACCACTGAGATGAATTTCCAGTCTTCCTTTATCTGGAGGGGGTGGAAAAAAAAGAATAATAATAATAATAATAATCGTAATCATCATCATCATCATCATCATCATCAGCTTCATCATCTTCATCATCAACCTTTTCTGAGGCATCTTGTTCCTTGATATGGTCAGCAATGAAATTTACACCCACGACAGCCTGCATTAGAGGCGCTGGTAGTTTTGGCGGGTTTTTTATTTTTTTATTTTTGTTGTTTTTATTTTTGTTGTTTTTATTTTTGTTGTTTTTATTTGTTTGTTTAGGATCGTTCAAGTTTTCATGTTGAAACCATATTTCTGAAACACTGGAAACATCATTACTATCATCATCACTGCTATCATTACTTTCACCACTGCTTGTATCACTATCATCACTTGATGAAGCTCCATCTTCGTAGTCTTCTTCCTCTTTTTCGTGCTTGTAATTACGATTGTCATATTCTTCCTTGGCTTTCTGTTTTCTTGCAACGTGTTTATTCTTTTTAGCGTGAGCCTCTACACTGTTTCCGGTTTCAAACCTAACTTTTCCGGAGTACTTCCGGTCTTTGTGACCATCAATATTTGTTTCTTTGATTTGGTCATCTGGACCATAATAATAGTTATACTTAGGGTTGTTGACGGTAATGATCTTGACAGACTGTTTACCTAAACTATCAAATGTTTTCGTTTGGCACTTTGGTGCACTGTCTTTCAAGTTCTGCCCTCTTTTATTTCTCCCATCTACTCTTTTTTCTTTTATTAAACTTGTCACATCTTCTTCCGGTTTTTTTCTTTGAATGCTTTTACGGGTCATAATGAAGCTGTTAGTGCTTATTTTTAATCTTTTTTGCAGCTCTTTCCGCTTGTCACCGGGTCGTTGCATGAAAAGTAACCTGTGCAGATGAATCATCAATCAGGCGGGGTGGTTGAGTGGTGGTGATGGAAAAAAAATTTTTTTATGAGAATGGTTTTTAGGTGATAAAACAGTAACTGAAATAAAATTGTAAAAATAATACAGATGTTTCCAAATTTGTCGCAACAACATAACATCACAACACATTACACCACATCACATCCCACCAAACCACATCCCATCACACCAACATTTTCATCACACCACACCACATCACACCACACCACAAACTTAGGCAGAGTCTCAAGAAAAAGTTTTCTAACGAGGGGTGACATCTGGTGAGTGGAGGGAGATCTGAAATGCACATTTAACACAAAAACTGTCACTATTATTGAACAAGTCACCAAGACCATTGTGAATAATAGGTATTTGCCTGTGGGTGGTGGAAGGATGGAGCGTTTAATGTGATGGGTGGTTTGTTTGGAATGTGGTGCTTGTTTGATTGTAGTAAATAGGTGAGTGGAGAAATAGAAGGATGGATGGAGGGGTGGAGAATGGGATGGATAGATGGATGGATGAGTGGATGAATAACAAAGCCAGTAGTACTTGTAATACTAATTAGAGAACACACAGTCACCAATAAGGGGCGTGGCAAGAGAGGTGGGTGGGTTGATCTCAGCCACAAGTAAAAGGAAAATGTTCAAAGAGTTTAAAATAGTGATGGCCATTGTTATCTTCTCTCCTGAGAGAGCTGGAACAAAGAATACAAAAACTGTTAAACCACAGATGGTGACGCATGGAAGGATCAGGTTGACAGTGTGGTAGAGGGTCTTTCTCCTGATGGTGATGTGGAACTTGAGATCAGGAAAGGCTTCGGAACAGCAGGGGTAATATTTTAGGAATTTTTTTGATGGCACTGCCAGCAAGTCCCACTCTGTCGAGGGTCCGTAGTCAGTGAGGTTGATTCCTGAAGGGAGATTTGAAGTTGTTAAGCCATCTCACATTTCATACAAATTATAGTGCTATATGCAGTGCAAACCTCATCATTATAACTACTACACCATTTCACTTTGCAGCATCATTTCAATTATTTTCTTCTAAGTTCTCCATCTCTCCCCTACCCCACCCTCTCCTCTCTTATCTCATCGCCCAACCTCCTACCATCTTGTATAGTCTGCAACTCATCAGCTCCTTCAGGAAGTTGATTATGTTTAATGTCCACTAGGTTGCCATCATATGACCAGGAACCTGTGGGGGAATGGTGATAATGATGATGATGGTTATGATGATGAGGATGAAAGATGGTGATGGGAGTAAAGTTATAACAACAAAAATCAAAAGCCCAAAACAACAACAAATACAAAAAATGATGACGTCATGACCGATCTTGAGGATGCACATTTGTTGGTCGAAGGGGAAGAACTCGACGTCAATGAGACAGAGGCTTTTGTAGACTGCAGGAGGGGACCAGGAAACTGTGCCTGCATAAAAACAATAATAAATAAAATTATGGACAAAAAATTTTTTTTATTAAAATTTTTATTTAATTTTTGTTGTTTACGCTATTGTTATTGTTTCTCATGTTATTTTTAGAATTGATCAGCTGCCTGTGTGGTGAATTGTTGCCTTGGTCATGACGTTGATTGTGAAGTTACCGTCAGCACTGTAATAATAACAATAATTATAATAATTATGAAAAAAAAAATCATAAAAGTAATGAAAAATAAAGAAATAGCAAAAATTTAAATAATAAGCATTTAAAATAGATATTACTGGTTGAAAAACAAAAAAAAAGCAGTCAAAAAACTATGGCAGACAAAAAATATATAAAAAGAATTATATAATAACGATGAATTTGAAAATAAATAAGCAAAAACATAAATAATAATAATAATAATATCAATAATCAAAATCCGACCTATTATAAAGTATAATATCAGGAAGCCAAATGACGTCAGGGGGCACATACAACTTCTTAACGTTGCCATATCTTTCCGGTTCCCATTGTAGCTTGTAGTCTTTCCACGTCTGTGGAGGTGTGGTGTAAAGACGTGGTGGTGGTGGAGGGAAAGTGGTAGTGTGTGGTGTGATGGTGGGCGGTGGTGGTGATGTGTGTTTGGTGTTTAATGGTGTAAAGAGTGTGTGGTCGAGTATGATGTTGGTGTAGTATGGTGTGGAAGAGGAAGGAGGTAGGCGCGAAAGTTGAGAGAGGTTGAAAATGAATCAAAACAAGAAATGAAAGATGGAATGAAATGCTTAGGGGGTACTACTGAATGAAAATAATGGATTATGAAAAATTATGAATATTGATGTGATGGAAATTATGAACATTGGTAAGAATAAAAAATATTGGTATGATAATGATGAAATGATATGATGCTATGAAGATGAAACGATCAAACCTGCTCGAGCCACACATTTGTCGTCATGATTTGGTTCTTTTCATCCTGATGACATCAATATGCTTTTGTATTATCTATCTATCCATCCATCCATCCACTTTATCCACCCACTTTTCTACCATCCATTTTTTATCCCCTTTTTGCTTCCTTTTCAACCATTCACCCATCTACCCCTCATCCATCCATCTCCCAGCTTCTCCTTCACTCACCCACCCACCTACCCAACCAGCCACCCACCCACCACATCAATGATAGAGATCAACCTCAGACCAACACTTACGACCAACTTATCAGTGTTGTCACCCACAGGTCTTATCAGCTTGTTATACTTGCCAGATTTAAAAATTTCAGAGTATAAGTTTCTGTGAAAAAGGGAGTTTGGTGGCAAATGAGTTGTTGGTGGAAATAGGAATGGTTGTGATAACAGTAATGACAGTGTGTGGGGTGATGATGGTTGGTGGTGAGATAGGGGTTGAAGGGAGGGGTTGAGATGGGTAAGTTTACTTCTAGCTAATGTAAGTTTTAGCGGTAGTAATGGTGGATGAAGTTTTGAATTGTTTTCAAATTTGAAGATTAATTTAAGCTTTGCAGTTGAAATTTTAGATTTAAACGATTTTTAAAGTCATGTCTTTTTAAAAGAACTTGAAACGATGATCAAAGATATTGTATGCAAAAATAATTTGAAGCGCTTCCTAATTAATTACTTATAATATTGTAACCTCGAATGCTGGCTGCAATGCCCACCAGCCCATAATGATGTCAGTATGAGGATTAGAAATGAGGTCATTTGTGTTGCATTTGTTTAATGCTCTGAGATTGTATTACTGAAGTAAGAAGGTAGCTTGAATGCTGAGTTCCAGGTTTTGATTTAAACTTCAGTTTTAATGATTCTCATTTTATTTTATTTATATTTCATATAAATAGTTTTCAGTTTTATAATATAAATAAATCATAATAATAAATCTTATTTATAAGCGATGTTAGTTAAACTTTTGAATGCTTGCAAGCAGCAGAACTGCAAAGTTTTCCACTTCTTGAGCGCTTAATTTCAAAAATTTTAAATATTGAAAATTTAGTCGTGTGACTGACATTAAATTCTATTATTTGAGTTTTTTGATTGAAAACGTGGAGAATCATTTGGTGGATGAACCATAAATATTTCACTAGAAGTCGGCTTTAGAAAGAATTTCAGAAGAGAATAACTTGGAAACAAATTCAAAAAATAAAATGAAGATTTTGGAAACTGTAACTCTTCTCTTACTAGCCACTTTTTGGTTCTCTGGTATAAACTATTTGACTCTCTTAACCTTCCAAGATAAACTACGATAAATTTATTTCATTTTTGCATTCTCAACAACATATACAACGACCAAAGATTCAATATTACTTTCAAAGACTGAAAAGTTGTAGTATTTATTTCTCAAAAAATCTTCAGTAACAAAAGGAATAGAAGGTTGGAGTGAGGTCTGTTCAAATATTGATCGGGAATAATTCAAATATCAAAACTATTATGCATTTTTTAAAATTTTCAACATCAACTCATGGCGAAACTTTTTCTAGCACTCGGCCTGCTCTTGCCAGCGATTATCGATCTCTTCTTATTGAATCCATCATGTGCCCCTCTTTTCAGCGATGCGCCCTTCCTCAAACTGCACTCACGTTCCCCTCGAAGGTGACTTCTGGTGAAGCTGTTCTTCGACATGTTTCTTAAAGAGTCACCGTACCTATTCTTCAAAGAATTATTGTATCTGCTCCCAATGGTACCATTATAGCCCTTTCTGGGCACCTGGTTGCTGTTGTACAAGCTCACACCTTCACACCTTTTGTTAGGCACCTCATCCACATCATCCAACACTATCACTTCTGCATCGTCCATCAGCTCCAACAATATATTGTTCGTGCTCTGATTTCTGTATTCATATGGGTTTCTGTCCATGTAAGAGTCCGTGACGTCATCAAAAGCAGAAACACATCTCCTTGAAGAAGAGGACTTGAGGGGGTGGTTGTATGGGGCAGTGTGGAGTCTACGAAGGCTGAGATCCACATTCAGCATCTCCTCTTCCAAACGTTTTTTGTGCTCGTATAAGGAGTATAAAGATATTCTCGAATTTTCAAAACTTTTCGACATGTTTATACTTCTCTTCTGTTTGTTCTTCCTTCTCAAACTATCTATAAGCCCTTCCAAAAGCTTTTCATGCTTATTCTTTTTCTTTGAAAGATTTTTGTTTTTGATGGTGATCAGGATTTCAGATGATTCTTTGTTCAAAAGCGAATTGTTTTTTTCCAAGCTGTCATTGTCACTCTCTTTCTTCGCTTCTTTAGACTTAATATTTTTTATCTTCGAAGACTTTTTTACTTCTTTTATGGGTATTTTTTTTTCAAACAAAAAATTTTTTATCTTTTTGTTGCAGGTTTTAACACTTTTTTTTTCTTTTTCAGTTTGAGTAGCAGCTTCAACTGGTTGGGAAATTGGATCCAGCACTGCTTGAAACTTGGGAGGCATTTTGCACGGGTCAAAATTAACATTTGGGAATATTGAAGGATTCAACTCCCTGTAGACGGTGCTCAAAGGTTTTTGGTCATTAAGGGTAAACGTATTATCGGCATTCAAAAGAGAATAAAAGATGTCTGAAGTGAGAGGATTGGAGGAAGATTGAAGTTCTTTCTTGTTTTGCAAGTTCTTCAATTCGTCATTAAGTCTGCTTTGAATCAAGGCATCCACTTTCATCGTCAGTTCTTGGGTTAGATCATCTGGAACATCGTTCTTTCTTTTCTGCTCGTGCGAGCTCTCATTTTTCTTTTGACTCTTAGTTATTGTTTCCTCAGAAGAATTTTTTGAAAGGTTCTTGAAATACATGCCTTTCTTCAACATCACTTTTTTCAAAAGTGCTTCTGTTTTTTTCATTTCTTTCTTGAAATTCTTTTGAACATTGAGGGCTTTCATGAGGCAGAATGAGGTCTGCGCAGAAATATCACTGGCATATGACTTGTCCTCCAGCTTCTGTCGGGCAGCTTTCAGTTTCGCGTGAAGATGGCGGCGTCTCTTTTTCAAAGATGCTTCCCCTCTCGAGTAATCTGAAGATTTGGTCTCACTTGCATCTTCTTTTTGTGAAGTCGCTATTGTTTGTGATTCGGTGAAGAGTGTTTTTGGCTTGATAGCTTTTTCTTTTTTACGACTTAATTTTTTTTTCATCTTCGAATTGTGTTTTTGTTTCTTTTTTGATTCTTTTCTAATTTGACGCGCAATCTTTTTTGCTTTGTTTTGATCGTAGCTATAAAATTCATTCTTCTCTTTGATCTTTGACGATTTTTCGCATGAATTTGACTCGGTAAATATCTTTAAACAATTACTTTTTGTTTTTTTTTTTGTTTTTTTGACAGAATCTTTGAGAAACTTTGGTTCATCAAAGTCACGTGCATTATTGGAAACACATGCAAGTTTATCAACTTTGAACTTTTGCCTAACGGAAGTTTGAGAAGAGTCACTAGGAGGAAGGTTTTGAGCTTGTTTGTGAAAAACTCCCTTTTTATAAGGTTTGCAGAATTCTGTGCATAAGAAGCGCTTCCAGAGAGAAGTTTGGTGGGAGACGTCTTCATGCGGTCTTGCGCTGTGAGAAGGGTAGAGTTTGGACAAAAGAAACTTATCTTGCAAGCTTTCTTGTTTTTTAACAAAACTGTCTGTTTTCATCACAGAGAGTTTCCTGGTTTCAGAATGTATTTGGTGGTTGGACGTTTGAGGTTCAGTCAGGTTAGGCACCTGGAACCTCATGTGGGGAGCTTCTTCGGCAGCTTGGTGGTTGGCAAAGTTGGTTGGGTAGGCAAATTGGTCGTTATCAAACATTTTGGTTTTTCCTAATATTCCTAAAAGTCTTTCAGTCTTTTCTGAACTGCCTTTTTTTGAATGCAGAAATTTTTCACTTCTTTGTGCATCTGTCTTTGAGAGCATTTTGTCGAACACATCTAGCATTTTTCCAAAGAACTCTCTATCTTTCTCATTTGCCACATGGTAGGCATTTGGCTTGCTATGTTGACTTTTTATTTTACTTTTTGCTGATTTTTGTGATTTGTAAGACTTTCCAGACTTGGTGGATTTGCCATCTTTGGTCGATGGGACACTTTTCACGTCGCTATGCACGGAGTGCACTTTGGGACTTGACTGGGAGGACTTCATTTTGTTGTGAGCTGGTTTTCCCTTAGATGCCGGTGTTTCAGGCTTTATACTTATCTTTTTTGATATTCTATGATGTTGCTTTTCTTTCGCATGTTGACCTTTTACTCCACTTTTTTCTGATTTGGGAGACTTTCCAGACTTGGTGGATTTGGCATCTTTGGTCGATGGGGCACTTTTGAAGTCGCTCTTTTCGGAATGTGTTTTGAGGCTTGACTGGGAGCTCTTCTGTTTGAGGTGAGTTGATTTTGACTTAGATGACAGTGTATCAGCTTTGACACTCTTCTTTTTCGAATTTTTTTTGCTTTTCTTATCTTTCGAACTTGATTTTTTTTGAGGCATAGAAAATTGATTGGACATGCAGTCATCGGATTTTTGTTCTTTGAAGGTTTTCCTCAGTTGGTTCATTCTCTCCAAAGTTCTTTGATACGGATGGAATGGAGACTCTTCGTAAAAAATGGCGTTTTCTGGGCAGCACATGGGTTCAGGTCCACATGCCACACTGCAGGGAGGCAAACAACCTCTGGGAACAGTGACGTTGAGTTGAGGCGTGAGTTTTCGAAGTGGAGGTTGGCATGGAAGTGGATAAGAAGGATTTGTACTGCTTTGACCAGAAAAGACTTGCTGAGGAGTGTTCATGTAACTTGTGTTAGTATGTGGGCTTTGAAAGGAATCCACCATGGGGTAAGAGGCGTTTTCGTTGTTGTTACAAGTGTCTTTGTTACTAGGTTCTTCAAACGAATTAAACTCGCATGAGTCATTGTAGAGGTTCTCATTGCCGTGCTGATTTTTGGCGGAGTAGGAGGTAGATGGAGTTGTTGATTCCAACTTTGGGCAACTTACTATCCTTTTCTTTTGTTTAGTGGGGGTTCTGGTGGCACTTGAAGACAACTCAGGGAAAGGTTTGGAAGAGTTCACTGTTTCAGAAAAGTTTATATTCACTTTTTGAGATTTTTTGAGAAAAGATTTTCTAACTTTTTTGGTTGGAAGGTTTGTGCAAGTTTTTTGACCTTTCTTAGAAAGTTCTTTGATTTGAAAGTTAAGGTAGCCATTTATAGTAGCTTTAAGATGTTTAAGGTCTTCAGCATTCATTTGATCAGTATTCGATAGGTCTGGAAAAGGAAGCCGAGATGTCATATCCGTTCTGTTTTTGACTAACTTTGGGCTGATATGTGAGAGTGGAACGTGGAATGGCAAGGTCGAAAAAACATTTTTCGTACGATCGTCATACATGGCGTGAGTTGCAAGAAGGTTTTGAAAGAGAGGATTTTTTGGACTCAAACGGGCCTTGGGTGATAATGGTAGAGGGCATGTAGTCGGTGAGGTTAGCACTTGCACGTTTACGTCATCCTCATCATCATCGCCTTCGTTGTTACCATCATCGTCTCCGTCGTCATCTTCATCCAATGGACTTGGAGCTTTTGCTGCAGCAGCCCTTGCTGGAGAAACGTTTGAGTGTTGGCTTGATGTTTCGACGCTTGTTTTTTGCGTGTTTGATCCAGTTATGGTTTTGGGATCTTTTCTGAGCTTGGATTCTGTTGCGGATGTAGACTTCGTTGCATTCTTTTTATGTTTTCGATATTGTATATTGGATTCCGTTGTGGACTTGTAAGTAACTGTGGACTTGGGACCCCTTTTGAGCTTGGCATCTGTTTCAGAAAGTTTTTGAAGTTTTATACTGGCGGAAGAAAGCCCTTTTGAATACATTTTAGTAACAATTGAAGATGCCAGTGATGAATTGGAGATGGAAAGAGTGACAATGGATGAAGAATCAATAGAATCATAATCATCACTTTTGTTTCTACAACTTCTTTCTCCCTGGCAAGATGAGCCATCATTGCAACGGTATTTTTCTACGCATGAGCTCGTAGGATACCCATCCATGCACGGAGTAATGCAACACCCATCTAGGCACGGAGTGGTGCAACACCCATCCATGCACGAAGTTGTACAACAAGCCTCCATACATGTTGTAGTGCAATAGGGATCTAAAGACGGTAGGTAGGAAGAGATGGGGATGTAACAGTAGTCATTTTTGGAGCTTGAACAGAATGGAGAGGATTTTTTTCTGGAAGTTTTTGAAGATCTTGAAGTTTTTCTGGATTTTGTAGATTTTTTGGCAGAGCTCAGACGTTTCTGCAGATTGACGAGGGCGTTCCGAGTGGAAACAACTTTTTCAAGGACCTCGTCATACTTACCACCGTAAGTTGAATTTTTTGCCGAGCTTTCACTGAGATCCGTGATGTTGAAGCTTAACGTGGTTATTTGAGATGTAGACAAAACCTCGTGTGGAGTAGAAGTGTTTCGATATGACTTGAGGTCTGCTGATGCCCCATCTGAAAGGGTTTCTGAAGTGAGGTAGCTGGACTGATGGTTGGATTTGTTGAGAGCTTGAAGCTTTTTGAAGTTTTTCACGTACCTCAGAACTTCTTCCTTGTCCACGACACTTAGTATATCCATTGTAGATCTTTCTTCCTCACTCGAAAATCTCTTGGGAGTCAGGGCGTCTTTCATTGATGAGTTGTTGTGATTTTTTTTTTCTTGTTGTCTTGACATGTTGTCATGGTGATTCTTACAAGAAAAACTTGATTGCTGCTCGGAAAAACCGAGAACACTCAGTTCGAGGCTTTGAGAGAGGCATGAGTCAGTCACTCCTTTTGATTCGCTGAAGCCTGTGTCTGCTTTGAATCCCGTTCTAGCTTTCACTTGCTTCAGAAACCTGTTTGTCAGAGATCTTTCTTCCAAGTTCACATCTTCCTCTTCCTTTTCTGTTGAGAGTGATTTGTTGTTTTTGGTTTTTTGATTCATCGGCGCATTGTTGGATAAATGTATTTTTTCGATTTTTTGTAACTTCTTTGAATCAAGTGAGCTAGACTGTTCTTTCTCTTCATTGGTGCTATCTTCGTCCGTTTTTTTAGCACTTTTGATTTTGTTGAAATTGTTATTATCGTTCAAATTGCGATCTATAATTTTTGTAACAAAATGTTTTATTTTGGTGCATTTTAAAAAATTCAAAATTTTGTCGGTTCTTTTCTTTTTTGCAGCTAATTTGACTACAGTTCTTTTCATTCTTTGAGCGGAGTTCAGCATGGAGACCAAACAAACTTTTTGTATATCATTTTATATCCACAGGCTAATAATAGTTAAGACTTTTCAGTAAAATGAATCGTTTAATAGCATAGGTTTCGTTTTAAGAGATTCACGTGGGAGATATGCTAAAGTGGTGTTCTGGAAATGAACAGAAGTATGGCGGCTTGTGACACTGTGTAAATACAAAAATTTTGAAAGTATCAGTGCTGGTTGTTTTTGTTAATTTTCCTAAATATTTCCTTTGAATTGTTCTTCGTTTGGGTTGATCTTTTTTATTTTTTTGTTCCTCTTAGAATGCTTTAACTTTTAAAATGTGTTTTTGTTTATGAATGATGAAAAACTTGTTTATATTCAGATTTTAATTCATTTTTAAAAATTTATATAGCAAATTATTGAGTTCACTTTTGAGAAATTATAGTCATCATATGAAAAACTTGGACTTTCTCCTTTTTCTCATTTAGATAAAAAAGATTTAAAATGAGAAACCGGCATTTTAAACTTGTTTCATCAGCACGTGATGCAGAAATCTCAATTAAATAAAAAAAAAACTACAAAAACCATCTATAAGGAGTCTAGTTTCCAAACGACCTTACCCGGAGTAAATAATAATAATAATCATAGTAAAATAACAATAATGGAAATTTCATTTTTGAATATTTTTTTTCTACTAAACCTTCTTTATATATATCTGATGACAATTTTTGGGAATTCAAATTTTTATATTTTTATAAATACATGTTTCGACAAGATCATTTTATTTTCGTGGCCTAAAACCGTGTACTTTTCAAAGTTTTTTAATGAATCTTGAAATAAATTAATGAAAAAAATTGGAATAATATATAATTTAAATTATTTTTTAAAATTAGTTTAAGATTTAAAATTATTTAGGTCACTTATTATTAAACTTTACTTTTAGCTAGCATGCAGCAACAAAATTAGCTCGAAATTTCGTTGCTAAGATCTTTGAGAAATTATCACTAAGAAAAATATAAACTTTTTTTAAAAAAGCGATTCAAAAATATTCAAAGTTTAAAAATGTTTTTTTTTGAATATCAATTTTAAAATAATTTTTATTTTAAAGGTACTGAGGGATTCATTTTATTTTATAAATTTCATATAATGTATTTTAAAGTTGTTAGCTAGACTTAAATAATGCATTTTTTAATATTTCTTCCAAACAAATTTGTGAATTTTAAAAATTATACTTTATTATGGCTGCTAATATAACCATATAAAAGTATAAAAATAAATATGAGTATGATGAATCTGATGATAAAATCAAAACAAAAATATTAATCTAATGGCAAAATAAAAAATTGCAAATAGAATGGACTGTCTTCCAGAGCTTGTGCCTTTTGATGAATATGACTACTATTCTGTGAGTTCAAAAAGATAACATGGGATAATATTGAATCAAGAAAACCTCAAAAAAAATAAAACAAAATAAATTAATATAATATAAAAAATAATAATGTTAATATAAAATAAAAAACTAATAAAGAAAATAATTAAAAAAAATTATTTTGCAGGCCAAACTTCGGTCATGTTTCAGTTGGATATACAGCAAAGCTGGGCAAATCGAAAATAATAATACTAGTAATGATGATTGTGATGTAGATTATGAATATTATGTCAGTTGCTGTGAGGAAAGTTTCAAAATGGTTGGTATTAATAATAATGATTGTAATAATAATAACATTAATAATAATAATATTAATAATTATGATAATCAAATAATATTATTTAGTGTTCAAAATTCCATCATTAATGCTTTAATTCCTACCAATCTTACTATGGCAACTACCACCACTCATACCACTACTAGTACCACCACCCATACCACTACTAGTACCACCACTCATACCACTACTAGTATCACTACTCATACCAGTACTAGTACCACCACTCATACCAGTACCACTACTCATACCACTACTAGTACCACCACCCATACCACTACTAGTACCACCTCTCATACCAGTACTAGTACCACCACTCATACCAGTACCACCATCCATACCACTACTAGTACCACCACCCATACCACTACTAGTACCACCACCCATACCACTATTAGTACCACCACTACTAGTGCCACCACTCATACCACTACTAGTACCACCACTCATACCAGTACCACCACTCATACCAGTACCACCACTCATACCAGTACCACTACTCATACCACTACCAGTACCACTACTAGTACCACCACTCATACCACTACTAGTATCACCACTCATACCAGTACCAACACTCATACCACTACTAGTACCACCACTCACACCACTACTAGTACCACCTCTCATACCACTACTAGTACCACGACCCATACCACTACCAGTACCACCACCCATACCAGTACTTATATCTTATTCTGATACTCAAACTTTGACTTCTATTAGTACTTCTACTAATAATAATAATAATAATAATAATATTTTCATTTTTATTAGGACACACCACCCGTCAACACTTACATAAAGGCCATAGAAAACTTATTTGGTGCCTATTTGAGCTTGGCTCAAGGTGAGAATAAGAATAATAGTATTAATACTACTTTCATTATACCTATTGACATCACAGGTTACAAAGGAGTAGTGCAATGGGTCAAGGAGCAGGGAAGCCATGTTGATGACGTCATCAATAAGGTCAACAATAATAATATAGAAAAATATTAATAAAATCTTTTATAATAATAAAATCCCTCATAATAATAATAATAAAATGGAAAAGTGTTACACTGACAGGAGGACCACATGATGTTGGTGGATGCTTTGATGCAGATGTATGTTGCATATGCTGATGTTAGGTGAGGTGATGGTGGTAGTGGTGATAATGATGATGGTGGTGATGGTGAGAATGAGGATGATGGTGGTGGTGATGGTGAGAATAAAGATGATGGTGGTGAGAATGAAGATGAGGCTGATGATGATGGTGGTGAGGGTGAGAATGAAGATGATGATGGTGATGGTGAGAATGAAGATGAGGATGATGGTGGGGATGATGATGATGCAAGTAAGTGGGGCATCAGGTACTAAACTAAAAAGAAAACCATGAAAAAAAAAAAATATTCATTATAAAATATAAGTATTATTGTAATAGTAATAATTATTATTATTATAGCAGAAATGTGACATCATCAGGAGCACCTAGCATGCTGCAGTGGTTGGACTGTGTGGCTGTGCAGGTGCTCAAGGAAAATTTCATAGGTTGTTGTTTTTGTTGTGATGTTGTTGCAAGCTATGTGAAAGGGTTATGAGAGGGTTGAACTCGAAGGGCTTGGGTTCGAATTCCAGTAAAGGCTCGAATGCATTAGTAATTTTATTTATCAATGAGTTTTTTTATTTATTTTTTTTATATCTTCACATTTCTCTCATTTTTTTCTCCATCCTCCTTTTCATCTCTAGACACACACAAGCTCACACCATCCTCCATCAATGACTTGTCTGAAGGCAAACTTATGGCCCTGTGTTTGTGCCACCATGGGCTGGTAGCCTTTGGAGGTTGGTTCTGTCCCATTGTTAATGCCGTCGTTCCAATTCTTTTCATTCATATTTATCTGTGTTTAGCAATTTTATTAATAAATTATTTTTATTTTGTTTTGTTAAGCCATTATTATTATTATTTTTATTATTAATTATGGTTATTATTATTATTTTTATAGAAATTTGCTTGGAGACAGACTTGGGCATAGCAGACAGCCTGTACAACCTACAACTGGTGCACAAGGCTATGTGGAGGGCTGAGAGGAAAGAGAATAATAGAAATAATGGTGGTGGCCCACTTTTGAACTTGACCCATTTATCGATCACTGACCTCTTTTACACTCATTCGCTGCTTAATATCAATATGCTTGTTTTGTTGGCGGATTTGTATCGGTATTTGGAAAAAAACAATAACAGCAGCAATCATAAAAACAATGAGAAAAATAATAATGATAATAATAAAAATAATAATAAAAATAACAATAACAATAAGAATGATAATAAGAATAATAATTTGAAGGATGATGGTGGTAACAATAGTAACAATAAAAATAGAAATAACAATACTATTAAAGATGGAGCTGGCAAGAGTGGTAAGGAAAATATAGATGATAATAATGATAATATTAAATTGGAGAAAAAAAAGAAAAAGAAAAAGAACAAAAAAAAGAAAGCTAATATTGATTTGATCAAGGAATCTATCATTAACAATAATAATAATAACAGCGAAAATGATGGTAATAACAATGGAAACAACAACAATAATAATAAAACTGAGATCAACTCTTCTCGAAGTTCCATTTTCTCGTGAGCTGAAGTTATTATTATTCATATATCATAATCACATTAATACCACATTATCTTATTATTATTTTTTTTAATTATTTTTATTTTAAAATTATTTCCAAGTTCTCCTTCCAACCACTTGCTGTCGTTAAGACACGCCAAAGGTAAGGGATACCAAGATTTTGAACACGTGATAATAAAAATGACAATAAATTAAGAAAATCATAAGCGAATAACTTTATATTTCATCATTGTTTTCAGAATAATTTTACTTTATTTTTTCTATTTTTATCATTATTCCAGAAAAGAAAACTTCCATGGAATTCCTGCCAATCATATCTTCCAGCTAGTAATTTTGTCCATTGTCTTAAATAATAATAATAATTAGAATTCTCATAGGTAATTTTATTCAAAATATTATTCAATGATAAAACTGCTAATTATTATATGATTATTCCGAAATAAATATTATTTTTTAAATAAAAAAATTGATCATTTTATATTACCAGTACTAAAAATAAATATTGTTTTCAAAACACTTTGATTACTAGTATTGAAGTTTCCATTTTCATTGTTGTTTTCAAAGTAAATAACCATTTCCAAAGCGTGCTGAAGAGCAAAGAATGTTTCAAGGATTTTAAAGAAGAAAATAACAATAAGCAAAATAACAATGATAATAATAATAAGCAAAATAACAATGATAATAATAATAAGCAAAATAATAATATTAATACTAACGAAAATTATTTGAATAGTAATGAAATGAACAACGATTGTTGTTTTTTTTACAATAGTTTCAATGAAAGCCTCTTGCAAGATGATCCAAAAAACAACAATAATGATACAAAAGATAACATTAAAAATACCAAGAATAACATAAACAACAACACGAATAATACAAATAAAACAGAAGCTGTATCATCATCATCATCATCCTCTCGGGAATGCATTACAGCTTATTACGGCAGTGCTAAGTGTAGCAGATTGCCACCTAAGAAAAACAACAATAATAATAACTATGACTTAAATAATAAAAATAAAAACGATAAAAATATCATCAGAAGCAATAATTATGCAAATAAAAAGATTTGTGAGATTCTGGCTTTTGATGATTATCTAGAGCAAAATGTGTTTTTAAATAAAAGAAAAGTCGAGAATTCAACTTTGTATCCGTACGGAGATGGAGATGGAGTTGATGCAAAAAATGTTGAAGATAAAATTGTGTTAGATAATAAGAATTTTGCGGAAATTAAAGGTGACGCTAAAAATAGTTATACAATCAACCAATCAATAGAGGATACTGTCAGAAGCAAAAAGATTTCTGGAAATTTCTATAAAAAATTTCACATTGAACAAGTGCCTACCAAATATAAAGAAGATGATGATGTCTGTTGTGATATAGAAAAGTTGAGAGCTAAGAATGAAGGCAATACTAATGGTAGCAATGATAAAAATGATCATAATGATGGCAATAGTAATGAAAATGATGAGAGAGCAAACGTGAACTACATAGAATTGAAACTGACACCTGGTGGGGTCAAGAGGTTCTCCAAGGATGGGGAGGAATTTGTGGGTGACAAAAATGAAAAACCAACTCTCATGAAAAAGCATTTTGAGAAAAATTCTCGTAGTTTCCTTAAAAACTCGAGTATTTCAGCCAAGGATTATAATGTATTGAGCAAAACCTGTGATAACCTCCAGAAGAATTTGAGCAACCTTGTGAAAAACTCCACAACAAACCACAACCACGATTCCAACAACTTCAACAAGAACAACATCTTCAACAAATTACACAAAGCCTCCACCAATCACAACATCCAAAACAGCTCAACATTCACCAAAGTAAACAAGAAGAACCTACACGTGCTCTCAGAAAACATGCACAAGAATCCAGACAGCAACAGAAGCAAACCCACAAAGACAGACAAGACCACCCCCAGGAGCAGAAGCACCAGTATCACACCCACCAATATGGAAGTCGAGGTGCTAGACACAGAGGGACTCAACAGACTGGCGAAGAAGATAGGTGCCATGACTCATCTTTATAAGCGACATCATTCCCTGCAATATGATTTGTCTAAAGAGGAAGTGAGCATGCTTGAGGTAGAGTCGCTAGCAAATGAGGGGGAGAGAAAGTTTGATGGAGACGTTGAGGAAGTTCCTGAGAGAAATTTGAGAATGAAATTTCGAAGAAATAGTAATACTATGACGTGGAAGGATCTAAAAATAAACAACCAATCATCGCTAAGTCTACAGGCTAAACCTTTATCTGGTACGAATCTTCTTGACAAATTTGTGGATAAAAGTGAGTTTAAATCAAATGAAATGCAGGTTGAAGGACATAATTTCAAAAATGGCGGATTCGACAAAAATGCAAAAGCTGGAGGCTTAGCTAAAGAAATGTGTATAAAATATAATAATAATAAGTCAAGCAAAAAATGTGACGACACCAAAGATAGTAAAGACGATGTCAAGTTTGAGATTCTGAAAGTGGACTTGAAGCGGAAGAAGAAGGAGATTTTGGAGCGGAAGTTGAGTCGCAAGTTGGAAGTGTATGATGGGGGGGCAGAGATGGGTAGAAAAGCCTTCTTCCAGGTTTTACCTTCCTTCAAGCTTTACAATCTTCACAATCTTAATTATTTTTTATTTATTATTTCACAAAAAAAAACGGTTTTATTTTTAGAATTCACAATGATTTTGTTTGATATTTCCATCCAGAGTCTGATCCACCCAAGGACTACCTCATCAGCAAACTCTAAAGCATCATCCAACCAAATCAGCCAATCAACGTACAGGAAAGAGGGAAAAGATCATCCCCAGAGCGCTTCAGTTTTTGAAGATGGAAGAAGCGGATTTAAATCATTTGAAAAGAAGACAAAAGACTTCATGAGAGCAGAAGGGGATGTGAGAGGTGTCACTGAGGTGTGTTGTGACGATGGACAGGGGGGAAATTCCGAAAAAGATTTCAATGATGAGAATGAAGATTTAAAGAAAAAATTCAGGATTACTAAAAATAGTATCGAAATTCACAACTTACCGACATTTTTGAAAAAGGATGCCACAAATGGTTGCAAAGAAACATTTGATCACAATGGCGATGATAGGGCCGAGCAAAGAATCATGAATATAAATGAGGTGGATTATGGCAGAGAAAGTCCTCCTTTTGGGAAGGAGTTTTATGCAATTGAAGATCATTACGACAGAGATGCCATAGCAGACTGTTACCATAGAAACTCACCACTTACGGTGGAAGATTCGACCAGGAAGACACCACATTGTTTCCAAGAAGATGGTGGAAAACAGCCGGAAGTGGAAAATGGAAGGTATACGAGAAGATATAGGAACAGTTTTTCGATAGATGGAAAAGATAAAATGCCAGTAGGATCTGAAAGAGAGGTGGTTGAATGTAGTGAGGACTTGGTTGACCATTCAGAATTTGTGTGGAACATGAAAGATAGACACAAAAACACATTTGATAAAAATTTATCAAGTTACCAAAAATATCCAGAATCCTCCACGACAGATGAAGATAAAAGCAATGCATATGAGCATAGAGTGGATCTGAAGGGGTTTGCAGGTGATCATGAAGCCAAGATGCCAGAATCATTTCAGCCCTTGATGAAACAGCCGTTGAAGTTCAAGAAATCCCAAAAAGCCTTCCATTCTCCCCAGTTCTCAACTTCCGTCTCATCAACCCTCGTCACTTCTCCCAGAAAGTCCCCATTGAAATCACAACCACACATCCTCAAAACAATCTCCAAAAAAGCACCATCACCACTCAATACCACCACACTCAATACCAAAAACAAAGTTTACACTAAAAAGTTCTCTTCCCAGGAGAATATCTTCAGCCAGAAGAACAACCAGCAGTCAAAGAAAAGCATGGAAGAAGAGGGACTTTCAGACTACCAACAAAAATTGGACCCTGAGTCGATCCTCTGCCATCAGCAACTGTTAGACCTTCTTCAACAAGAACAACACAACCATCAACAACTCAAGAAATTCTTAGAGAGCCATAAGAGAACACAAAAAATCGACAGTAATCATTATAAAGAGTTTGAAGAAGCTGAAAAAATCAATTCAAAGCAAAATGAAAGCAAGTCTTTCTGGCTTCCGATAGAAAACGAAGAACATTCAGGAACTGGCCTCTGCAATACTTTGGGGGAGTTCAACAATGCTGTGTACTACCCGCCACAAAACCAAGTCATAATCAACTCCCTCCAACAACCATATGCCCACTTTTCCTCATTCAACCATCAGAATTCTCAGAATTTTGTTTCTGGTCCTCGATATAATGAAGTTAATGATCCCAGAGAGTCGTTTCACCATCCTGAGCACTTCCAATCGCAACATTACCAACATCATTCTGGCCAGTTTCAACAACAATCTCAACAACAACAATATCAGCAAATGCATTTACAAACACAACAGTTTCAACAGCCACATTTGCAACAACAACTACAACAAAACATTCTCCAACAATACAATCTACAACGACAATACCAGGAATCAAACCGTGAAATAACAAACCAACAAGACTTTTACCATTACCCTTATGACCAGAACCAGTACACATACTACCATCAATCATACCATAACGAACCACAGCATTCCAACCATCAGTACTTCAACAACCTTCTGGCAACTAACTGTCAAGAATCTTTCGTCGAAAACTCGGAGTTCTACAAAAACATGATGATGCTGGCTACCAAGCAACAGGACTATAACTCTCGTGATTGTGATTGGATAGAAGACTACCCCAAGCATCACAAGTCTGAAACGAACACGGGGAAAGCACAAGAAGAGATGTTGCAGCAACAAAATGAAGAACAACTCTCCTTCGACCAAATCCAACTCCAACATTCAACTTTTGAGGCCCCTGCTAGCTTGCAAGAAGCCAAAGAAAAACTATTACAAGACTCCAAAGAACTTTCATCGCGTGTAGATTTAACCGCCATATCAAAAAATAAAGACTCTCTTAGCGTTCTTGAGCCTCTGTCATTGTTCTCGAAATCTTCTAAAGAGGTGGTTCAGACCAAATCCAGTCCTTCTTGCGCCATCTTCACCTTCAAAATGAATAGCTTCAACTCTGAGAACATCAGGAACAATGAGGCTAAAAGGGCTTCTGTACCGGAAGTGGTAGTTGGAAACCAGGAAGAGAGTGAAGTGATGACAACAAACACAACGACCAACAACAACATAACACCCAAGAAAAATGAGGGGTTTTACTTGCAATTCGATGATGCATCTGCACAAAAACCCAAAAATTTCAAAAAGCATTTCACAAATAAGAAAAAAGAGAAAATAGAGGCTAAATCGGAAGAGAGAGTTAGCAAAGGAGAAGTAGAAAATGAAAACAAGCATGAAGATGGAGACAAACAAAGAGATGAAGATAAACAAACAAAGAAGAACATAGAAATAAACACAGAACCAAAAAGTCCCGTCGAATCTCCTGTGGCCTTCCAAATAAAAGTGATCGATGACTTGGTAGGTCTTAAATATAGATAAATGAATATTCAAATAACTAATTATATAGATAAACGTTCTGATGGATAAATGGCTAACATAATGAAGTATATAACTGAGGAGATAGATGGATGAAGTTGGAATTTCTTTTCAGGTGCCAGCAACAGACTCCAATAAGAAGAAACAAAGGATTGAAGAGATGAGACGGAAGAGGTGCTTATCAGTTGTTTGCATTTACAAAAACTATCATAGAAATAGTAAAAAAAATTTCTAAATATAGTAAAATTGGTTAATTGATTCTTTTCAAGGCTACAAGAAATGGAGGAGAAAAAAAGGGAAATCGAAGAAAAGAACACTTTGAAGAGGGAGTTGAAGAGGTTGTAGTACTTATAGAGCTTTGTATTCAAGATGCCTCATAAGTTTCAGTTTACATCATATCTGTTCACAGAATTGAGGAAGAAACCATACAAAACCGGAAGAAGGATGAAAAGGAGAGGAGGCAGATGATTTTGAATGAGCATAAACGTAAAAAGCTGGAAGCGAAAGGGGAAAAATTCAACGAAAACAAGGAAGCCAAAAATGGAGCTCAAACTGTGAATAACAACACTTTCATCATTTCCATAATTTTTTGAATATTTTATTTTTTTTCTTCATTAATTTTTTATTTCTATCTCGTTCCAGCCTCCCACCAACAACGGAAAAGATGGGAGAAAACTTAGCGCATCAAAAATTACAAAAAACAATAATAATAAAAGCAATAAACAAAAAAACAGTGTCAATGCAAATGAAAGCAAAAACGATGCCGAAAGCGAGAAGGTCAAAAACGGACCAACCTGCTTGGAAACCATGAACAAAGAATCAAACGAAAATTTAAAATTTGATTTAAATTTTAAAAAAGATTCTAAAAATAAAAATGGAAAAGATAATATGGCTGAATGCAGGAAAGGCGTGTACTTGGGCGAAGTTGGTGATGGTGGTATTTATACAGAGCCTAATAGTCTGACAAGGAGGATCGAGCGTAAAGACGATGACGATGAAGGAGATGAATGTGCAAAGAAAAAAGTTAATTATAATAATAATAAAAATATAAAAATCAATAAAATAAATAATAAAGAGAATTTGAAATTCGACAAAAGCAGTCTCACTTTGGAGGATGTTAGTAGTGACATTCACACTTCTCACATCCCTAAATTCGTCAAAAATAACCAATTCAAATCAAAAAATAGAAACCACCTGAATGATGAAGAAGATGTTGATATTGATGATGGCAATTATAAGACCCGTCTAGCAGAGACTTACATAGAGAACTGGGAAATCAAATATGAAGATGATGAAGATTATGATTTTGACGCCAAAAAAATGATAATTAAAAATAACGCGTTGAATAAATATGAAATTAAAAGTGAACATAACGTACAAAACGTGAGTTCTTTGACCTCGAGAGTTTCTGATGAGAACATTCAAATCGGTACTAATAGCATTGACCCACATTATCACCTAAGAAAATATTTTGATTCGCTTATATTTATGTCAAAATTAGGATTTTTATCCATGATATAATATTATCTGAATATAATATTATATTATTCACATAGTATTCAATATTATTTAAATATTTCAAAGTATTATTTAAATATGATATAATAATATTTAACTATGCTTTAATATTATTCAGACATGACATAAAATCTACCACAGATCTCCCTGAGTTTGTTGAAGTCAAGAATCCTTCTTTGTACACTGGTGAGAATGAATAGAAATAAACCGCATACCACCATACACCACCCAACCAACTTCACACACCACCCGACCCCACCATACACCACCCGATCCCACCATACATCACAGGACCTAAATTATACGTGAAGCCGTCACAAAAGTCCAACAGGAGCATAATAGAAAACTCCCTGAACCACTGCTGTCTTGCTGGTACTGTCAATGCAGAGCAGAAGATCAAAGTTCTTGAGGTCAGTCTACCTACCTATCTATCTATCCATCTATCTATCTATCTATCTATCTATCTATCTATCTATCTATCTATCTATCTATCTATCTATCTATCTATCTATCTAATCTATCTATCTATCTATCTATCTATCTATCTATTTACCCACCCACATACAGATCCTCAACAAATCAGAGTGCAAACATTTTTTGGTGCTCTTTCGCAACGTTGCCTTACAGTACAGGGGTTTGTAGTGGGATAATAATAAAAAAATAATATCAAAATAAAATAATGAATAAAATAAAAAATAATAATGACAATAATAATAAAAAAATGATAACAATAAGAACAACAACAACAACACCTGCCAGGCTTGTACACATACGACACGGATACTGAGCAGGCCTTGAAGATCCATGGGGTGGGACCAAAGGTGGTCGGCAACCAACACATCGAGAAGTTCTACAAGTTTGCTCTTTATTCTGTGGCGTTGTATAAACTCATAATTATTATCACACTCTCAAAAAAATGATAACAAAAAGAAGCTACAAAACTCGACCTTTGTTAAGAAAAAGTTTGAACAATGATTTATGATAGACATAGCTGTCTCAAGTGACGTGAGAAGAAAAGGAAGAGAAAAACTGGAAAAGTACAGAGACCTATGCAGAAAAATACGGAAACTATGGAAGGTCGAATGTAAAATTGTGCTCATAGTAGTAGGAGTTCTAGGTACTCTTCCTTATAGATTGTCTCTGTTCATTTCTTTTGAAATCAAACTATCAGTAGAGACCATTCATAAAACAACCATCTTGAGGTCAGCAAGGATTTTGAGCATGGCTCTAGATGAGAAAAATGTTTTGAGTGTGCTTAGGTTGTAAGTGGCAAGCCTCCATCAAACATAACCACTGCTTCATAAGTTCGGAAAAAAATAAAAAAGATTTGAATTTTAAAATATTCATATTTTTATAATAATAATAATAAAAATGTTGATGATGCTCAACACTGCAGGTACAACTCAGGCGCCAAAAACTTCAGTGTGGTCTCTTCCACCAAGCATCTCTCTTCCACCATTGATGCCATCTCTCTATTTGGCGCTGTGTGGAGTAAAAACAAGACTGGTAAGAAGTGAGAAAAAAGAATGGGTGTGTTCAAAGGAGGAGGATAAAAATGGTGGGTAGTTCCAGAGGTGAAAATGTTTTTAACAAAACTAAGGATTGAGTGGAGGGATGTTTAATATTATTTATTTCAAAATCTACAACAACTATATTTTCTTCATTTGACTTGAATCACTCGAGCGTCTTACATCAATGTTCACTTTTTACTTGAACATTAGTCACGTGTCATAATTGTATCCAACCATCACATCTCTCATCAACCCACACACCCGTCATCTCCGAATCTTTGCATCAGTTTGTCACGTTTTACTTAAAAACTGCATTTTCTTGTTGAATCTTTGTACATACTTTATGTTGCGTCAACTTTATTTATTGAATAAATCTTTTCGAGTTGCACTCGCATGGTAGCTGAGTGCAGAGGAAGAAATCAAAATATTTATTCAAACATTGGAAAATATCGTCTCAATAACTGTCTTTAAGAATAATAAAAATAACAAATAAACATGAAAAAAAAATAATTTTATTGAAATTGATAAATAAAAATAATAGAAATTCTCAGTCCCATAATTTGATTAGACCATCCCAGCCACAAGACACCACCTGCAATGAGATGAAGAAGCTTGTGAAGATAATCAAAATAATTTATGTAATAAAAAGAATCATGCAAGCAACAGCCACCTTAGAGGTCTCATGGGGGTGCCAAAGAACGCTGGAACAGGCTCCTTCATGCACCTGGGTCAAGAATGATGATAATGATTTTCTCAAGCCATGGTAGAATAGAGAATTTGTGGACACAAGTAGTTTTTGTTTTAAAGTACAAAGCTTTGGAAAATGTTACATTGAGTGTTGAAAATTTTGTTGAGAATAATATTCATGGGACTAATAAAAAACAAATCAATAATGATAAAAATGGTGAAAACAATAAACAAAAGAATAACAATGGAGAGCAGAGACCTTGAACTTATGATACATTTTGGTGGTCTTCCAGTCCCACACATAACACATGCCATCTGCATCTCCACTTATGAGGTAGCTCATGTCAGGACTGAAGTCCAAGCCGCATGAGAAGCCTATGGCGGAAGTGAGGTGGAGAATGGAGGGGAAGATGGAGAGTGGAAGAGAAAGAGGTGTTAGAATGGTGGTGATAGGGTAGTAATTCTATGATGAGATTAAACTTATGGGTAATAATTTTTGAAAAAACGTATAAAAACATGTCATTAGAAGTTTAAAAAACAGATAATGATAATAATAATAAACAACAAAACGATCACTGACCAGCCACCATGTGTCCCTTGAACACCTTTTTCCTCACTACTTTGACCCCATTTATGGCGTTGAAGATCACTATTTGGTTGTCCATCGATTGACACGCCAGCCATTTGCCTGAGGGTGGGATGAGTGAAGGTTGTGATGAGATCGTAGCAGAAGTTATAGTGAGGGGCAATTAGATAGATAGGATTAATGGTTGAATGATAAAGAAATAGAAATGGGCGAGTGAAGAGATAGAAGCAGACAGACAAACAAAAAAGAAGACAGACCAGTTGGGGAAAGTGTGACGTAGGGCATGGAGTGCATGGAAGGGTCAGCCACGTACTTGAAGTCCACTGGCACATCCCAATCCCACACCCTGCATGAATAGTGATAATAATTTTTAAAATATAATTATAATAAATTGATTGAAATAACATTATAATAAATAAAAATGGTAAATAAGAAGAGGGACCTGAGTGACTTGTCATCCGAGGTGGACACAAATCTTCTGTTCTGGTCAACAAATGTTATCGTGTTCACTGCACCCTGGTTGTTGCCATTCATTATTATTAGCTTATTAAATTATCAAATTAGTATAAATAACTTTTATTAATAAATTATTCGAGATTAATGCTTCTAATTATGATGGAAATTTTTAGAACCAACAACCATTAAAAATATAATGAATATTAAAAACAAAACAAATCGAAACTAATAAAGCCAACAATAACAAGCTCCACCCACCAGATGTCGATCATACTGTTGTACAATATCATTGGATCTGGTGTCCCAACACAAGATCTTCTTATCCCTGGTGCCTGCCACAAAGAGGTGCTGATGCTCCGGATGGAACTTTATGCAGTATGCCTCTTTGCCATTGCTGAATCTGAGGATGGTGGTGATGAGGGTGGGTGTTGATAGTGATGAGAGTGGTGATTTGAGTACTCAAAATTATTGGAAGTTTCTTTTAAAAATAATTATCATAATGAAAATATTAAGAACAGACAATTTAATAGAGGATAAAAGCATAATAAATAAAATAATGATGGACACCTACCTATTGATGCACTGTCCGGTCTCTGTGTTCCAGAGCTTCATGTAGCTGCAGAGGGGGGTGGTGATGATGATGATAAATAAAATTAAAAAATTAACCAAAAATAAAAAATTTGAGTATTATTGAATAAGATAAGCATAATAAAAAAAGTAAATATATAAAAATATCAGTATATAAATAAAAACAAAAAAAAATAATAAAAATAGCAAACAAAAGCAATGCCAAACCGATCAAGGGATGTGGACAGAAAAAGGTCTCCCTTGTTGTTGAAGTTCACATCTCTCACACTCTCCCTGTGTCCCATGTAACTTCGAATGCACCTTCGCTGCTCATATACCTCCCATAACTTTATCTGAAAAAAGTGGGTGAATTTGAAGGGGTGAGTTGATAGGTGGTGGAGATGGAATAACAATTATTATTGTTGTTATAAGTTGGTGGGTGGAAGAGATGGACTTGCAATTGTTCTCATCATTAATATAATAATTATCAACACCAAGTCATTATGCTCACCTTGTGATCCATACTACTGGACAAGAGAAGGTGAGCTGTTTTGGGGAACCACCTGTGATGGCAATCATGCAAATAATAAAATATTACAACAATTATACCACACAAACCATGCTTCATCACACCACACTAAACCACATGGTACTAGACCAGATATCACAGCTCACCACACCACACCCACCTGATGGCGGTTACAGGCTTGTTATGACCAGTCCAGGTATGCATCAGTCTCTTGGGAATGAAACACTTGGGTGGAGGTTCAGAACTCTTCAAGTTCACTCCCACCACTTTAGGCTCCACCATGAAGCTGCGACCTGTGTGGGTGGGAAAGATGGGCTGGTGTGAAGAAGGTGGATGTAAGAGAGGTAGGTGTTGTGGGTGATATAGTAGTGTTATGCCATGGTGTAGATAGTGATGTGATGTTCAAGTGTAGGTTAGGAGTGGTAGGGGGGGGGGTGGAAAACAACGTGAAGGAGTGGTGCAAATATTGCTGGTATGATGTGAAATGTGGTTTTTGATAAAAGTGGCATGGCACAATGTTACTAAGAGTAACAAAAGAAATAAAGGATTTAAAATGATATAAGCAATGCCACCTTGATAATCAATAGGGTCATTGATATGTAGCACTGATGCCTCATTCTCATGCTGTTCCTGAGGCAGGTTGTGGTGTCTTCTGCTTTTTTTACTCATCTGAAGGTCAAATGTTTGTGTGATACAGATGAACATAATATTTAAAAAATGGAAAAATAGGTAAGTAAAAAATAAAAATAGTGAACAAATGAATAGCTATAAAAAGTAGAAAACAGCTGAACAAATCAAAAAATTAGATTGATGAGCAGTAAGACAGACAAAAAATATATGGACTCACCTTAAGAAGGTAGTCATCAAGGTACTTCTTGTCTTCTTCACTCGGTCGAGACACTGTCTCCTCATCCACATACTTCCCCCATGGACCGAGGTACCCCTCCACATCCCCCGCATCATCATTCTTCATCCTCTTCCTCTTATCTCCAGGTCGCTTCTTTGTCTTCTCAAATACTGTCACTCCTTTCAATTCTTTTGCCTTTGTGTGGTTATGAATGGGTGTTTTTTGAAATATGTGTTCGTATTTTGAAAGCACATTATTAATCTAATCCTTTTTTGGAAATGATAATAATAGAAAACGCTTTTACTTGTGCCTAAATTCAACTACATACTATACATACAACATTCCACCCACCTTATCAAGATCCCCGACCATCTCTCCAGGTGCCACATCCCCAGTAGCACTTGGATTCATGGCATATCCAAAACTGTTGAATGTCCTTCTCTGATTCTCAAACTGCATGTCATTGAAGTTGCTTTTCTCCACAAAGCCAGTCAACATGTTTTTTTGTGCTTTCATTAGATCAGACTTGAAAGGGTTTTCGGGGCCCACAACAGGAGCATATAAATCCTCATATTTGGGGTTGTACATGAGCTCTTTTGTTGAGGGGTCAACAGGGTTTAAGAGGTCGAGTTTTGTGCTTTCAACTGGTGCACTGCTGGCCACCTATGATGGGTGAGATAATTATTAAAAGTTATGTTTTATTTATATTTTTTTTAACCTTTTAATAGATTTAAATACTCAAAATTATAGATATTTCCATCAATTTGACACTATTGAGGAAAAAATAGAGTGAGTAAGAAATACTTGGAGTTTAAATCGTTCAACAGGGATGTTGTCATTGAGATATGATGGTTCTTCATCTGCCTCTTCAGACGAACTTAATTCGTAATTATTTTGTAACAAATTCAAAGCCATTCTGGCATTTGAGTGAAAAGATTTTGAAGAAAATATAATAAATTCAAATAATAATTCTTTATAAAAACAAAAAATTAATTTATATAAAAATAAAAAGTTTCTTTTTAAAAAATTTAAACTATAATCGCAATATAAAATTTCGCTCACGATTCTTATTGACAACGAATCATTGAAAGTGTTTTATAAATAATTTTAGTGAACTAATAAAAATTTTATTTTTTTATTCATAATTTTGCTTTTTGCTTTTATTCTCACAAACATGTTTTTTTGTAAATTATATTCTAAACTTTATCACTTTTAGTTTAAAATAAAATAAAAGCATGCGCTCAAATTAAATTAAAAAATAAAATCAATCTTCAAAACTACAAATATCAGTTTTTTTTATAAAAAATATGTCGAAGAAGCCACAAAAAGTATCTGTGGATTATAACTTGCTAAAAAATGAATCTGGGTAAAACATCAAATTTTTGATTAAAATTATTACAAGTACTAACAGAACTGCTCTAACCCACATACACATTTCATCATTATGTTTCTAACCTTCATTGAATTACTATTGAATATTTATCACATTATTTCAATAATCATACTTGATTGCTTCCATATGATATTTCATAATAATTTAGCATGCAACACTTTACCAAGATGTCACAAAGCTTTTTTGAATTAAACTCACATTATCAAGGGAAGTACACAAACCTTAGGGGAACAATTTGTTTGTTCACATCATTCAATAATGGCTTTTTTTACAAAGGCTTTTTTTTAATTATTATTTTTTAGCTCTCTAAATTATAACACAATCTTCATCTCTTTTCTTAATCACATGTCCCAGCCAAATATTGTGTAAAACCATATAATAAATTTTATTATTAATTTTTCACTTTTTTTCTCAAATGTTTTTTTCTGCTTTTTTGTGAGATTGTTCAAGATTTACCATACTCATCAGTATAAATTTGAAAACAACCTTCATATGAACATGGCAGCTTCATGGAACTGGAGGAAGGTGAAGTGGCCACCCAGCACTCTATACAACACAGCATCGACATCACCAATGCCACCAAGGTTACTGTCAATTCTATTATTTTTATTAATATTTCCATTATAAGTATTATTATTATTATTATAAATTATTCATTTCTCTATGTGGAATAATTATTTTTATAGTAAAAAATTATTTTTTATATACACTGCTTTTTATAATATTTCCACATGGAGTAGCGCTCTGCAAAACCAATAAACTGCGCATTGAAACCCCAGATAGGGGCGATCAAATACCCAACTTACTTGCTCACAATACTTTAATAAACCTAGTTTTTATTGATTATCCTTGTTCTTATAGCACTTTGATTTGAAACTGGACAAGTTCGGTCCTTACAAGCTTGACTATTCTCTCAATGGCAGGTTACAACAATAAAATCAAAATTATTATTATCTTTTTTATTATTATTTATATTTTCAGATATCTATAACAACTTTAATGAAACAACACTTTTATGCAAAAAAAATAGTTTGAAAAATAAAATAAATTTCTGATGGAAAATGAATTTTGAATCATTTCATGAAGTATAATATCTTTGATAATAAACATAATTCTATTTATAGAAAATTATTGTTGGGAGGGGCTAAAGGTCACATGGCAGCATTTGATTGGCAAACGAAAAAGTTGATGTGCGAATTTAATGTGATGGAGGCAGTTCAGGATGTTAAGTGCGTCCAAATAATAATAATAATAATAATAATATCATTAGTAATAATTAGAAAATAATATTCTGCTTGTATTAACGAAAGTATTTATTATTATTATCAACATTATTATCAATTCATGTATTCTTAGTACTATGCATGTATTGAGAAAATTATTCATGTATTTTATAATGATGCTTATATATAATCTCATCCTCTTCATAATTTAATAAATAATTTTTTATTGAAATTATTATTATTATTATTGTTATTATTATTATTTTTATGGTACCAGGTGGCTGCACAGGGAGACGATGTTTGCTGTGGCTCAGAAGCAGTGGACCTACATCTATGACAACAATGGTTGGACTTATGTCTCTGTTATTGTTTTTGTTTTTATAATAATAATAATAAGTTTTTTTATTTATGGATGCTTTAATTGATGGTTTATTATAATAGTTTTTCAAAATTATTGTTATTTTTATTATTATTAATATCCTGCAGGCATAGAGCTGCACTGCTTGAAGATGCTGGATAGTGTTTTGAGACTTGAGTTTCTCCCCTATCATTTCCTCCTTGCTACTGCTGTTATTATTTTTATTATTTTTATTATTGTTATTATTTTTATTGCTGTTATTATTTTTATTATTGTTATTATTTTTATTATCATTATTCTCATTGTCATAAAATTTAAATTTTTATTGCTCATCTTATTGAAATTATAATATTGAAATATTTCCTTTCATTTTCACCATTTTTATTGTTTTTTTTTAATTATTATTCTTGATGTTGTTGTTATTATTATTATCACTATTATTATTATTATTATTATTATTATTATTATTATTATTATTATTATTAGAACAGCAAGAGTTACATCTCCTGGCTGGATGTGTCATTGGGCAAGAGGGTGGCAGGCTTCACTACTGGGTTGGGAAGGTAAGTAATAATAACAATAATAACAATTAAACCAATAATAAAAAAAGAACATAAATAATAAGAATAAAAACACCAATAATAGAATCATTAAAAACAAGAAAAATAAAAAGCATCCATGAATATGTGTATCGATAAACATTTTGATGATTAATATCATAATAATAATAGCAACAATAACATAATAATAATAATAATAAACTATTAACAGACTGGACGTGATGGCACACAACCCACAAAACGCCATTGTCTTATTGGGGCATAATGCAGGTAAATGTTGTCATTTACATTTTGGATTGTACTCCATTGCCATGTAAATGTAATCTTTCACAACATCTCATGTTAATGTGAATGGTTTGCTTCATATATTTCATTCTTTTTATTTTTGAATGTGATTTTAAAGGCTCATGTGGTGCTTCACAAACAATACAAAAATCTATTTGAATATATTTGGTACCTTCAGACGTATATTGACTATTTTACTTCCTAAATTTAATAATTTACCTCCTAAATGAATAGTTACCAATGTACATGTAACAATATTATAATAGAAACAAACTATTTCGTAAGAATATCTTATATTATCGAGTGCCGAAAAGCTTCGTGTATTAAGTTTCTCAATAAACCGTAGTGTTTGTTTCTATTATATTGATTTCCGGCTATTTAACATCAACATAGTAAGTATTATTTTACAATTTAAATGTAATACCTCACAATGTGTAAGCCCCAAATTGTAAATGTAATATCCCACAATGTAAATGTAACATTGACTCACAGGTACAGTAAGCATGTGGTCACCCAACAGCAAGACTCCTCTAGTGAAGATGATGACTCATATGGGGTCTGTGATTGGTCTGTCTGTCACTCATGATGGCAGGTGGGTGGGACATGATGAGAATAATTATAAGTTCATAATAATATAAATTAAAGTATTTTCATAATATTAGTGACAACAAAATGATATTGATAAGGGGGAAAATGAAATTTATAAAATATATAAAATTTTCAGATATAATAGAATAATAATATCTTTATTATCATTATCCTCACAGATACATGGCGACAGCAGGCTCTGAGAACAAGTTGAAGATCTGGGACCTGAGGAACTACAAACTGCTCAGCTCCTCCTACGTACCTATGACTCATCAGAATAATAAGGTTTTTATTATTGTTTTTTATATTATTATTATTAATTTTATTATTTTTTTATATTTGCGACTCATTCGACTTCATCGTTGGTTAGTACCTTTCAACTTTTCAGAGACATCGTATGTATTTTTTTTCAATATTTTGTAATGAAAAACATCAAATAAGAGAAATTTTTAACACATTTATTGAGAATCAAAAGCTATAATTTTCCATAAGTTTAGCCTTATAAAACGTTGGCGCAAACTTTTTGAACTGTTTTTATTACTTCAACATAATTATTTATATTTTTATTATATATCATCACTTTTAGTACCTATTTTAATCATTGTTGATATAACTATATATTTAATTCATCATCATCATCACCACCATCCTTTTTAACATCATCATCATCACCACCATCATTCTTAACATCATCATCATCATCACCACCATCATTCTTAACATCATCATCACCACCATCATTCTTAACATCATCATCATCACCGCCATCATTCTTAACATCATCATCATCACCACCATCATTCTTAACATCATCATCATCACCACCATCATTCTTAACATCATCATCACCACCATCATTCTTAACATCATCATCACCACCATCATTCTTAACATCATCATCATTATTATTGCCGCAGAGGTCGAATAATCCCTTCTTCTCCGCACCCATCCACCACCTCACTTTTAGTCACTCCAACCTCCTGGCTGTCGCCTTCTCTGGGGGAGTCTCTGTACGTTATTATTATTATTATTATTTTTATTATTTTCTTTTATATTTTTTTAATATTTTTTTTTCTTTATTATAGTCGGCCCCTATAGCTCAATGGTTGAGCATTAGACTAATTATCTAAAAATACCGGGTTCGATCCCGCGTGGGCCGACAATTAGCACACTGTGTTTTCGCTACATTAAATTTGTAGCAAGCGTTTTGCCCAACCCTTGGTAAAGGAAAACGGGCTATAAAAAGGATTTGATTGATTGATTGATGATTATTTTTCTTTATTTGTTTCAATAATGTTATAGTTTATATACTGCTCCATTGATTTGTTGTTTTTAATGTTTATTTGTCCACCATTTTTTATATTTTATTTTTTTTTATTTTCTGGTTATTCACATTTTTCGAAAATATTCAAAAATACTAATAGTAATATTAATGACACTACTACAACACTGATCATCATCATCAACATCATCATCACCAGGTGTATGATGGAGTGACCTCGGGTCAGAAGTTGAACCTCAAAGCTCCCTATTTGTCTCATCGGGTCAACATGCCTGGTATCGGTGGTGTCAGGTGGGTGCTCTCTATCTATCTATAACGAGTTTTCGATTAGAACAGGAGTAAAACAAGGCGATATACTATCTCCTCTGCTGTTCAACCTATATCTCAATGCTATTACAAATAGCGTATCAGAAACACACAAACATATTGGAGCACAAGTTATGTACAACCTCAATGCTCCTTTGATGAATAGCAAAGATAATATGGATAGATGCACAATAGTTCAAAATCTCTTGTATGCTGACGATATGGTCGTAATCAGTAGTAACTATGATGACCTAAACTGCTTAATGGAAACAATAAATATCAGATTGGAAATGTTTGGTTTAAAAATAAATATCGAAAAAACAAAAAAAATGATGATACTTCCAAAACAAAAGATACTTCCAAAAATCAGTCTTTCTCACCAACGAGGTATCGTTAGACACAGAAGTGGATGCCCGGGTTAAAAAAGCGTCAATGGCATTTGGATTCTTGAATAAACTGGTATGGTATCAACCAGCAATAAAATGCAGTACTTAATGTAGACTGTTCAAAGCGGTGATACTACCAGTCTTACTGTACGGAAGTGAATCATGGGCGCCACTCAACCACCATCTTCAACGCCTAAATATGATGTCAATCAATGCTTGCGAACTATTTTAGGTTTGTCTCTTCTTGATAAAATAAGAAACACTGAAACCGTGCAAACATTGAACGCATAGAAACCTTACTACGACGTAGACGGCTCAAATGGCTTGGCCACATACAGAGAATGGAAAATTTACGTCTACCAAAACAACTAGAAGTGAGCAAAATCAAAGCAGGTAAAAGGCTAAACGGAAAACAGAAACAGCGGTGGTATGATGTGGTAAATGCGGATCTTAAAAGTTTAGATATGGTCTCAACATGGAGAACAAAAGCCTTAAACAGGAACCTCTGGTGAAGAGAGATTAGTTCTAAACTCCATGATTTAAACCATTTCAAGGAAACAGAAGCGAAGGGCAAGAAGGACCGCAAAAAAGAAAATGAAAAATCTGAAACGGATCTAAAATGTCCTACTTGCAACAAAATATGCCTCAATAAAACCGGATTAGCGAACCACATCAGACTATCGCATACCACTAACTTTCAAAAAACAACCAAATGTCAATTCTGTGGAAAATATTTTAAGAAACAAGGAATGCCAAATCACGTAAAAAAATGCCAAAAAACTCAATCCCTTTCTGCACCTGCCTGAAGGTGGATGAATGCAGCTTAAGTAAGTAAGAAAGTATCCATCTATCTATCTATCTACCTACCTATCTATCTATCTATCTATCTATAAATCTAGCTCTTCTTACATGTTGCTTTTCCCTCATTCAATCACATATCAACCTTACTCTCTTCCACTCACTCACCTCTTCCAGCTTCTGTCCTTTCGAGGACATCTTAGGAGTGGGCCATTCCCTTGGATTCACCAGTCTCATTGTCCCTGGTCTGTTCTATTGTTCTTATTATTATTATTATTATTCATCATGATTATAATTATTTTTTTATTGTAGATTATTGTAACATTACATTTTTATGCAATACCTCATTCACTATACCACATCATGCTTCTCATTTTACTTCCTACTCCATTCAATGCACCACATACCTTAATACACCCTTTCCTTATTTCACCACCCACATCACCACACCTCCTCTCCCTCACCACCCACATCACCACACCTCCTCCCTCTCACCACCCATCCCACCACCCACAGGCTCAGGCAGTGCAGATTATGATGCTCTAGAGCACAACCCCTTCGAGAGTAAGAAGCAACAAAAGGAGGCAGAAGTCAAGAGGCTTCTTAACAAAGTACTTCTGATAATGATCTTTATTATATGAATAATAAGTAGGAAAAATATCCTTAATGAAGAGTATGATAGTCAAATAATAACGGCAAAAATATCAATTAACATATACCAACTCCTTTCCCTCAGATCCAGCCTGACCTCATCTCACTGGACACCAAGTCTTTGTCAAAGATGGAGGAAAAGTCGATGCAGGAAATAATGAAGGCTAGGATTGCTCAGAAGGTGTGTTTGTGGATGTGTGTGTTATTTACCTTTATGTACATTTGCTTGATACTAACTTCTCCATGCATCATTTCATCTGAATCTTCATATGCATCGGAGAGGAAACTCTTTATTGACTCTTCAGAGCATCATTTTTATCAACCCTTGTAACATATGCAACGAAAAACATCAATTTTTTGTTAAAGAAAAAGCATCAAGTTATTTTGTGGATAATTAGTTTCAACATAACCTTGTTAGTTACCTGATGATGATATAATTAGTTACCTGATGATGATATAATTAGTTACCTGATGATGATATAATTAGTTACCTGATGATGATATAATTAGTTACCTGATGATGATATAATTAGTTACCTGATGATGATATAATTAGTTACCTGATGATGATATAATTAGTTACCTGATGATGATATAATTAGTTACCTGATGATTATATAATTAGTTACCTGATGATGATATAGTTAGTTACCTGATGATGATATAATTAGTTACCTGATGATGATATAATTAGTTACCTGATGATGATATAATTAGTTACCTGATGATGATATAATTAGTTACCTGATGATGATATAATTAGTTACCTGATGATGATATAATTAGTTACCTGATGATGATATAATTAGTTACCTGATGATGATATAATTAGTTACCTGATGATTATATAATTAGTTACCTGATGATGATATAATTAGTTACCTGATGATGATATAATTAGTTACCTGATGATGATATAATTAGTTACCTGATGATGATATAATTAGTTACCTGATGATGATATAATTAGTTACCTGATGGTGATATAGAATATAAAGAAAAGCTTCGTCAAAATAAAACATTCAAATATTATCGTGTTTTTATGATTCACGAAGTTATTTGTAACATATCTCCTTGTAGCATGAATAAATCTGCTAACACATCAATTCACCTCAAGTTTCCAAAGTCATCAAAGCGAGACCGAAGCAGTCTGGGGAAGGGGGGCATGAAGGGGAGAAGAGGGGGTAGTGGCAAGATGGGTGAAGAGCATGAAAGGAAGTTCAAAAAACAGGTGAGTGGTGGTGGAGGGTGGGTGGTTTGGTTGAGGAATTAGGGTTTTGATTCTCAATGACGTCATCATCATTTTTATTTATGGTGGGAGTGTTGGCGTGTGAGAAATATATTAAATAAGTTAAATTGCTGGATCAGTTATTCAACTCTGCAAAGGTGTTGAAGAGTAACGAAGATGCAGAGAAGAAAGAAGTGAAGAAGAGTCAAAACGTTCTCCAACGCTTTAAAAAGAAGAAAAAATTTTGGAATTCTTAGTCTTGTGTCGTTTTTTTTTGTTATTCAATTCATCATTCTCTTTTTTTATTTTTATTTTATGTTACTCATTATTTTTATTGTTAGCTTTCTTATTGATTTAATAAAAGTTTCCAAAATTTGTTAGAATTTCATTTAATTCAAAAATTTTATTCAAAAAAAACGTGATTAATAAAACGAATATTGGAATCGATGGAATATTTGCCAAAATATTAACTAAAATAGTCAACTGAAAGCTTTGGAAAAGCACATAAAAAAATATAGATTTATAATTTGTAGCAAATCATGATTCACATGGAAATAAAATATAGAATTCCTGAAAAAATAATTTTATTTCTTTTAAAACATCTCCCAAGTTGTGGTTAAAAATCGAGACACCAACAAACTGAAATCATTCCAAATTTAAATGCAACTCAGTGGGACAAAAGAACTCTAATGAAATTCTGACGCATCCTAACGAGTTTTGACATTATATTTAATTCAATATAAATATATGCTATTATTAGTGCTATAATAATTATTACACTTATTACTAGTGTTTCTATTAATTTCATTGGAAATCAAAAACGGCAAGGAAGCAAAGGCACGGAATGCGACATTACCGTTTGTATTACTCCACCTTCCTCCTTGTCCTCATATATGCCTGCATCTTCTCCATTTTATATACACTACCACGTCATTAACTTCATTATCACTACTTCACATCGTCAAAAATGTAAGTCAGACAGACTAACAGTTACAACACAAACTCTCATTAGACCCCAAACTACAAACACTCAACGATAAATATTTGGCTCATGTTGGCCACTACAAACCACCCACGTGCTGCATAAATGCTTGGAGCTCTTGTGATGTAGTCTGCAAAAGTTGGCGGGTTGGCACCACATCTTATCAAATTGTGATCAGCTTTTTTTGGCTTATTTGGCACATTGAGGAGTTGGAAGGGAAGAAAGTGTGGAAGGGGAGAATACTTTTGGAAACATCCTTATCACCATTCTTATTCATACCACTAGAATTATCAACACTTATTATAATTATTATTATAATTTTATTACTATAATTATATCACCACTACCTACGTCATCACTACACCACCCACGTCATCACTAAACCACCCACGTCATCACTACACCATCCACGTCATCACTAAACCACCCACGTCATCCCTACACCACCAACGTCACTTTTGAACCACCTACGTCATCACTGGTACCAGTGCAAGCCTCTGTGTACAGCCTGCATGAAGTGCTTGTACTCGTGTTGGAGTTGGTGAGTGAGGATGGGGGAGGTGGCTGTAAATACTCTGCTTCGATTCCTATTACTGTTATTATTATTATTGTTGTTATTATTGATTTTTTTTTTTTTGTTGGTTTGAATGTTGTCTTCTACACAGCCATTAAACTTAATATTTTCGTTGTGGGTGATATTTTCATTGTTTATTATATTATTTTTATTATCTGCAGTAGAATCATTGTTTTGGTTTTTGATATTTTTCTTATTATTTTCATAATTAATATTGACGTCATTCTTATTATTTATATTGTTCAGATTCTTTATTTCCTCTTTATCCTTCCATATTCCTGGAATAACATTTTTATTATTGTTGTGATTATAAAAATACAATTTTAATGTTTTGATTATTATAATATTATTTTTATGATTATTATTATTATTTCTATTTTTTTTCATTATTATTTATTATTATGTACCTTTAGCAAGACCAGCCAAGTAGGCACAACCCAGTGATGTGGAGTCAGTATTGCTTGGTCTGCAGGGGAGGGTGAAGGTAGGTTTGGTCGAAACATAATGAGATGAATAAAAGTGGAAGATTAATAATAATAAAAACAATAATAATCATAAAAAAAACAATATTTACAGAGCAGTAACAATCAAAACGATTCAGAGCCGGACACTAAAAACGGACATAATGCGTTGAATTTGTACCACAGCGGGATTCGAAGCCATACCAATCAACTCAAAGACCAGTGTTCTATGAACTCGACCACCAGGCCATATTGAATACGATGGTTATTAACACCTGTATATGTCACACTGCAACAGATGGCTGGCTGAAGTGAGAATGTAGTCGTTGTTGCTTACTCCTCCGTCACACCTGAGTGCATCATAATCATAATAATAATAAAAACAATCATGATAATAATAATAAGGACAATCATAATAATAAAAAGCATAATAATAATAACAGTCATAATAATAAAAACAGTCAAAATAATAATGAAGGAATTATTGAATCACACTAGTTATAGCAACCTTCTATTAGTAGTAATAGAACAACAACAATAATAATAAAATAAATATTAATTATATTACTATTATTACTTTATTTCATCCCATTTGAAGTTTTTGAAGCTCTTTTTCAGCTCAGTCGTCATCCAATAAAAAAGGAATACAATGAAGTTGAGGGCGGAGCGAACGATTTGATTAGATGTTGTTTTTTCTGTTAAACCAATTAAAAGAGGCCCTGAGTTGTAATCGTGTTTGGGCACCTGAAATTATTTGAAAAATCATACTTTCTCGCAACCATCATCATCATCATCATCACCCACTTTTTCCTCAAAAGATGATTAAAAATAGGAGAAAAACAATGGCAAAACATCATCACTCTCCTCCCACCTGCAATCCATTAAAGGACCCAACAAAACACAATGGCTTTGTGAGATATGCATCTTCTAAACATGATGATGATGGTGGAGATGGTGATGATGATGGAAGTGGTGATAATGATGATGATAGAGGTGGTGATGAGGAAAGTGATAGTGATGGTGGTAGAGCACTGAAGGCGATAGATGAGAGTTCCTGAACATTTTTGCTAAGTCCTGTGGTGTTGGGTGCTATAATGAGTAAAACAAAATAAGAAGAAAAAAGTATTTAAAAGTATTAAATAAACAAAATAAAGCCAAGTGGCGTTTGAAACAAAAAAATAGCAAATAGAGCAAAAATAATTTAAAGAAAACACAAATCATCAACCACATAACCATCCACACCACACCCTCCTTCCAATCACACGCACTTACCAGCCACACAACACCACAGCACAGTGGAGGCAGTGTTGGAAGAGTAACTCTCCACCAAAAACCTGCATTCTCCCCTATACTTCCAGCCCACCAGGGGGTAGTGTGCTGTGGGGTGGTGAGGATAATGATTACTATATCAACACCTTACTTAATGACATTCTTAACAACCATTATTATTATTATTATGGTTGTTGTTATTGTTTCTATCATGACACAAGAATCATTACCATAACCACCAGGGTAGGGATGCTCGCCAGTGTTGCAGTCAACAAAAGTGCCTGTGCCCAGAGTGCACTTGACGTCACCTTGCTGACGTCACAATAAAAATAATAATAAAATCATTATTATTATTTCTAGACACTACCCTCACATGGTTACCAGAGAATACAGATTCCTAATGCATTTGGTTACTTTAAGATCGTACATGCAAGATTTTTACTTTATAAGTTAAAAAAATAAAAATTAATACTTCTTTTTTAAAAATATGTCAATAATAATAATAATCGATGTTATTGAGGAACATACTTCGAAACAACACTGACCAAAAACTGAGGCTTGCTGGTCTGCTACCTGAACAATAATAATAATAATGAATAAAATAAAAATAATAATGAATAAAAAGACAAATGACAAGAGCAAGTCAGATAAACCGAATAAAAATGAAGCATCAAAACGAACCAAGGCAGTGATAGGAATGGATGTGCCAAAGAATGATGGATGGGTGGAGTGGAAGCAGTGGTTGGATGATGTTTCATGGATGGGGGGCAGGATGTGGGTGGGGATAGATAAGAGGAAGCAGATCGATGAACTCCACGACATCTGGCGAATGAAAAAAAGTTGTTTGAAAACAAGGATCACTCAAACCACATCACAGGCAAGGATTCATTACGCATAAAACAAGAGGGAACAATATGCCTTCATTTGAAATTGCTTCCATCCCCAATACAATGGAGAATTTGCTCCATTCACTAATCAAAATAATAATAATAAAATCATAATATCAACAGTGTAAGGGTCGAAGAGAGAAGTGGAGCTAGCCATAGAGAAGTCAGTGGCGTACACTTGTCCGTTAGTCAGTTTCCATAGCAACCAGGTGTCTGTGACGTCAAGGGTGGCGATTTGAAATTCTAAAATAAAACTGAGAAACAAAGAATATAAAATTGTGAAACGTGCATAAAATCCACAAGATCTAAGTGATGAGTGATTGAACATTTGAGGCGCAAGATGGCGCTCTTATTGTTGACGTCATCACTGACCTCAGCCCCACCATGAGCATACACAGAGATGTTGAAGTGATAGAATAAAAGCATGAAAAGGGGTAAATAGATAATAAAAGCATGAAGAGAACATAAAGATCAACTCCTCACCCAGGGTGCCAAACTTCACATGCTTCTTGGCCTTAGGGTCCTTGAGGTGCTTCCTGAGCTGTGACGTCGTATCTCTTTATTTACCAGTGTATCTATCTATCTATCTATCTATCTATCTAGTTATCTATTAATATATTTATATATTCTTTAAATATGCATTTGCTTCATCATTGTAAGTTGCTACTTGGCATACATCTATCAACTCAGCTTACCTTTTCATTAACTCCTATCATCCACTTCAGTTTAATGGCTGCCTGGAGAGGAGTATTGGAATAATAAGAAAAATTATAGGCCTTATTAGAATTCAAATGATAAAAAAAGAAGGATATAAAATAATGCATACAAAATAAAGAAAACAATTATGCAAAGATAATGAATGAAATTATGACCCTCACTTATAATTATTATTTTTGTTATTTTTTTTTCTAATTCTAATTATTATTGTTATTATTTTAATTATTATTATTGTGCCAGCCACAGAAGCAACGTTAAATTTGAAGGTGGATGCAGTCAACAGCCTTCCACTTCCTGTCAACCAGTAGCCCATCCTGGCCACACCTCTCATCACCTGGCATCAATGCTTATCTTTATTATTGAGGTTATTTGTATTACTTTTATTCTTATTATTTATCAACTGATGTCATCATAATGATAAAAAAACAAAATCAATAATAAATATAATAAAAAATATTATTTATATATTCTTACTTATAATATTATATTTATTAATTGAATTATGCTGATGCAACTATGACTCATACCAACCCTCATCATTAAAGACTGGTTCAGTCTTTTCGCCACCACACTACTCCTGCTGTCCTTCCAGGATACCAGGGGATGATACACCTCTCCCGTGTCGCTGGGTGCAAATAATAATAATAATAATAAAAATAATAATTTGATAAATAAAAAAATCATAAAAATTTTGTGAAAAAATAAAAATAAAAATGAGTTTGAAAAAGTTGAATAATGATAATAAAAATAACCTATTCCACGTGATAAAAGTGTTCCTCTGTGTTGAAATGCCCATGCAGGCAATGTCACTCACCTGCAAGTTGCCCTCTGCCAAGTACATCATTATTATTATTATTACTTTTATTTTTATTGTTTGGTTTATTATTGTTATTGCAAAGTAGCTTTCTACCATAAGAATATTATCATTCTCATTTATTGTCATTTCTATTCTCACCCTCTCAACTCTTATTATCACCCTCACCACTCAAAGACTGCTTGATGACAGAGACCACCTGCTTCAGCACCCCCTCCTCATCCACCTCACACCTTTCTGAGCCCTCCCCTATTGTGGCTGTCTGTCATTCAATCATAATAATTATTTAAAAAATAACAATGACAATAATAGCAGTATAAATAATAATAAAAATAATAATTCTTATTATGAAACAAAAGAATGAAACAGTGATGACAAAAAAATATGATAATGAATGAAAAGTTGTTCGAGCAAGAGATAAGAAAATGGATGTTATCAATGTTGAGATATTGTTATGGTTGCAAGATAATGTTATGGATGTTGAGAAAGTCTTGACAGGGTTATCATAAACCTTTCATGATGACAATATTATATTCGTTTATGAGGTTGATATTATCGCTGATTGAATATTATTTCAAAATTATTTGAATAATTTTTATTTTACTATATTAATATTTTTTTTGGTGAGCATTTCAAGAAGCTCAGTTGTTCTTTCAAAACTCCATCTCTCATTATGTATTCATTTTACAAAATGACTGGTGTTTCACAACTACAAGCACCTTGTTTTGTTTGCCAAGTGGTCTATTCATCCACTACAGTCTGCTTACTTCATTCCCTTCTCTTCTGGTTCTCATTCAGACTTGCTAAGCATTTTTTGTTATTATGGCAATATTTACACATGAATGTCTTTTTTCTTTCACCACTGAATGCATTTGGAGCTTTATCATCATCAATAGGCTTGGTCTACAAAGAACATGGCTCAGAAGAAAATGGTGGTGTCTGGTCATATTGAGTGTCATTATTTCATCATCAAAACTCTCATAAAATTTATTAGTATTATTTCTGGTAATATTCTTTTTAATGTCATTATTTCAATATTAATATGACATTATTATTATTATTCCTCATAAATGTTATCATGCACCTGCTGGTCAGCCCTGGCTACTACTTGTGCCTGCCCATCATACACCACTGACCTGATTGTGGTGCTGCCCACATCCAATGAGATAATGTGGCTCATCCTGATGATTTTTATTGTTTCAATTTGTTATTTTTCATTATTCAACATTATTTGTAATATTACATCCTTTTTCAGTTTTTGAATGATAAGTCTAATTGATAATGAAGTTAGGTGCATTTGATGATGGATGCTCGAAGAGAGAACCAATTATGAATCCGGTAAGAAATGACAATGACTTTGATAACACTCTATTCAACTCTCATCTAAGCTAGAGCTTTGAAAGAATCATTTATACTAAAGGAAGGCAACTTGCTCTAAAATGCCAAAATAACCAAAGTATATTATAACAAATTTTTCTAATAGTTTCTTATATAAATAATTTAATTTCAATTTTTATATTATAAACTATATTGTTATTTGGTAGCTTCTTGAATAAAGACAATTTGAGTTATATGAGAAATTTGAAAAATAGGGCTTACTTTTAATTAAAGTCCCTGGAGAAAAAAAATAAATTTTAAAGTTTCGATGTCTTAAAATGCGTTTAACACGTTTGAAGTTTTTGACCTTTGAACTCATTTAATGTAGAGCTTCATTACTCAGAATTTGTTTCATTACTTGTTTGAAATACATTTATAGGAGTTTTTTAAATATTTTCAAGACTCAAAATATATATATTCTTTAGAAACTTTTTGTTCTAAACAATTACTAAATTACTCTAGCACAAAATAACAATTCAAATCTAACTCCTATTATTGGGTGCTTAACTTCATAATGTGACTTATTCACAGTTTTGTCTCTTTTTGTGATTAAATGTTTTTGGTTTTGATTGTTAATTTTCTTTAAATATCATGAATTATTTTTTACATGGAAAATGCTGGCAAGCTCAGACATATCTTGATCAAGTGTTCAAGTCACTTATCTTGGAAGTTGTCATTCCATGTAAAATTTTTCAAAAAATTTCTCAAAACGTTTATGAATCAATATAGTTCTTTAGAGGCATCATGTATCAATCAAACAGCTTTTTTAAAAAAAAATATTTTGATGATTTTTTTATTTTACTGAAATTTTCGGCAACTTTAATTTATCATGAATAATTTGTATAAATATAAAATGAGATCAGTTCTATTTGAATGACTTTCAAAACTTGAATTATGTGAGAAATGCAAATTTTTTAAAATTTTTCAATCAAACCTACGTAGAAATATAAACAAAACAAAAAAATAAACCAACATTAAAAATAGATCGTTCATAAAAGCTAATAAATAAATAAATAACACCCATCTATCCAGAAATTTCAATAACTCCAACATTGGACATTCATCAATAATAAAAAATTTAAAAACACCGCCAACATAAGTTCAACAACAAAACTGATCCTATTTAAAAAGTGCAACAAATGTCAACAATTTGTTTATAAAAGAAACAAATGTATAAAACCAACCTTGAAAACATTTTGAAAGATTCCAATTAAACCGCATAAAATTGACTGCATTTCAAGTCAAACCAAAAGTTGAAAAAGGTCCCATACAGATTCCTCCATGATGATCATTAATATTACTTGAAATCCGAATTATCTAAACTAGCTTGTATGCTCCTTGGAAAATGAAAGTCCTTTCCCCCAGATGTGCAGAAAAAGAATTATTGTTCAAAAATTTATATTCAAAAAATGAAACTGCACATAAAATATTCAATAAAAACAATTCAAACAAAAATAATGATTCAATTTATGGTAATTATGAAGAAAATGAAATATTTAACGAAAAAAATGGAAATAAGTTAACATCTTCGGAAAAGGAAGTTGAAGGAAAAAAGATGAATATTAGTGAAAATGGAAATTTATTTTTAAGCCTGAAAGAACAATTTTTGAAATCGAAGCAGGCCCGGAAGGAAGAGAAGCAGAAAAATACGATTTCTCACAGAAACTCTTCAGAGAAACTCCTCGACATGCTCATAACAAAGAAAAAACTCGAGAGACTAAGAAAAGAAAATTCTGGTGAAGAGATCCGGAAGAGATCAAGATTGGGAGAAAAAAAGGTGGTGGAGGGAGGCTCCGACGAGGGAGAGACAAGACAGCATGACGTGGAGGAGAAAGAAAACTCCAAGAGGTATGAAACCTTTTCCCGTAAGTACCTGACTCCCTTCAAAAGTGAGCAAATCTTAACTGCACCAAACCACATGGCATCTAGAAAAAACATGCAAACACAATTTAAAAAACCATCACCTCTTTTACAAACAGCTTCAGCAACTCATATAATTTTTTTTCCGAATTACATAAAAAGCAAAGTAGAAATGGCGAAGGAAGCTTTAGAAGTTTTGCAAGAAAAGTTGCTTACAGCAAGAAAAATAGATTCAGATTGGAACCAAGGCAGTCTGTCTGATGAAGATTCGTTGAAGCAACGCCCAGAAAACATCAATATTCCATTTCGACCATTGACCCCACATCTACCTACCATCAGTAGCTTTAATGTTTGTGAGTTTTGTGAGTCTGAAGAAAAGATTTGTGACGAACCTGGAAGTTTCAAATCATCATCATACTTTTCTCTTGTTTCTTCATCTACCGTTCCAACTATCTCATCCAGCTCTTCCTCCCATCATATTCCTGAAGCATTTCCACAAAAAAAAATAGAAACCCAAACACCAAAAGCTAAAGCTAGAACAAAACTTAGCAATGCAACAAAGAAAATTCCAAAAACTCCAACCAAAAGACACAAAAGCAACAAGAAAAAGACATTTTTCAAACAGAACGATTCTTTTGAAACCGTGGAAATGTATTCTGAAGCTCAAAAAGTTCCATTTAAAAGTATTGAAAACACACTTCAAAACACCCCTTCTGTCGACCCTCAAAACTCTTCAAGCAAACTTATGCAAGAAAATGTGATTGAATTTTCTAGTTTACTCGACGACCATATAGCAAAACAAGTTTCAGAAAAAACTGTTGACCCTTCTTTTTCTCTCAACCATCACTACTCAAAACCCGCTGCTAACAATGAACAAGGTGACATTTCTGAGAAAAATATGCATCTTGAACAATCAAAATTCAGAAATTTTGAAAATCAAAATGAAAATATACAAGTAGTTGCAAAAAAAAGGCGTCAATTTGTGAATATTCTCCCAAACAACATTGAAGACTTTTCAAAAGACCATTTTCCTCTTTCTTCTCCTTTTCATGAAACCTTCTTCCAAGACCATTTGCTTCCACCAGAAACACTTTCCGAGCTAGAATCCATTCCCCCTAAACCATTCCAGCGTCTTTTTAACAAGAATGTAGACAAACTGACTGACAATTTTAATATGAATTTCACCCAAAAGAATGAAGAGATTATAGAAAACACCGAAGAAACAGTCCACATTCCATCTGAGCAAGCTTGCTGCAGTTATGCCTCGTTGCTGCCAGAAACTCCTGAAAACCGAGGATCGTGCAACAACAACGACAATGTTTACATTGTATCAGAAAAATTTGGGGCAAAATCTTGTGTGCCAGGGTATTGCGACCCACCTCCGTACACAGGAACACTGCCTCGAGGCTGCATTCCCCCGTGCACTGTGGCTTCATGTGCTGTCAATCCTTGTGGAATCTTTTTTGATACCGTTCCTTTAGACCCATATCAGAGATGCCTTGATAGACTCAATAATTTGAGGTGTATGATCAGAAATGATTGTGGGAGGTGCATGAGGTCCTGTTGTGGTTTTGAAGGGGGCTTCAATAAAAGATCGATTAGTTCTTTATTTACTACGAACACTAAATGTACTGAAGTCACTAGTGGTTCAACAAAAAATAAAACTTCAAAAAGTGATACAACCGACAAATCTAAGTCTGAAAGCACCAAAACCAAAAAATCTAAAAGTGATACATCTAAAAGCAAAAGACCTAAAAGCACATCTGATAGCAAAAAAGGCGAGGACTCTGATAGGGTAAAGAAAAAAGTAGTACAAAAAGATTCTAAACCTGAAAAAAAAAAGCCATCAAAGGCATCAAAAAAAACAGTCAAGAGTCCAGACTCATCGTTGAAACACTCAAATCTCGGTAAAACGTCTAAAAAAACTGATGGAAAAGCGTCTGCAAAAAAATCTTTAAAACCTGACGATAGAATGGCTTCAAAAAAATCAATAAAATCTGACAAACCGAATTCGAAAAGTGTGATGAAAGACCAAAGAATGGTTCAAAAAAATGTACCAAAATCTCAAGCGCAAGGTTCTAAATCAGACATGAAGAAAGCCGTAAGCAAGTTTGAAGGTCCTAAAGACAAATCGCATGATACCGTAAAAAAAAAATCAGTCACCACAAAAAAATCCATAAATAGTGTGAAAAAATCCCAAGATTCGATTAAAAGCAAGCACAAGAATCCGTCTAACGTCAACAGTGTGCACTTTGCTCACGATGAGCACTTTTATGAACGCCTCATGCAGATGTTTCAGAAGCTGACTGAAAGCAAGAATATAAAGGATGCAAAACCTAGTGTGGAGAAAGAAATCAGTATTGAAAAAATTGAAAAGGCTTTGCAAAATTTAGAGAAAAAGAAAAATTTGAAAATTTTTTTTCCAACGGAGTCAAAAAAGACGGAAGGCTTGCAGACAGAAGGTGAAGTTTACCACGTGCGTCTTGATGCTCAAGATTTATCGAAGCAGCCCACTCAGTTTGAGCCCAAAATCCAACATGAATTGCCTTTCAAGAATTTGCCAAAATTTATAGACGACAATCTCAATTACCCAGACACCACCCAAGAGCTCAAAAATTTCTCACCTCACATCCATCTTCCACAAAAACATGCAACCAATCCAATGGAAATGTACAATAAACACCAGACTTCCCTCTGGAAACAGTTTTTATGCACAGAGTTTTGCAAACCTTACAAAAAGGGCTTCTTCTACAGACAGGCTGAAAACCTACCTCCAAGTGATTGCAACTCTTCGAAGACATCAATCAGAGAAAAGTTTAAAATCCGTAGACGCAAACGCTCAAAAAAAAAGCATTCCTCAAGCGATGAAAGTAAAAGCAGTGTTGGAAACCCACAAATTAACTTCAAAAATTCAAAAAATATAAACAAAAAGTTGAAAAAACTGACAAAACTCATGGCCGACAATGAGAGTCTTTCAGAGGTATCTTCGGATGAGTCTTCAAAAGAAAAAGATTCTCTTATAGATGAAAGCAAAATAAAAAATAAATTTTTTAATAAAAAGAAAGTTTATAGTTCCATCAGTTCAGAACAAAAAGTGCAAAAAACTTCAAAAAAAAAAAAAAAACAATTATCATCGAACAAAACAACAACTAAGAGTAGCGTAAGTTCCAACCAGACCTCCGCGTGTCTTAACAAAGCTTTGAATGTACAAAAACATTGTAAACAAGAAATAAAAAAAACTGAGATGATTTTGAGAAAAATTATGGACAAGAAGGGTTTGAAACTTGGAAATGACGAATCAAATATGAACGGACAAGTAGAAAAAGTGGAAGAAGCAAAAATGGACAAAGTAGACAAAGTTGAAAAAAAAAACTCAAACAAGAACATCTGTGAAAAAAATAGTTTGGACAATGCTCAACAGAAGCAATGTGAAGCACAAGATGAGAAAATTTTGTCAACTAGTTTCTTCCAGTTGTTGAAAGATTTCATTAAAACTAAACTTACATCAGACACAGACAACTCAAACTCATACAAAACCCTCATAAACAACTCTCATTTAAAACAATTCTCAAACAAGCAACCACTTCAAAACACACAACAACTTAAAAACGAACAAAATATACCAAGCCAAATAAACAACCACCAACAAAGCAGCCAACTTTACCACATTCAAATGCAAAACAACCAACCTTGTCCCAGCACCTTTTTTGAGCCCATTAATACTAACCAAACTTTTCATAACCAGGTGCAACACCCCAGCGACACACCCAAGCATTCTGTCGACAATGCATCGGGCTTGAAACAGTTCCACAACAGTATTGCCTCAAAAATCAACACATATTTGTCGAGAAAACCACACCAGCACAGCCAACCCCTTCCTATCCAACCTCATTCCACTCAACCTAATGAAACTATGACAACACTCACTTCTTTCAACAACTCAGTACCGTCTTCAAACTTACATAAAGACCAATCACAAAACATATCTCAGCCTGTACCAAAGTCACGTGCTTTCGATTTTCAAAGTTCACATCTGCCAACGAACCAAAGACCCCCAAACTATGTGGAGGAAAGAAAACTTGATAAAGCAAAATCACACCAAAAACAGCCCATTGAAAGCAACTTGTTTTTTCGACCCTCAGCTCCTAGCCGCATAATACCAAAATGCTTTCAACAAAAAATTCGTCCAAATTACAACACATATAATAATTTTTCACCAAAGTCTCACGGCAACTTTGGACCTCACAGCAAGAGACCAATCAAAATAAGCACAAAAAAGCTTCGTTTCATGTGCCCTCAACGCAGGGACAGGTTTGAGAAAGCTGTAGAGGCATGCACTCAAACAGAAAAAACGTTGAAAGCAAGTAGAAAATTATTCAAGGATAAAACTTCTATGACCAATGAACATTCTAAAAAAATAGAAATGAAAAAAAAGTTTTTGAAGGAAAAAAATTCTGTCAATGGAAAAGAAAAGGTAAAAATGGACAAAAAATCTTCAGAGATTCTTATCACTATCAAAAACAGCACTAGCCAGCAGAATCGTGCTGAACAAGACTTGATACAAAAAATCCTTGAGTCTCTGCAATACACAAATATGAGAAACCCCAAAAAAAAGGTATCCCTCACTTCACTGTACGAGCAGAAGAAGCACTTGGTGCAGAAGATGATGAGCATCGATTGGAACTTGAACAAACTTAAAGCACCTCACGTGACCTACAGCCAACCAACCAGGAGCTTTCTGTCCCATCAGCAATGTACTTCTGCTTTTGATGACTTCTCTCAAGACCTGCTCCCAAACCCACCAAAAAGACAAAACTACTCGAGTCGCAGAGATAAGAAATGTTTACTAGATCTCATAGGAAACGCCAATTTATATCTTTTGGATGACCTTAGTAAAACGTCCAGCAGTGCAAACAGATATGTCAAAAGACCCAGCGTTGTGAGCTCTGTAAGCCCTGCCAAAAGACTTCCACGCACCTTGAATGCAGTCAGAGCACCGTTTTTGGCTCTGAAAAGGGCCTCCGACAAAGTTTTGAGACCTATTAGCAGGAAAAAAAACCAGGCCATTTTGTGAGACCAAACAAGTTTGAACTTGATTAGGTTTAGTTGGCAAAGCCCTGGTTTTGAGGTGTGTTTTATTTTTGAAGTATGATTTTGTTTTAGACTTAATTGTTATGTATGTCCTCATGGGTTGGCTGATACTTCATGATGAAGGTTGGTGTTATGATGTTTCGTTTATTTTTTCAATCTATTTTCTCTTATTTTGTACATGACCAAATTGAAATAGTTCTAATCCTATTTGATATCAAGGCTTGTATGATGAGAACAAAAATAATTTGATTTTTGAGTTTTGCATGAGTCATAGTAGAAAGCAAAAAGTTTTTTTGAGTTTTAAGAAAGATGTCAGTTTAAACATTGACAAAAAGTAGCTATGGTACAGAAGACAGTATAAAAGTTCCATTTGTTTGTGGGGCTTCACTTTTACTTGGGAGTTTTGTACTTTGGGAAATATTTTGACGACATTTTTAGATTTTTGTTTAAAAATTTTTTTTTCAAATTTTTTAAAAATTGAAAAAAAAAATTGTTCATTGAACAATGCAACATTACGTGTGTCAATTGATGCGAAATATTTCAAACAGATCTTAAATTATTAATTCCTAGAGAAAAACAATACTAAAGAAAAACCAAATGAAAAAGACCATAAAAAACATGGAAGAGAACGTTAAAACCATTATGAGCACAAACTGCATGAGAACTACACCATTCTATAATAGCTCAAAAGAGTATTATTTACTGTTCAAAATTACGACTCCCAACCATTTAATGGTGTCAAGTACTGGTAAGTTGGTGAGGTCAAGCAATGCTGGAGTGGTGATAGTGTTTGATAAGATCGCGATAAGTTGCTACATGTTTAAAAACTGCACTGTTGATGCGATTAGACATGAAGGACTACGTTGGATTGGTGTCATGGTGGAGTGTGCAATTGAAAAGCTTAATGTTGAACTGCTAAACTACGTAACATGATGATGATGAGAGCCTCGGTAGTGGTTACGATACTGATGATGTTCAAATACTGATGGGGTGATAAAATTAGCGATGATAAAAAGTTCAAGTGTTGAGGCTGAATGATGATATTAAAACTACAAGCTTGATTCCCTTTGAGTACTACATCACCAAACAGGACTTCTGATGGATGGGTAGGTAGATGGGTGGGTAGATGAATGGATGGGTGGGTAGATGGATGGATTTATGGGTAGGTGGGGTGGATGGATAGATATGTGAATAGATTTGTGGATAAGTTAATAAATGAATGAATGTTATGTAAAACTGTATAAATGTTTTTACCTCATTTTTATTCTTTTTGTCTTTGTCAATCGATTTCCGTTTTGATTGGCTGGCTCGTTCATTGCTGTTTCCTGATTGGTTGAGAGGTGCTTCTGTTTCTAACCTTTTGTAACTCAATAGTGTTACGTCTGAAAAACAGATTAAACAACAAAAATAAAAAAACAACAAAAAACAGCGAGAATAAAAATAAGTTGCAGAAATAACTAAATAAACAAAATGACGACAAAAATTAGAGAAATAACTGAAGAAAAGTAGAAAAATTTTAATTGGTGTGAAATAATAATAAAAGCCCACCATTCCACAATATGGATTTTTAATGTTTTTGATGTTATTGTTATTATTATTTATATTATTGTTATTGTTATTGATATTATTTTCATTATTTTTATTATTATTTTTATTATTATTGTTGTTTACACCAAAATAACCTTTATTGCTGTTCCCTGAGTTTCTATTCAGTTCTGACGCCTGTGAGCCTGATAAGCTACCCTGTTCAACAAAAAAATAATAAATAATAAAAAAAAAAATAAAATTCTATTTGAAAAAATATAAATAAAAGTAATAACAGTTCTACAGGGGTGATTGGAAAAAATTTTGATTCAGTATGAGAAATAATAATACTTACAATAACAAGTATTGATTATATGGCTGACAACATGCAGAAATAACAAAACATTGATGATAATAATAATAATAATAATAATAATAATAATAATAATAATAATAATAATAATAATAATAATAATAATAATAACAAGAAACAACAAACAGCCCACCAATTTGGAGTGATGTCTCGGGTCATTTAACTGGTCGTACAGGTGGTCATTTTGTATCTTATTATTATTATTATTGATGTTGTTATCATTGCTATTATTGTTATTGTTGTTATTATTATTATTATTATTATTGTTATTATTATTGTTATTGTTATTTTTGTTGTTATTTTTGTTATTATTTTTATTATTGTTATTATTACTGCCATCTTCATCATCTTCTTTATACTTCAAAACGTTGTAGTCATCTGAAACGTCTTGAATAAAAACAAAAGAGGTTCTTATGTTATTGTTATTATTATCATTGTTGTTATTATTGTTATTATTCATATTTGGATCATTATCATCATCTGGTTCTGTGACGTAATGGCTGTTTTGTAGATTAGGTTTAGGGCTAAATGTAGGAGGTTTATTGTTGGTGTTATTATTATTTTTATTGTTGTGGTTGTTGTTGTTATCGTTAATGACACTGATTTTATCTTCACTTTGATTCTTGTTGTTGTTATTGTTATTATTGTTTTTATTTTTATTATCTTTTTCATGGAAGCTTTCTCTCAATGACGTCACAGCTCTGTTGAACTCCTCTTCCGCCAGGTCTAATTCCTTCAACATGACGTCATAATTATTGTTTTCTTGAGTAATATTATTTTTACTATCATTACTATTTATTTTGTTGATTCCATTAGTATTTATATTTTTTTGTTTTTTTATATTGCTGTTTGGTTGTATATTTGTAGCAATAGTTATACTATTTTTATTAGCACTATTCCAACTGTTTCTTAAATTATTATTATTGTTTTTAGTGTTAAAATTATTGTTATCATTATTATTGTTGTTATTCCAAGTATTTCGGTAGTTAGAAGTTGAGTTATTTTGTTTATTTCTCAGTAAGATGTCATTATTGTTACTATCATTTATGATATTAAGATTATTATTATCACTGTTTTTGTGAGCATTAGCACTTATTTGTTGGGTCTTATCTTTGTACTCAATGTTGGAACTGCTAGTTATTTTGATCTTTGAACTTATAGTTTTGATGTTATTATTTAATTTATTGTTGTTATTATTGTTTTGCTGGCTCGGAGTAGAATTGGTGGGAGGGTGTATTTTGTATCTGGAAACAACAAAAACTCATGAAAACAACTAACCAATCATCACCTCCAAATCTGAGTCTTTCCCTTCTCCAAGGGACCACTGACTTCTAACAAACAAAAAACAAAAACAGATCATTATCATAACCACCTCAAATCATCATCATCATCATCAGCATTCCTTGCCACCATAAGTTTAAGAGCTGTAGGCTCTTCATCTGTTTCCATGGTTTTTGCTGCCTCGATCTCTCTTATCCAATCAGGTTTCTCTCCTGCCTTCACTCGAGTCGTTGACACCTGTGATTGGAAGCTTGTCATCGTGTTTTGTTGCTATTTTTCTATTTCATAAAACTTTATTTTTCTTCAGTACCATATTTTTTTCTCCTTTAAAATTTATCATTCTTAATAAATATATATCATTTTTGATTATTGTAGGATTCAAATATTGGTATTTTTATTTTTTCTAACTTCCCTTTCAAGCCACCAATGTCCCTCTCACTTTGGGTTCCAAGTAATCTTCCTCCGTGTTTTTCCACAGCTCCAAAAGTTTTTTTGTGCGTCCTGTCTCCAAGACAACCTTGTGAACAATAACAACATTTGCAATTTCATGAACAATAACAACATTTAAAACCTAATGAACAATTATATAACACTAGATTTGAATTCTCCAAACATCAATAATGAAATGGAAACATTTTACAAAGCGCACGAAGTACATCTTGCTAATGTGAGTTCAGCTCATGATGGAGTCTACAAAATATTTGACTTGGCACTAAAAATAGCAACATCGAAGGGTGAAAAAAATTGCAAAACAACACTTGTAATAATAACAACATCAACAAAATAATAATAAATATAACAACAATGAAGTCATCATTTTAATTATGACCACCTCATCAGCCTTTTCTGAGCTTCTGACCACATCACCGTCTGCCTTCTTTGGCTGGCTTTCTGCCAACACTACTATTCTTTCGTTTTTGTTGTTGTTATTGTTGTTATTTTTGTTTTGATTATTATTAGTTATGATTATATTAGTATTTTTGCTTTTGTTGTCATGGTTAGAACTGAAATTAATTTTACTATTTAGTTTATTATTATTATTATTATTATTTTTAATTGGACTTATTATTTTTATTTCTCCATCATCAGTGTTGCTGGTCTGTAGGAAGCTTGAGGCCAAATTTTTAGTTCTGCCTTCTTTCAAGCTGGAAATAACTTCAGCATCTTCTATTATCGTCTTCTTTACACCGGAACTAGTCAATATCTCAATCCTGCCATCTTCTTCCTCTTCTATTTTGCTTCTGGTTTTTGGTTCTATATACTTCGTCTGGCTCATTTTTTGTTTTTATTATTATTTTTTATATTATTTTTAAAAAATATTTTCGTTGTTATACTTATTTTTTTTGTTATTATTTTTATTATTTTTTTTACAATATTTTTAAATAATTTTTTTATTTACTTTATTAACTTTTAAATATTATTTCTTCCATATTAATTGCTCACCATTTTTATATTTTTATTATTATATTTTAATGATATATTCATCCTATGTTTATTATTCTCGTTTTATGCCTATTAATATTTTTTTATATTTTTTATTGTTATTTTTTTTCTTATTGCTATTATTCTTTTATTTTTGTTATTATTATTCTTTTATTTTCTTTCCTCTCAGGCCATAAACAGCATACCTGAGATTTTTGTTAGCTTTTTTGTGAGTAAGATGCAACCTTCTACTTTAACATTCATTAATAAAATTCATCAAATGCTCATCAACTTTTGAAGTTCATCATCATCACAAAATGGAAACAGCAACAAGACTTCAAACGCATTTAAAATTTGGGGAAATATAAGACTATGATAAAATATAAGTAGAAAGATAACTATAATGCGAGTAGGTTTCAAAGAGTTTTTAGAAGCTTCTTAAGTTGAAGCGCAAATGAGGGAATATTGCGCAGAAGTTTCACAAAGCAGAGGGCTTGGGGGAGAGACTTGTAAACAAGTTTAGTAGGTTAATGAAGCTGGAGATGAAAGCGTGAAGAAAGGTTGATGGGTTTCCTTTATAAACAGATGGTTGTACAGACAGACTGTTAAACTTAAGAATGCAGGCAATGTGCCAAATCAATCCTTTTTTGGCAGCTGGCAGTCAATGAAGAGGATCAAGAAAGTGATAGGAAAAGTAAATAAATTTATCTTAGAAGAATGTTTAATCGTTGATGAAGACTTAATGTAAGATTCACGGGAAGTACACAAGATGTCGAAGTTGAGTATAAATTGAAAAAAATGATCAAATTATTAAAAGTAAAATAAACATTGCAACCTTCGAAGGTTAATCCCAAACGAAAGTGGACGCAAGCCAAATTTTTAAGATCTCTAATACCAACTCACATGAAAGTCATTAAAAGTATTATATGAAAGCGTAAACTAATGTAATCTTCAACTTCAACCTCAAAACAACTAAACTCATTGGTTATTCATCACAGCATTCTCATGATGTTAACATCCAAAAGCGTTCGAGCCCCTGTATTTTCTATTCAGAGCTTTGATAAAGCTATATATATATACATATATTTTGCAAAAAATATTATTCTTATTATTGTTATTTTATTATTATTATTATTATTATTAGTTCATTATTTTTTTTATTATGTAAATTATTATTATTTTATTTGTTGTCATCATTATGATTGGTGTTTATTAATAGCTTATTAACATTATAATAGTTCTCAATCTTAAATAGACTATTTGCAAAGTTTTTGCTATAAATTTCATTATTATCAATTTTATCATTTTTAATAATATTTCTTATATCATCATCATCATCATCATCATCACATTAATTAATAATATTAGTATTATTACAATTATTATTTTAAGAATTTTACTGTTTTTTTTTTATATTTATTATTATTGTTATTATTATTATTATTATTGTTTTTGTTGTTATTGATCAAACTGCAGCTTCAGCTCTTGCTTTTGCTTCAAGAAAAGATCGAAAAAACTTGAATAAGTCCAACAAAAGCACTCGAATAAACCTTCCCGAGCCCATCACTTGTCCAATAACAAACAACATTGTTATTTATTTCATTTTGATCAAAACTTCATTTCTGCTTCAATTAATTTATTATTATTTCTTTTTTTATTGTTTTGATTGTTATTATTATTATTATTATTATTATTATTATTATTATTATTATTATTATTATTATTATTATTATTATTATTATTATTATTATTATTATTATTATTATTATGACTCATTATTGTTTTCATAACCTCCATCAGGCTGCAGAGAGCTCTATAGAATTGCTCATATCAACTCCTCGTGATTCAAATCACTACTTACTATATTATTTCATTCACTAATTATATAAATTTTTGAGCATTAAAACTACGAAAAATCATTTTTTTAAATCATCAATTCATTTTAATTATTTAGTGCAGGCATCACATACAAGCTTGAAACGAACCATATAAAATGGGCCGATTGTTAATTTATATTTGAATTTAACACGAAGGTATTAATTGAAGATATGATAATCTTTTGGAAGAATAATTCAAAAAAATTTTCAAATTTTTTATTCAAATGATGGAAGTGGAATTGAAAAATGGAATGAAGTGTTGAGAGAAGGAAAGGATGGAGATCAGAAATGGTTGAAGTGCCTTGGTTGCTATAAAGAAGGTTGCGTAGAGTTGTGTTCAAAAATAGCAAACGATATGCTCTGCTTGGTTTTTTGTGGGTAGATAAGGTTTATTCATGTTTGAGAATGCCTTGTTTATTTAGCTTCCTGTTTCCACGTTCCACCTCATACACACCTCCCTCCTTCAGGGCCATTAGTTCCCGATACTTCTTCTCCTCCAACACTATTACATCCGCCTCACTCAATACTTCATACATCTTGTTTAAACTTGTTTTCGAAGAACTGAGGTTAGTGGTATCATGGGAAAGTAGGTCATCAGAAAACTCATCACCGTCTCTAGATGTGTCGGAGGTTAGTGTGTTGTGTTTGATAGATTCAACCAAAGTTTTCACAAACTCCTCATTTATATATTTTTCCTTTTTCATCAGTTTTAACAATAATTTCGCTGAAATTTTTTGCTTTCTTTTCTTGTTTTCTTCGAATGACGAATCAGTTTTATCTGTTTCCGCATAACTTTCATCATCATCTTCTTCTTTTTCATCTTCTTCATCATCATCACCTTCATCATCATTTTCATCATTTTCTTTTTCATCATCATCATTATCATCATCATTATCATCATCATTATCATCATCATCATCATCATTGTTTTTAACTTTAGCATATTCACTATCTATACAAGCAGTTTCTGTAGCTGTATCTGTCACACTTTCTTGCAGTTTGCCACCATCATTATCATATTCCTCATCATTATCCCTCTCATTACTATCATCACTATCATCATCATCATCATCATCATCATCATCATCATTATCATCATCATCATCATCATCATCATCATCATCATCATCATTATCATCTTCATCCTCATCATCATTTTCATCTTCAGCATTACAATCTTCTTTTATCTTTTTATCTTTTAGTTCTGGTTTTGCTAATTTTTTCCCCTGTTTTTTAGCATTATTTTTAACACTACTGTCGTCTTCACCAGCCTTTTCGTTATCATCTATTCTCTCTTCTAGACTGTCATTCTCAATGACTACATTTCCTCCATCAACTCTTTTTTTTTCTTTTCTTCCCTTTTCATGTTCATTTTTACCATCATGCTCTTCTTCACCACCCTCATTGCAACTGTTATTATAGGCTTTGTTATACGGGTAGAGATCATCATTGAAATTAAGTTCGCTTGGGAACAAGTTCGTCAACATTTTATTCTTTCCTATACTTTCAATCTCACCTCTTTTCGTCTTTCTCGCGTTCAGTCGAAGTTGACTTTCAGACAAAGATTCCAGGTGTTCTTGTAACCTTGCAACATCTGGTGGCAACTTCTTTGCACTTGTTTCTTTTTTGCCATAGACATGCTGCTTGATGTAATTGGTCCACCCAATATCCCAACCTCCTTTCAGTGCAGCTGAAACTATTTTTGGACTATTTTCATTTGGTGTGAAGTTTTTCCGGTAGAACTCGAGGCCTTTTTTAATAAACCCCTTTGTGGCTACTGCTCTGGGGTCTAAGCTATTCATTTTATTTTTTGAAGTTGATAAATCATTTGAATTTGAAAAGCGTGTTTTATTGAACTTGCTTAGATTCCTTACTCCAGATTTTTTTGAACGGAGTCTGTAGTCAAAATCGCTTTCTTCTTTCAAGTCCGCCCTAAATTCTGCTGCATTTGAAACCACCCTGCCGGAGGTGGCTACTTGCGACTCGTCAATTTCATTTTCATCACTGTTCATCCACTGGCTCGTCTGCATCAGCTTCCTCTGATGCTCAGACATGTCTCGTCGCCTCTGCTCAATTAACTGGTTCAGCTTGTTGACGTGAAGTAAAAGCTCATCATCGTAGTCATCATTTTCAGTCTCTTCTTGAATGGACTTTATCACATTTCGCACCTGATCGTTTAGTTCACTCACTTCTTTTTTGCTGTCTTTAATCATCTTGTGGAGTTTACTTCTACGATTTCTACTGTCGGCATTCTGACTTGTTTCAGAGCTTCTCACCATATCGATTTCAGTTTCGTACCTGCTTAATTCTTGTTTCCTTTCTTCAATCATTTTATTTAGCTTTTCATACAAAACCTGTTGTTTCAATTCTTGCGGATAATTGTTAGGGTCGGGAGGAGTATTTGTGAAATTTACATTTTCTTTTGATTTGCTCGGAATTTTTGTTCCATGTCTTATTTTTTGAGATTTATTTAACAGTTTATCAATAGCAATTTTTTGTTTGAAATTGGGTGTTTGTTCTTCTTTGGCCAGTTTGAGAGAAAGTAATTTAGTAATTTGTATCAACTCATTCATCAATACATCGTCTTCAGGATTTTTCAAAGGAGTTTGCTGGTAGAGAGTTAGTTTTTCGTTTTGAGAAATATATCTACTTCGTTTTCTATCTTTTAAGAGATTTTTTATTTTTGAACGATTTTCCAATCCTTGCTTTTTATGGTAGTTTTTTTTTTTGCTCAAAATACTTAAAATCATTCTTTTCAAATCCATAATTTTTTTGTGTGTTTTTTTACCTTTAATCCGCTTGATCTTTGCTCCTATTTTTATCTGGTTAGCATAGGCCTTTCTAGTTTGTCGTAGCATTTTTTTTTGTTCTTGCTTCAGTTGTTCCTCTTTAGCTGCCCCCAGCAAAAGTCTTTTGGTTTTATCTATTTCTTTTTTCAGAGTCTGTTGTTCTTGAGAAACAAGAGCATTATTTTTTACTTTTTCTAACAAACGGCTTGTCTTTATAAATTCTTTTTCCAGTCGAGCATCGAAATGGATTTTTTGCGTGTTTTGAATGTGGTTCAAAAAAACTTCAGTAGTTTCAATTTTTTTATTAAGAGCGCACAAAGAGTTTTCTTTCCCTCCGTCTTTGAATCTTATGCTTCTATTATTAACATTGGTGGAGAGATGAGGTGTCAGACAAGGTGGTGAGTTGTACAAGATTGGAGGAACAACTCTACCATTGATGATTTCAAACTTTTTATAATTTTTTAGTTCATTATCTTCATCATTATCAGGATACACGGAGTAAACTGTGGTGATGTTGGTGTCTAGGTGGGAAAGGGATGTGTGGTTGGTAGAAAGTGAGAGGCATGAATTGGTTTCATTCGACCCAAAATTGTTGTTCTTTGTTAACTTTCTTATGACGCTTTGAGTTTGCTTCGGTTTCAAAGCTTTATCATGAGGTTCTTGGTTTTTTAGTTTTGAAGTTTTGATCTCCACATTTCGCTTCAAATATTCTGCAGAAAAGTTTTTAGCACTGGAAGCAAATGGAATGCCGTTTGTATGCCTGGAGAAAGACCTGTGATCAAGCAGTGGATGAGGCAGACTCCTCCATGACCCACGAGACAACACACGTTTGTCCTTTTGAGATCTTATGTCAAAATCCAGCAAACTTCCGTCTTGGTCCATGAAGCTTTTTTCTCTGCTTTTCACCAGTGGCTTATTGAGTCCAATAAACTTCTTCCATAAAGCCATTCGTTGGCTTTGTTTCAAATTGTTTGCCGACATAGCAACTTCATTTTTTTCTTTATTCAAAGTATTTTTGTTCTTTTTGACTTTTTTAGTTGAATTTTGACGATCTTCAGAGTTAGAAAGAAGGCAAGTTTTTGATGAGTTTGTGCTTGCTCCACTTGCATCTGCTTCCTCTTTTTTTGTCTTATCAACGTTCATCACTAACTTTTTTTTAATTTCTCTCTCCATTTTATCCATAAGTTTGAAAAAGAAGTTTTGTGAGTCCATAGATTCATACCCCACTGTACTAATCTCACTCCTCATAGCTTGTCTCATCGATTTTTTAGGCATTTTAGAGCTCCTGGAAACTTTTATTGTTGTATTTTGCCTCGTTGTTGATGACCTACTTTTCACACTTTTTCCCCAGTTGCTTCTCATTCCTAGTCTTTTACTGGTTAATTTGTCACTTCCTCTTATTTTTTTGGTAGTCTTTCCGGTTCTTTTACTTCCGCCTCCAACGGCTGTGCTCTTCTGGCTCGAGTCTACTGTTCTCTTGCTCGAGTCTACTGTTCTCTTGCTCGAGTCTACTGTTTTCTTGCTCGAATATTCTGTCTTTTTGCTTGAGTCCACTGTTTTGCTCGTACCATAAGTAGTAGCCTTAGTCCTACTACTATAGTCTGTTTTTTCTGAATTATCTGATATTTGTCTGCCTCGAGAGCTTGTTTGGTTAGGACTTTCTGATATTGATATTTCGTTACTGTACATACTCGATTTAGCTAAATCTCTGTAAGCATTGTTTTTTTTCTGTATGTGAGTATTGTTAGTTTTCTGTATGTGAGTATTGATGGCTTTCTCTTCAGTAGAATTCAAAAGTCTTTCGATACATTTTTTGTATAATTCATAATCAAATGAATGTTCACAGCAGCATGAACAATAGGGCATGCAGCAGGAATAATCAGGACAAGCAGCAAAACAAGGGTTGACATAGTTGTCTGGCATCATACAGCATGGATCCACACAGCAACAACATTTCTTTTTCTTTTTTTTAAGAGGTTTCGTCGGAGGAGGAACATTTAATGAGGGTGTTTCCACATTTTTGATTTGTTCTACTGGTTCAGAGCAACAGGGACAACAACAACAGCAAGGATTAGGGTTTACTTGTTTAGGAGGAGAAAAAGTTTGGTTGGGAGCTGGTTGCTGGTTTGCTTGCGGGAGTGGAAAGGTATTTTGCTTTTGTGCTTGAATTTGGTTACAATTTTGTAGAAAAGGAGGTGGGAGTGGTTGTGGTGTTTGTGGAGGAAAAGAAAGAGAAGGAGGAAAAGAATGAGGAGGAGGAAGAGAAGGAGAAAGAGGAAGAGAAAGAGGTGCATGTGGAAGAGGTTGAGTAGGCGGTAGGTTCGCGGTGTTTTCAGGTTTTTTTGTAGCTTCTTTGTCTGCGCAAGAGTCACAACAACAATCGTCTTGAGATGGAGGTGTGCCAACCGATCCTTGAGAAGATGAGGTTGTGCACTGACAAATATAACAACAGTTGGGTGTGTACTGGTAGTAACAGCATTGGTTGTCGCATTGGTTGCAACAGTTACAACAACATTGATTGGTGCATGGCGGATTAAAACAAGGAGTACAACAGCACTGGTTGGTGCAGGGAGAGCAACAACTTTGGTTAAAGCAGCATGGGTTACATGGGCAGCACTTCGAACGTTTCTTACTCCGTCTCTTGTGTCTCTTGTCACAAAAACTGCTCAAAGAAGAGTTTGAATCCGAAGAGTTTTTTGCTAATTTGTTTTCTAATTTTTTCAAGTCACGTTTTGTTTTTTTCAGTTTTTTTCTCATCTTTGAAATGCACCTTTGATTGTCATTCTCTTTACATTTGGCCAAAGTTTTCGGACAGTTATTTTCATTCTCATTATTTAAATATTCGTAGTGGCTTATTTCATACTCAGGTAAACGTGGTGGCAATCTAGGTGCGTTGCAAAACGATGCTTCCAAGTATTCAGGAACAACGGGACTTTTTATTTTTTCATAAAGCCCCTCATCTTCGAATCTTTTATTTTGATATTTACATTCAGATTCTTCTTGATTAATTGGGGGTCTTCTCCGTGGGTAATCAGAGTGGCCACCGAAAGTGTTGATGGAAGTTTTGGACCTTCTTTGTTCAGGCAAATGGGACTTGGAGCAGGAGTGATCATCAAAATTGAATGTCAGTCTCTTTTTGTCTCTTTCTGGCGAGCACTTTACATTTTGAGAAAAGCGGTTTTTAGAATTATTTTTATAGTTCTTATAGAGGCAGTACTTTTCATAATCAGTGTATTTTCCTTTACTTGTTAGATGCCTGTCTGGCGAGTTGTTGCAGTTTTTGTTGCTCAGAGAGGTGTTGGATTTTGTGACACCGTTTTGAAATTCGTAAGTACCACAATATTTTGCTGCTCTTTTTATTGTAAAATCGTGTTTCTGGTCGGGGTTTTTTTTTTGTTTGCTTTTACTTTTTTTGATAGCATTATAATAAAAGGAAGTTTTCAAAGAATCTTCAATCACGTGACTGCATTTTTCAATGCAGTTTGCCGTGACCATTCTGGTATTTTCCTTTCGAGGGTCATCTGCATTGAGGAACCGGTGTTCCGATGAGGAAATGTTGTGGCTTTGGAGGTCGCTATTGGCATCTTCATCGCTCGGAGTTGAATCTTCTTTGTTTCTTTCCAAGTCGCAGGCTGGAAGACTATTTTTTTTGACTTTCATTCTTTTGTGACCTCTCAAAACTTTCCTCAACCCACTTTTTTCATTTCCTGATTTTTTTGCCAAGTTTTTTGGGAAAGCATTTTCAGAAGTGTCTGCGGGTTTTTTTCCACAATCAAATGTAATCAACTTTTTCCTTTCGCTGGTCGAGTTTTTAGATTGTATTTCACAAATAATGTTGTTACTTTTGTTTTTTAAAATAGATTTTTCAGACAATTGAAGATCTATTGAACAACTGAGGTTATTTTGATCCAAGCTCATTGGGCATTCCTTCTTTTCAGACATGCAAGATAACTCATTAATAGTGAGTGAATCTATGCTATTGACGTCATCGTCCGAACTCTCATTTGCTAGCGATGTTGTGTTCAGAGAAGAGTTTTTTTCGTTGTTTGAATCTTTTTTTTGTGATACTGAAAAATCCTTAGCTGTTTTTTTTTCTAATTCTTGTACTTCAGAAGTATTTAACTTGTTATTATCTTCTTCTAAACAAGACTGTTCGTCAGAGTCATCAGTTTCTGTTGTGGAAGCATCACTGTCAGATTTTTTTGAAGACACTCTGGAAGCAAAGGGATCTATGTTCACAGGTGTCATCTTTCTCACCGACCCGTCTTTCTGCCCTTCCAACACTGATACAAACCTTGCTATGCTGAAGTCTTCTATGTTGGCGTTTTGGAACTTTCCCTCAAACATCTTTTGGTGCTTGTTTTCTGACTCAAAGTTTGGCAAGGCTGATGATACTCTTTCTTGAGAAGTCAAAATTTCTCTGCTGCTTTCTGGGAAGTCTTTTGTAAGACGACTACATATTTGAGGAAGGCAGAAATCTATGATGGAAGACTTGGAAGTATCTGACTTAGTATCATTACTTTTGTTTCTGGAAGTTGTAGGCTTAAAAGCCGTGAACCTTTGTGAAAGATGGTCAGAACTTTGGTGAAAAAGTTGAAGAAATTTCTCAGAAGTTTCTCTGTTAGCTTTCATGCATCCATGCTTCTTTGGGTTAGCTACATTTATTGGAATAAAAGTTTTATAAATATTATTGTTTTTATTTTTATTTTTTTTATTTTTGACGTTTTTTCTTTTTATCAGGCATCTTCCTCGCAGTTTCATCATATTGGTTTCAACTAGGAACAAAAAGACTCGTCTGTTCAAAAAAATATTGAAGTTATGTTGCAAAATATTATTGTGAAATGCGTTTGAAATTCAAAAAAATCTACTCAAACAAAGTTTCGCGCGTTTTTTGCCTATCTAGAGCATAAAAATATAGTTTTAAATTATTTTCGAAACATAGTGGACGCTATCAAAAAATTTTTCAATTGAGAGGCTTGATGTTTCTATTGATTAAGCTCATAACTTCATGCCGGTAGTTTAAAGTATTTTTGAGTTTTTTCAATATAAAATAAAACTTCAATTTTTTTGATTAATCAATTTTTTAAAATTTTTAGTTTTGACTACTAAATGATCCAGCCAGCAAATTGACTCCAACTGAGTTTAACATTGTCAGAGCTGTGAGAACTTACAAAAGCAAAAGAGCCTTTCCATGAACTACTTAATTATAAAAGAAACTGGAAACCAAGTCGTCTTTACTACTTGTTGTGGCTGTTATTCAGATCATTAATGTTTATTCATTAAATTTATATAAGTTTCCTTTTACTCACCACTGTGCCCTCCATTAACAAATATGTGATGTTGCATTGGTCTTTTGAGATGTTCTATTATTTTTTATTCGCAGTCAGTGTTTATGTTTTGGTGTGACGTAACTTGTTTTAATTTAAAAGTGGAATTGTAGAGTTCGACTTCACGAGTACAGAATAGAGTTAAAAATATTTTTGGATAATGAAGTTTTACTCTGGAGTTTTTATTGAATTTCAAAGAAAATTTTAAAATAAATTTTGAATCAACTTTTAAAAAAAGGAAAAACGTAATACAATAATATCAACATAGGCGATAGCAAAAAAATAATTAAACCAATAAAAATAAAAATAGTTTATACACAAAAATAGACATAGAAAAAATCAGTCTAAGCTATCTTTTCCTAAATCAAAAATCGCCAATGAGAAATTACAGAAATAATACCTTTTGATGGAACAACATATGGTGACCCTAAATTAAGATCATAATTTTGAGCTTTTATTGATTTATAATATTTATTAAAATTTTGAATAAATTTTTGAAACAGGAACTATCATATTTTATCTAATTAGTATGAACGAGATGCAAAAGAAATGTCTTACAAAAAGAAAAAACAAAAAAAAATATGTTTGTGAAAAGCTTATCTGCATGCATGCCATTTTGCTTGATTTAAATAGAAATTTAAGGGAGTCATTCTGTTTCAAGCATACTCTCCCAAAAGTATGCAGCTTTGACCAGATCAAAAACAAACCAAATGACAACTTCAATTCAAAAAGTCCAACTAAATTTGATCCTTTCCAAAGATTACATAAAACTAAAACAGATTTGTTGAAAAACTCTAAACTCCATTTCACCACCAATGAGAAATACAAAACTTCTCTTTACAACACCACCAACAACAACTCTAAGCACAAACACAGGAATTATTATGATGATGATGATGATATGAGGTACCATTATAGCACATGTCCAACTAAGAAATCAAACCTCAAAAGGCCTTACAACCTCAATAATTATGGCAGTCTACATATGGATTTGCATAGATCGAAGGAACCCAAAAGATCAAAGTCATATCTAAAACAACAAGACATTAATTATGATTTGTGCAACAACAGTCTCACAAACGAAAATGAGAACAACTGTCCAAAAATGCTACAGCTGCTAAACGATTGTTCCAAACTAAAATGCTTTCAGCATAGACATAACAGTGAAAAGTACATCAAAAAAGCCAAAAAAAAAATTCGCAAGACCCAAAAAGATCTTGAAAAACTAGAAAATTGTTTGAAGGACAGTTCATCATCTTCAAGTGAAACTATTTGCACTTCTAAAAAAAAGCCCAGAAAATCTCCGTGCTGTGACTTTTGTTGCACTTGTACTCCTGATTGTTGTAGCTGTGATAAGTCATGCATGTACGGCAACCCCTGTTGCTGCTGTCGATGTTGCCAGTTCAATTGTGACGACTGTTCAACTAGTGAAAGTTCTGAAACGACCATTCAGCGTAAATATATTCCTCCATCGCCTCCATTTACACCACTAACATCCTCGTCCCATCCCTCCACACCTTATAGACCCTCAAGGTTGTCGCATCACACTCCAGATTCGAGCAACCCACCACCTCCCAAATATTCTAGTTCTTCCCCCTCTACACATACTCCTCCCATTCATTATTCTTCCGTACCTCCCCTTGCTTACGCTCCACCTTCTTTTACTAATTACTCCCCTCCTACTTCTTCTGCGTCTAATCCGCCTGTTTCTTATCCATCTCCACCGCTTCAACATACTTACCATCCACCGCCTCAACATACTTACCATCCACCGCCTCAACATACTTACCATCCACCACCTCAACATACTTACCATCCACCGTCTCAAAATACTTACCATCCACCGCCTCAACATACTTACCATCCACCGCCTCAACATACTTACCATCCACCTCCTCCACCTCCAATTTTTCCTTCTTCTCCTCCTCCTCATCCACCTCCTCCTCCTCCTTCTCATCCACCTCCTCCTCCTTCTCCTCATCCACCTCCTCCTCCTTCTCCTCATCCACCTCCTCCTCCTCCTCATCCACCTCCTTCTTCTCCTCATCCACATCCTTCTCCTCATTTACCTCCTTCTCTTGATCATTCTTCTCCTTGTTGTACACCTTCACCTTGTTCTCTTCAACCTTGTCGTTCTCCACCTCCTCCTCCAATTCCTCCACCCCGCAAACCTTCCATCTGCAGCTATCCACCATCTCCCTCTGTACATGTTCCACCTCCTCCAGAACCTCGAATTACTTCTCCCAAAAAACCCCCACCGAGTAAACGTAAAAAAAAATGCAAAAAATGTTTTTGTTTTAGTTTCAATCCAGGTTGCGATATGTGTGACTATTTTGGAAATTGTTGTGGATGCATACCAGACTGTTGTTGTTGTCCCCAAGATTGTTGCGCATACTTGCCAGATTGTTGCGAATGTTTGCCAAATTGTTGCGGCAACTACATCAACCCATGCCTCAAATGTTGCAATTCATTAGAATCCCCAGAAAACTCTTTAAAGGCGCCTATGCGACCCTGCTGTGATTCTTGTGGCAATCCTCAATGCCCATGTTGCTGTGATCGAATTGATTATGATTTGTATAATAGATGTGTAGAACGGATACTGACAATCCAAGAAAAAGCAATGACCAATTGTGAGGAAGAAGAATGTTGCAAAGAAGAAGCCCCAAATGAACAAAACAAAGAAGAGCAGTCTGAAAACATTCATGGTTTGGGAGCAAATGAACCAAGCAATAAAGAAAAAAGCAGTAAATCGCCCAAAAATAAAGGAACTAGATCTACCAAAGCAAAAAGTAGAAAAAGTAAAATTGTAAAAACTAAAAGTGGAAAAGATAAAAATGAGAGCAAAAGTGAAGCGGGTGAAGGCTCCGTAAGCTCCAGAACAAAAAATAAAACAAAAACTCCTAATAAATCAAAATTTGGGAAATCTGTTAACACTAACACCTCTAAAAAATTCAATAGAACTGAACAAAAATCCAAGGCAACTACTCAAGGCAAAACTCCCAATGATAAGTCAACAAAATCTACAAAAGGACCGTCTCACACGACCATGTATAACACTCAAAATGTCTTTACAAAACTTTTGGAAACGATGGAAAAATTATTAAATACCAAAGTTCTAGAAGAATCAAAATCCAAAAGTCGCATAAGAAAAACATCTCACAGAACTGAACCATCTTCTAATGAAACAAAAGTGTACGCAAAAGAAATCACAAGCTCTTTCTTTGATTTGAAAAAAAATAAACAATTGTTGAAACTCGCGAAAAAGAAATTCGAAGACAAAACAAAACAGAGAAATGATAGTATAAGAAATGACAAAACGAGGCAAAAGGCTAATTTATGGGACAAGTTTAAAAAGTTAAACGAATTCATTCCGCACGGGCTGAGCGAGGGCTTCATGGAACAGGACGGCAGCTTACTCGGGACGCCCACAGGGAGTGTAAGTAAAAAAATCAAAAAAAGCGATTCTTCCGCTTCGGATCGACATTCTTCACGAACCTGCAACAAACTGGATGACGTGGTAATCAACAGTTACAAATTTATTTGTCCTGAACTTTTAAGTAACAAATCCAAAAATAACAATTTTGGGTCAAATGAAACCAATTCATGTCTCTCACTTTCTACCAACCACACATCCCTTTCCCACCTAGACACCAACATCACCGCAGTTTACTCCGTGTATCCTGATAATGATGAAGATAATGAACTAAAAAATTATAAAAAGTTTGAAATCATCAATGGTAGAGTTGTTCCTCCAATCTTGTACAACTCACCACCTTGCCTGACACCTCATCTTTCCACTAATGTTAATAATAGAAGTGTGAGATACAATAATAGAAAGAGGAAATCAGACTGCTCCTCAACAGAGCTCCTCGAAGAGAGAATTATACACACAAAAAAAATTTTGAACAGTTTGAGAGATAGGAACCCAGGATTGGTAAAAGGAAAAGGCTTTTTTGTGAAAGATGTGGAACATTTGTTAGAACAACAAAGGAATCCACCCTTTAAGCGAGACTCTACATTAGAGAATATCAAACGAGCCCAAAAAGTTGAAGCTGATCCCGACTACCTTAGAAATATCAAATCAATTAGACACCTGAACACAGATTTTAGAGCATGTAAACCAATTTTGAGTAAAGAAGATGAAGGCTCCAATGAAGACTTGGAAAAAAAAATCGTTGAAACACGGTCCATGCTTGAAAAAATTAAAATGAATCAAAGAGAGATGGATCAAAGGATGTTTGAAAATGAAATGCGCAGAACCGACCTGATGCTGAAAAAACTTGCAGAAAGAGAGAAGTTGAAAGAAGAACAAAAAAAGTTGAAACGAGAAATCATCGAGACTCAAATGCATTTAAAAATGAGTCAGCCACAATATAAAACGAATCAAAAATTATTGAAACAAGAATTGAAAGAAACTGTTTCTCTTTCTAAAAAGTTGGGAGATAAAAAAAGAAAAGATAAGAAGGATAAAATACGTAAAACAATTAGCACTTTGAAAAGCAAAATCAATCGGGCATTTGAGTCTAAAAAACTGAAACAAGAACAAAAAGATATAGAAGAAGAAATAAAACTAACTAAAAGCATAATTAAAAAAATAGAAAAATACAAAAAAGCTCAACAAAATAATTTCCACAACAAAAAAACATTAGAAGCTCTCAAGGCTTCAACTGAGCACCTGATGCGCAAGTCAGCATTGAGACGAATGGCAACCAGCCTCAACACACCCCAAGAGCCTCTGCTAGAAGAACTGCTAAATATCACTAAACTGCTGTCAAATAAAGTCAAGCACAAAAAAAAATCGGGAGCTTACAACAAACTCGATGAAGTGATTGACGAACTTGTCAGTAGGAATATGAAACTAGATAGGATAGCAAAGAAAATAAAAGAGAATGAAATAAATGAAGAGAGAGAAAAAGCACCTTCGAAAGTTGTGAGAATATCATCAGAAATATTAACTAAAAGTCATGAGGATATTTTCGAGAGTTTGGATGAAATTATCGACAACAAAGAGAAACAAATGTCGCAACTGATGGAGGGCATCAAAGAGAGGGCAAGTTTCATTTCTGGAGAGGAAGATGAAAATGAGAATATATATAGTCGTATTGAGAAATTAGAAAATATGATACATGAAAAAAAACAAGAATTGAATCAATTGTACAAAAGAGACTTCAAACATGGGAAAACATTAGAGTATGAGGTGCCTGAACCAGTAGAAGAACAAGAAGAAATAGTTGAAGATGGGGTTGGAGAGGCACAAGTTGCACAGCCAGGAAGGGTGATTTCTAACGCAGAAGAGCTCAGAGTTGATGTATCCATAGATTCTGTCGATAAAATGATGACACCTCGACCAAGCTCTGCTTTTCAATTGAAGCGTTCTAGAAGCGGGAAACAAAAAGAATTATTCAAAATGAAAGACAGTCCCACAAACCCATTTTTAGTGCGTAAAAATACCCAATTGAAAGAGAGGGATCCACTTGTTGTTGCTAAAAACAACATTATTAAATATGGACTTGAATTTTACAAAGAAAATTTCACACCCTATGACACAAGACCTAAGATAGTCACACCGACCTTGCAGAGAGGCCAGGATATTGGTTGGAGCAACTACATTAGACATTATCTTTATGGTCCAAAGCCCGAACCAACTGAGAGGTTACCGAAACAACTGATTAAACTACAAGAAAAATTACAGTCTATGGCAAAAAATAAACTTCCAAAAAATCCAAATTTTGCCGCCAAAAAAAAAGCTAGGAGAAAGATATCAACAAACTTGTCGGCTAGTGGCTACAGCTCTAACAATGGTAACCATAATGAAGAAGGTGATGATTATGAGTTCTATGACGCTGTTAATGAAAGAGGTGATAGAAGTGGTGAGGAGAAAAAAAAAAGGAGCAAATATAATGAATTCAAAACGAGATACAATCAAATGAAAGAGGAGGACAGAAGAGAAAAAATAAATAAAAGAAAAAATAAAAAAATAAATGATGTCGAATGGTATAAAAAGAAAAAACATTTAGATGACGACAAAAAAGAAAACGAAAGCTGGAAACTCAAAAATTCAAAAAAGTATACAGTACCCGAACTTAAACATGGAGGTGGTGGCTACGATGATGATGAAGATGATAAAGAAACTGAAGTAGTAGCTGAAGAAAAAGAAGATGACAAAGAAGATGAAGATGAAGACGAAGATGATGATTATGAAGAAAATTACAAAAACGAAAAAAAAGGAAGAATGCTCAAGTCACTGAGTGAGGCGGATGCCATGTTGATGGAAGAGAAGAAGTATCGGGAGCTAATGGCCCTGAAGGAGGGAGGCGTGTATGAGGTGGAACGTGGAAACAGGAAGCTAAATAAACAAGGCATTCTCAAACATAAATGAACCTTATCTACCTATAACACACCAACATCCATCACTTCATTTGCCAACATCCCTCATCTCATGGACAACCATACAAAATTTGCGTTTTCCTCTATCTTGCATGTATTGAATATTTTTAGTTAGACATAAGTTTGAGTATCTATTAATTACGATTATGGAAAGTTATAATGTTATCATTGTGACTCATTCACTAACGAATATGACATCCAATATTTCATTGAAACATTTTTCTTAGCTGTGAGATTTTTTCACCCATTAAAAAATGCAACTACAAGTTGTTTTTCAAACTTCAAGTTTCTGTTATGAAAGTATTAGGAAAGTATGAAGTAAAAAGAGCACAAAGATTCGTTGAGCCAAGAAGATATTGGTGCAGGTAGCATCATCTTACCAGAAATTCAAGGGTTGGAGAACTTAGCGAAGTTTAGTAAAAAACTGATTGATTTTTTGATGGTGATCCGGCAGCGATATACTGAGAACTTTTCTTATAATGATGGATAGTTTCAAGTAGGTGAGTGAAACAAGCAAAAATGGCTTGATGAACAATTTTGAGTAGCTTTGTGGTCTTCACTTTGCGCCTTAGGCAGGTGAACTTTTAATTTATCGTATGTTGGTTTATTGAATTTAAAACTAATCACCATGAATATCATAAGTATACATATCCCAAAAGCAACTGGATAGATTTATAAAAATGAAGATTTTGGAGGTCTATTTAGTGGTCCTTATACTTTTCACGAGAGGGATAAATTATATGATTAATATTTGTTTTCTTATTTAAATCGCATCTAAAATATGAAGCCCTCAACCTCATACAGCCACAGTAGTTGCATAGCATCCACAAAAAAATCACTTAAACAAAAGAAAAATGAAATAGACAAAGACATGAGACCATCTTAGATGAGCAAGAAAGAGCCATTTTCCTGCCGCTTCAGTATCTTCCCCTTCCGACTGAGTTTGAAAGGATCTTTTTCAAATGTGAAGAATGATGCTACAACAAAAACAGCGGCCAACCATGCATATCCAGTCAGAAGTACTGAGTTGACTGCAATGCACTCATGGAGCACCAATCTCTTGCTTACCAAGACATGACAACTCAAAGCTACAAGTTTCGTTTAGTACTCGCTCCAAGGAGTGTCGGAAAAGAGACTTTGGTCAACAAAAACAACTATTATTATTATTATTATTACTACTACTACTACTACTACTACTACTACTACTACTACTACTACTACTACTACTACTACTACTACTACTACTACTACTACTACTACTACTACTACTACTACTACTACTACTACTACTACTACTACTACTACTACTACTACTACTACTACTACTACTACTACTACTACTACTACTACTACTACTACTACTACTACTACTACTACTACTACTACTACTACTACTACTACTACTAGAAATATTCCAAAATTAATTTAAATAAAAATTTCATCAAAAATACGAATTTCATATCTATGTTATTATTGTTTATGTTTACGATGAAATCATTCCTTCCCTTAATTTTAGTTCTGCATGTTTCCTCCTGCAGCAAACTCTCTAAATGTCATTATCAATTTCATTATATATTACCAGTTCATCTATTAACCCTTCATGTTCTTAATCCTTATTATCATCATCGACACCTTCCTCATGACCATCACCACCCCCGCCACCACCCTCCTCATGACCATCACCAACCAGTTAAGAAATACAAACAGCAGGACTGCTACAGATGTGGAAACAGTGAAAATGGTCGTTTCTTATTATTAATATAAGTATTTTCATGAAACTATAATAATCCTATTCAATCGCAAATGATTGGCTAGACATTTGAAATTTAACTACCAAATTGGTTTGTACCTTCATTCAAACTTTTCCAATTGTAATCATCTGGATAGGAGAAACAAAAGCTTTGTTGCAACTGAGAGCCCAAACTCACCCAGACCTTTATGCTTCTTGTTGATTTCAACCAATTTTTGATTCTTATTTTTATTATTTTTCTCATTATGCAATTAATTACTTCTATTATTCAGGCATTAATCTCATTATTTTTTATTTCACACAGAAACAGTTTGTCCTCCGACTTTTCCCTACCCAGGCAAGATATACACATTTGTTTTTTAAATATTTATTTTCAAAAACTATCAATATTTGAGGGGGTATGGGGAAGGGGTTATAGGGTGAAGAATGTAGAGACGAGGAAAGCAATAGTGTTAAATTATCAAGGGTGACAGCACAATATACCATAAAACCCCCAATGATTACACGGGGACGCCTCACTTAGGGATCAGCATCGAAGTGGAAAAGTGCACCGGGTATCATCGCTGGTGTGGCATCGCCCTACTCAGTCCGTAGACCACTTCTTTTTTTTTTATAAATCTTATTTCTACTGTTTTGGTTAATTTTATATCATTATTTATTTCGTTTAAATTAATGTTTTTCCTTATTTCCCTCATTATTAACAATTTTGTTTTACTCAGCGTTTCAATCATTTTTTCTTTATAATGATGATATTATTATGAAGTCACTTTATGATGACGTCAGAGAACCATGACAGCGTGAGGGGATGCGTGATTGACTATATGAGTCTCAACTCGGAATGCAGGTCAAATAATAATAAACAGCAAAAATAAAAACAATATATATAAAAAATATAATAATAAGAATAAAAGCCTCATGAGCGATCCACCCAAACAGATACCGTCTGTCTGACAATGATGGGCTGGTCGAGTGGATGTGTTTGTGTGATGATAACCTGTGTAACAGGTGACAAAACTTATATAAATGCATGAAAACAGCTAATCTTTAATACCTATTAACTTTTGTAATAATAAAAAACTAAATTCTTTATTACTATAGTATTAATTGATAGTTACGTTAACAAGAGCTTGATAGATATCATCAAACACACAGCGACTTCAAGTCATGTGGCTGCAGGTTCAATGGAACAGAAAGAATAAAAATTCACTTTTTTTTTTTTCTTGTTATGATTTACAACAGTATTTTTGAACGTGTTTTGTGAAGTTTCATTTAAAAATTTTCCGATGTTTTGATCCAAATAAATGTTTTTAGAATCTTTTTTGAAGTTTGGAAAATGGCTCATTATCGGTTCAAAAACAGTGAAAACTAAAAAAAAAAAAGAATTTAATAATAATGGTCAGGATTTGAAACCTTGAGAACAATCATCAATTCAACAAAACGGTGTGAAACGAATCCATGAAGAACATCAATAATACGGTACTATTATTAGAAATGAGTAATATTAACAGTGTCGTTGATAAAAAATAAAAATAGGGAAACACATTAATTATATCTAGATTATTGTGTTTTTATTTTTATTGAATATTTTTATATGGTTTTTGTTAATTGTTTATTCCACTTTCTTTTTCAAATCTCTCTCTTCTTCCAAAACTTCTTCTGCCACTGAAAATCACAAGCGGAAATATTAGCGTTCCACTCAGCACCCTATCTACATATTCACCCGCTATCCTTCTATCTATCTTAACCCTCATTCATCTATCCATGTCTCCATCCACCATTCCCCCACCAACCCATCTATCCATCCATTCACCCACCATCACCTCTTTCTTCTTCAGTGACTTCTTCTACAGCTTCTTCTTTATTTTCTCTATTCCTTGATCTAATATCACATCACCATTTAAATGTTAGTTCTAACATTTATATATTGTTTAACAAAAAGTCTATTCTTTTATGCTACTCTTATTTTTTGTTTATTCTTATTAATTAGTTTATTTTTATTTGTATTAAGCTTATTATTATTGTTATTGCTCACCGTGCTGACAACATAATAATCTCATCTGCCAAAATGCTTGTGACTTTCTGTTCATAATAATAAAAATAATAAATAATGGAAAAAGGAAAAAATAACACCAATAAATATTAAAAAATAATAATAAAAATAAAAAAATAACAGAAATAATGACTTGGAGCTGGTTGTTCTTGTCAGTGTATGAAGTGTATGAAATGCTACCTGTGATGTAGATCCTGTCTCTGTTCATATTATTATTATTATTGACATTATTATTATTGACATGATTATTATTATTATTGACATGATTATTGTTAACATGATCATTGTTATTAAAGCAACTATTGTTTATATTATTAGATAGATAGATAGATAGATAGATAGATAGATAGATAGATAGATAGATAGATAGATAGATAGGTAGATAGATAGATGAAGTATATTATTATTGTTATCAACATAGAAACTCAAAAAAAAATAAATTTTGATAACTAGTTTTATTCATTTTAATATCATAATTATTTAATTTAAATATCATAATTATCCCTTATTAATATTATTCTAAAAATCATCACTTATTATTATCGGTATCATCATGATGATCACATGACGTCATACCCTTTCTTGATGTTGGGGGCAACAACATCCCTGAGGTAGGGCTTGAAGACACACACCCTATGCCACTCTGTTTTCTGAACATAATCACCTGTGAAGAGGTCATGGATGTGAGTGAAGAGAAGGAGAAAAAGGGAGAGAAGATGGATAATAATAACAATAATAATAGAGTAAAAATAATAATAAAAAGAGTATAATACTACTATTAATGAATTCAAAAAATTATCATTAATGGTAGAAGTTTGAATTTCAAGAGAGACCATCTTTGGTCTTGAGGGTGAGTGAAGTGGCAAGAGGGAAAATGGAGACAGGGTTTGCTTCTGTGCCTCTTAGTTCACTGTCTCTTCCTACGCGACCTAGTAATGTTGCTTTGTTTATTCCTGGTTGGAAGGTGATTATGGATGTACGAGGAGTGTTATATGTTAATACTTGACTGGTCATTGAAATATAAAAATATCCCATAAAAAATATAAAATGATGAAACAGTAAAAAAAAAAGTAAGCAAAACATTAAAATGAAAAAACCTTTTTCCCCAGTGGTGACAGTTCTCGAGCCTTTGAGGGCAGCACTGTCTGATGTGGCTCTTACTAATGACCTTATGGGCCCCTAATAATATTGAAAAATATGATGATAACAGAAAAATAATGAGACAGAAATAATATGATATTACTAATATAAAACTGAAATAATACAAATGACCAACATAAAAAATTATATAGGATTAAAAACAATGGTGGAATGAAAAATATTGGCTAAAAAAATTAAGTCGTAGAAGAAAATGAGCATAAATGAAAAACAAGAATAACTGAGTTGGAAAGTTTGGATTTTGCAAGTCATTATGATTATATAACATGAAAAATATAAATCCCAATGAAGATGCCTCCCTTAAGTTACTGGTGTGTTGAAACACAAACTTCACTCATATTTCAATGAAAATATACATTCATTCTATAATTTGAGGCTAGGAGTTGATTGCTTTTGGAGCTGAAATCAATACTAGTGATACGCGCATTAGAAAATTTTGATTGTGTGACTTCAAAAAATTGAAAATAAATTAAAAGATGTTTCAATTAATTGAGAATTATAAAATATTTAAACTTGGCGTTTAAGAAAATTTCCTAAATGACCGCTAAAGCTAAACACATGTGCCGATAAAAAAAAGCTTCAATTTGAAATTTTATAATATTTCAAAATAATTATATAATAATTGATTATTATAAAAATTTTTACTTACATTGAATTTTGATATGGTTCTAGCGAACATGCTAACTTGGTAAATTTTTTCGATTTAAATGTGAATTCAACTGCAAAATAGGTCTTATGTAATGGCTCTTTCGACGTTTTCTAGAATTAAAATCTGATGTTTACATTTTTTTTAATGAGTAAAATTTATAAAAATTTATTATCACTAATTGAAATGTTGTTATTCATGTTAAAGCAGTGTCAGTTTTGAGGCTAACGGACTATTTGAATGTCCATCGTCCCAAAAAACATGAGTATAAAAGAAGTTTGAATTTCCATATGAGGGAACAGCATCCGAGCCTTAACCCTCAAAAAACCTTAAATATGATCACTTGTTCATATTACTTATGATTCTGTTTTCATTTCTTAGGTTTGCAATTAGCTCAAGCATACATTTTTGTTGATTTATTCGCAAAATAAAAGTTTAATTTTTCTAAAATTCAATTTTGCATAAATTACGCCGTTAATTTTTTTAGTTCAGATGGGATCAGCTTGGCATATAAAGTTATAATGTCCATGACAGTTGATATCATTTCAATTGTTATCCTCCACAAGATGAATGCATCTTTCATGATGAGCATCATGTGGCTCACCAATATGCCACGATGTGTATGCTTTTTCGTTGGGAACTGGTGGAATCCAAATATCCGGATGGAAACTTGCAGGAAAATCAGTTTTGAAGATGTAAGGGTGGAAGTTATACACAAGCCCTCCTATCCATGCGTATTTAGCTGGTTGGTGGTTTTGTATTTAGCACTCGATTCAAAAGAAATATAAGATATTTCAAATAATTAAAAAATAAAAGTTGAAAATTTTTACACTTCATTGTTTCCGATTTGAAATGAGCAACCGCACTTTGCCTGGCTGAGAATATTAACCAAATAGCCGTTGAACTTGCGGCAATGCTTCTGGGCGTCTAGCCACAGCATTCGTTGGTGGAAACCTCTCAGGCATAAGTTTTTTCGCAAAGTGAAGTTTGCTGGACATTCTGTAAGTTTATACATGGTTAAAAATTAAATCAGTTTGCAAAATAGCCATCTATTTTTATGAAATCTTATTGAAACAAAATTTTTTTACATCGAAAGCTTAGTCTTATCGAAATGGGGACAAATCTGAACAGATATAATCATCTTATTCAACCAACCAATCCCATCAATCAAAACAAAGAATTTTTTAATGCCATTTGTACTCAATTCAAAAAAAGTTTAAATCCGAATCTTCCTCATATAGAAATAATCAGAGCCGCCGAAAATAGTCGTCATGCTTCAGTTAGCATTGAAAAATACTTCAATAACAATCAAAACTTGCTTGCTGGTGCAGGCGTCCAGCAGATGAAAACGACGACCAAAAATACCGCAAGAGTCAGAGTCATGTCTGGAATGATCAAGATTCAGTTATTTAAAATGCTTTTTCTATTAGTTAATGTAACTTTAAACAAAAAATGATGCAGGCCTTTTTGGCAAGACAATCTTGGAAACTACAGCATAGAGACAATTTTCACCTGTTCAATGTAACCTTTATAGATCTTTTTTGAGCAATTTATTCATTTGGTGGAGAAAATGCCGAAAAATATTTGAACACAACAGCCAATTATATCGAGCGCAAAGCTTTGAACTTGATAAAATTATTTGCTGTGTTCAGCTATTTTTGACATTTGATCATGAATAATGCATTTTTTGAGCGTGTTTTTAGTTCTTTGCATTTGATTGACTCTTCATTGATTGAATAATGTTCGCATAACATTATCTTTTCATTTTATAAATTTCGAAGTGTACTCAACTTTGGATTTTTTTAAACTTTTATTTTTGAATCAGATTTACTAATCATATAAGTATTTAGAGTTTTCTCTCTAGGTAAGGTTCCCACAGTGAGGAGGTCATTTATTGTAGAGCAATCTTTGCAGTCAGTATAAGAATCATAAAATTTTATTTTTTAACAAAAAATTAAAAATAATTTTCATCTCCATGCACTCAAAAATGTACACAAACTTCTACCTTTTAACACTACCAATGCCTTAACAATCTCTCTAGTTCTTTCCAGGCTCGACTATTTTGAATCTCTTTTTTGTGAACTTCCACATTGTCTCATTTCCAAGTTTCAATCTTTTCAAAATCGCGCTGCCAAAACTGTTCTTCAAGCCGATCACTATCCTTCATCTCGTGCTTGCTTCGACCGCCTTCGTTGGTCCCACTAAGAGCCCAGTTCAAGTTACTGTGGCTTACCGCTAATATTCTATATTTAAATCAAAGGCTTATTTATATGGGCCTTTTTTTATCAGACAAACTCATGAGTCTTTCAGATCTTTGAACTCTGGTTTATGGTTGCAAAAAGTTAATGAAATTTCTCGTTGGTAATTTTCAATAAAGTCAAAAGCTTTGTACCTCTGTTTGCAACTAGTGATATATTATCTTATATGAAATTTATTTTAAAAACTTCAAGTTGTTTTATACCTTCTGTAGGATTTCCATCCTACTTAAGCTTTTCGTGTCATTTTATATCAGATTATTATTTCATTGAATTTATTTTCAAGTTAGGTGGTTGCTATCTAAGATTTTTCTCCAATTGTTTAAAGCAAAAGATGAAAAATGAAAACTATGTGCAGGAATGTTCAATTTAAGTAAAAGAATCAAAGCAGTACTGTGAGAATTATATGAACGTGGGAAAGAGAGGAAGACAAAAAATTGAAGTTTAATGAATAAATAATCATTTTCATCAGAAGAATATAAAATTGTTTATATATATAAAATTGTTCATTCAACACCCCTTGAGGTGATATGGTTTGATAATGCAGAAGAAATTTGAAATTCGGTCATGTAATATTCAAAAAGACTCTAATCAATTCTATTAAACAAGAAATTTTATTTGAAAAAAAAACTGTCAAAGTTAAACAACAACCAAATACTTTTCAGTGTTTGTGTACAATAAAAACACTCAAAATGGTTCAATAAACAGTTTCTTGTAGTCAAATAAAGGTAACCATTAATGACAGAATTTTCATTTAAGCCAAAAATTAAATACCATCATTCAAAAACAAATACGGAATTCTAACAGAGTCAACCTAAACATGAACTGAAGTAAGGATGAAATTTTAATCAAAACAATAAAAGAATATTTTGGAAAAATCGGTCAAAAAATGAAGAAAATTCTGATTAATTTGAGAGTATAACAAAAGCCTCATCGAAAAAGATTGCTTCAAAATGGAAAAAAAACTCAACATAATGGCAGTTTAAAACAATCCCAAAACTGCCAAAGTTCAAGATGATCCCACTTAATTTATTTATTTTATTTCATAACATTTAATTTAATAAATATAGTGAATTTTAAATTAACTTTTTTTCTTTATATTGGATAGTATAATAATTCATTTTTTTTAATATTTGATAGTAATGTCCTTTGCGTTGTGCCCTTTATGAATAAATTAACAAAGAACCGAGTGGTACAACCACTTTGAAAAGTTTTTTCAATGAAAATTTTGTGAAATAAATGAAGGAAACAGTGTTATAGTTCATTGGAATATGGGAATTATTCATGATAATGATTTTAACAATAATTCTCAAAAATAGTTACTTGACAATGAATCTTCTGGGAAGCTAACTTATCCATTTTACAATATATGGAAAAATGCTAGCTGTTGGCCCACAAGAGATCGAATCCGGTAAATTCAGAGAGCTATCTAATGATCTACCCTTTGAGCTAACAATATATAATAGTAGATATGATATATCGGCTCCTATAGCTCAATGTCGACCCCCATAGCTCAATGTTTGAGCATTAGACTAATTACCTAAAGTTACCGGGCTCGATCCTGCGTGGGCCGACAATTAGCACCTGTTCCACAGTGTGTTTTTGCTACATTAAATTTGTAGCAAGCGCTTTGATCTATAAGGAAAAGCGCTTCATAAATACCACATTACATTAAGAGCAAAGATGAAAAACCTTTGAGTATGAATCTAACCAAAGTTTTTTGAGTCATGCCTCATTTTTTTCTTCATTTTTAATTCTGTGCTATTTATCTCGTTGGTGTTTTGTAAGTTGCGAGGGTATTATAAGCAAAAAATTAGAATTAATTAGCTCAAAATTAAAAATTATTTTTGATTTTCATTATTAAGGATTCTCATTCCAACATAACCACCCTTTCAATGGTCTCATCATTCTCTAAAACCTTTGTTTCACCCTAACTTTTGATTCCAAGTACCAACTCTTTCCTGGCTCTCAATCCATCCACCAAACCACACACACCAACTCTTTCCTGACTCTCAATCCATCCACCAAACCACACACACTCACCCACCAAACCACACACATTTACCCACCAAATGACAAACGTTGTTTGTAACAGACCAATTTTACAAAAGAAAATTCTCTTAAGTTTCAAATTTATATTGATTTTTTATTGACAAATTTAAAAAAAACCATATTTTGTTGAGCTTCAAATTTTTTTGAAGCATTTGTATCTTTTATTTCAGTTTTATTTTTTTTAGTTTTTCACTATCTTGCATTATGATGTAGGAACAGCTGAGAAAATGAAGAACTATTTAGTTAATAAATTTGTGGATGATATTTTGAAAGTTTGATTGAATTTGTCAGTTGTAGCAGCTTCAGAGGGCTGCTTTTGGTTTTTTAGCTTCAGTGAAAGACACTTCATTTTTTTTAGTTTGTTTTTTTATTTTTTTTTCTTTGAAAACTTCTTTTGGTTTTTTCAATATGGATTTCTTTGGCAATGCAGTTTTGTTCTTCCCCCCTTGTGCGTTTCCTGTTTGAATTTTTTTACTCTTTGTTTTTTTTGCTTGCATATTTTTCTTTTTAAGATTTTTAGTTTCTATATTTTCAGCTTGAGGTATTTCACCTTGTATATTTTCAGCTTGAGGTATTTCACCTTGTATATTTTCAGCTTGAGGTATTTCACCTTGTATATTTTCAGCTTGAGGTATTTCATTTTGTATATTTTCAGCTTGAGGTATTTCACCTTGTATATTTTCAGCTTGAGGTATTTCACCTTGTATATTTTCAGCTTGAGGTATTTCATCTTGTATATTTTCAGCTTGAGGTATTTCACCTTGTATATTTTCAGCTTGTATATTCACAGTTTGAGCATTTTTCTTTTTTGTATTTTTAGTTTTTGTATTTCCAGTTTGTGAAATTTCATCTTGGGTATTTATAGTTTTTGCATTTTTCTTTTTTGTGTATTTTTTTTGTATATTTCCAGCTTGTAAATTTTCAGTTTGTAAATTTTCAGCTTGCATGTTTTCAGTTTGTAAATTTTTCTGTTTTGTAGCCATTTTTTTTAAATTTTTAGTAAATAAACTTTCATTTTCTGCATTTTCAGTTTGTGCATTTTCATTTTTTACATTTTTAGTTTGTGAATTTTCAGTTTGTTTATTTTCAGTTTGTATATTCTCAGTTTTTATGCTTTCAGATTGTTCATTATTTTGAACACTTTCAAACACTATAGAATCCAAATATAGTTTCCGGAAAAACAAAGATAATGGATAAAAAGAGGAGACAGGAGCTTGGGTTTGTCTTGTGGTATTTTTACTTTTATTGAAAAATCTGAAAATTATGAACCAAATTAAATACAAACTACATTTTATTGAAGTATGAAATTCTTGAATCTTAGCACCAAGTGAACATGCATGTTACAAGGTAATTAAAGGGAGAATACAGAGAATGTTAAAACAGTTATCTTAAGATGGAAAATGACAAGAACAAAAGCACTGACAGACAGAAGACGAGGAGGAGGAATGAAGAACCGAGAGCTATGTACCAGTAGCACCTGATGCATCTGTATACTAAATAAATTTTTAAAATCAACTTTAAAGTAAAATTTGAAAAGTTTTTAAATGAGTTTATGGGAGTTTTTGTCACATTTATTAAATTTTTTTTTGTTTGAAAGTAGAAGAAATATATTTTATTGAACAAGTTATGAAACATTATTGGATTTCCCTGTTACCATGATATGAGCAAAAAAAGACGCTCAAAATCTGCAACAAAAACTAACATCTGGCCAAAGAAGCTGTGCACAAAAAGAATAAAAAGACTATCAACTGTAATAGTAAACAGAATAATGATTTGGGGAAGAAAAGAATCGACTTGAAAAAACTTATGGAAAGATGGGAGATTTGTTTCGAAAAGCTGAAATTCCATACAGAAATAATGACAAGGAACGTCTTGATGAGATCTGAATGATTTGTGGAAAGCTGAGAGTTGTAAATGCTGTAGCAAGGTTGAAGTTGAGAAGATCTCAAAAAACCAAAAATGAATTTTAGGAAAATTTTTTTAATATAAAGAAAGAGCTAAAGTTGGATGAAGGTTTTTAAAAATATTTTTCACAAAATACAAGCCAGGGTGGTCCTTGTGAGGAGCAGAAGCTTCAGAGGTTGGTGATCTTAAATGATGAAATGCTCTGCGATCAAGAAAATTTCAGTTCAAAAATTTGAAAATTTGAAAAAAAATTTAAACTACGCGAACTTTTGTACTTGAAAAAAAAAGAAAACAGAATTGAAGGCGGTTGGTATTGTTTTGTGGGTGATTTTTCAATGTAATGCGGTATTTATAAAGCACATCATGTAATGCGGTATTTATAAAGCGCTTTTCCTTATATATCAAAGCGCTTGCTACGAATTTAATGAAACGAAAACACACTGTGGAACAAATGCTAATTGTCGGCCCACGCGGGATCGAACCCGGTAACTTTAGATAATTAGTTTAATGCTCAACCATTGAGCTATAGGGACCGACAAAACTTGTAACTTGAAATAATTAGTCTAATGCTGTACCATTGAGCTATACGGGCCGACGATAAATATATTACTATTATATTGTCTCTTACAACTTCTGTTCTTATAACATATCTACAAAACAATAAAGTGTACAATAAAATGATGCGTAACTTTAGAATCTTTTTGTATAAAATCGGTTAGCACATACCTGTTTTCCTAACAAATATTTTTGTTCTGAGGAGACAACCAGTCCCGAAATACTTGATGACAACCACATCAGACACAGGGTCTTTCGGACACCCAGGTGTGCAGAAAATGACTTTCTTCTTCACAACAATGCCCCCTTTAATGCCCCCTTCCTCTTGCAAGCTTCAAGGAGAATATTTTGAAAACCATACCATCATATCACAAACAAAAAAATCTCACCTTGTCGTGTAGTTTACTTCAATCCATCTGATGATATAAGTTGCTTTAAGAGTCAGTTTCACGCAGCTTCCTCTAGAATAAAAAATTCTTTAAATCGTTAAAAAGAAAAAAATTGTTTCCATTCATAAGGTAATATGCGGAAAAAAAAACGATTTTTAGCATAAGATTATGATTGCCATTTGAAGACAACAACTTGGGCAAAGAGACGCAAGGAACAGAGTTGAATGGAAAGGTGGTCGGAAGGGAAGGCAGAGAGTTCAAGCCACAATTGGATATAGATTTAATGTCATGACGACTCAGCTTAACAATTTTGGCCAGACAGCCTTAAATTTTGGTTTAATTTTAAACTTTGAACATTCATAAAAGCAAGAATAAAAGATTAATTTTCGCAAGCTTGATAGAATGGCCACCTCGACAGAGAAGCAAAAAGGTCATGAGTACGTAGTAGTTGGCAGTTTGCATTAATTTTCTCAACAAGATTTTTTCTTCATTATGAAAAAGATCATTTGAAATTTTGTTAAGTAACTTCTTTATTTGAAATAAAACAGGCAAGAAAAGATATTGCTTAAGTAAAAGTTTTGAATATATGAAAGTATAAACATTCAGGATAAAAATAAACGCTATAAATTTAAAAGTGAGCAACATCAAAATGCTTTTAAAAACCAAATTATAGCAATAACTAAGAAGTAGATAACATTGGGGAAAATGAAATTTATGGTATTTCCAAAAGAACCTTTGATTTGATCATGACATTGTGAATTTTAAAAACTTGCAATAGCATAAAAGAATTTCTAAATCTTTTCAAAAGCTCTATAAAGCTCTGAACTAGAATTTTTTATTTTAGTCGAGACGCAACTAGGGAGTGCTAGAACCATTTAAATGACAGAAGCAGAAAAATAACTAACCACTAGCTCACCTTAAATTAACATATCGTCTGAGCTATCGAAGTCTTACAAAAAACCACTATGCACACCACAAAAAAAACAAACACGACTCAAAAAAAGGAAGTCAGAATCAGCCATATACTTTTTCGCTTCATTAATTTTTTTAAAGGTATTCTCACCAACAAACCCCATTTGATCAACAAAAAAAGCAAAATGCTTGAGAACTTTAAATTAACTACAAATAAACTGAACAGACATCAAAAAATCTACATCACTCCTTGATGACATCACACGCAGTCTATAACACACCAAATAATCATCTCTTCGGATTCACTTTATTTTAGGTGTTTTACTGACGTCATCATCACCACTTTTCATGGTGGTTCATCAACTCATAAATTGTATACTTATCGAGTTCACCAGTTTACGATAGAAGATTCATTACCTCGAGCTTTCGGCACTTTATCCTGTAAGTTCACCAAAAGTTTCATCATTTCAAATGTAGGAGACTATATCATCATTTCAAAATGACAAAAGAAGAAACACACTCGGGACATGAACCTCTTCGGCCATCTTAGTCTTCAAACACTGTGGTCATTAATTTTTCTTTCTCCGTTCTTCAAACAGTTCCAAATGCTCTTTAACCTAAATATTTCATAGTTAAATATCTTTATGTTTAGAAATTGTAAAAACTGTGGCACTTTAAGTTTTTCAAACACTTCAATTTTCAGAAAATATTCATTTAAAAAATTATTTTATTTGCAAACTTTTGAGAAATTGCACTCCTAGAAAACCTAAACTAAAAACATTCTCACATCGACCATACGATTATATTTAAATTTCAAAAGTAAAAATTTCATGAGCACCAATTGCTTCACTGAAGTTTGTAACTATTGAGTATAATGAAGCGGATGGTGCAACCTTCTTTAAAGCGCCATTGGTTGTGCCAGAGAGGAGACTAGCAAACAGCTGCGACAAATTTAATAATTCAAAAGGGTTGTACATGAAATATTTTTAAAAGTATGAAAATATATGAAATCATTGAAAGTGTGTGACTAGATTTTGGAAGTTGTTCCATTCATACTGAAAGATGGCAAAGGTCCATGACACAAGGAAATGATCAAGCAAATTGAGTCTTTGTCAGGAAGGAGCACTTTTGTGGCTTTGTGTTTCTAGCTTACCATGAAAATCTCTATAAAGTTGATTTTTATTTTTTTTCCATTTTAAATTTCATGAATTGTTATGTGGGTAACAAAATGACAGATTCTGACCTAAAATAATTGAGTGAGTTGGCAGCTTCAAAGTTTGTTGACTCTATCATAAGCTTACTTTTCAAAAATAAACGTTTTACATCACCATTGTTTATTTTTCATAATATCAATTTTTTATTTGTTTGAGAAAATTTTTTAACGTCTTTTGCAACATGAAGTTGTTGATATTCTGAAATAGCTGCCGGAAAAAGATGCCATGATGACCCATCTGCTCCTTAATAACCTCCTCATCACCATCATTTTTGTCCATGGTCATTCCTTCAAGTTTTTGTCACTTTGTTTAAATTTTAAAAATTTTCCAGAAAATTTTAAAGGGTTTTGTGGTAAAAATATTTGATAACCTTTCAAAAATTCGACTGGTAATATACGAGGCAGGATTAAGTTTTAGGATGAGAAGAATTAAAACTAGCTTTTTTTGCTGTTTTGATGAATTTTCTAATAATCTTATGTAATTAAATTAAATTTTGGAAAATGGAGTTTCGTAAGTTACCTTCAGATGCTTATGTAAAAGGTTTTTAAGGATTATGAATGTTAGGGTATAGTTTTAAGGCCCTTATAATGTTGTCTACTAATGTTTAAAAATAAAAAAATAATTTTCCAACACATTCAGTTCAGTCAAAAGACGTCCTAAAGAAACTCACACGAGAAGATGTTGATTCCATCCACTATTGCTACAAAAACGTCCTTTTTGAGAAAAACCAAATAACAAAATTGTTGCATGGACCATGTTGCCTCGAGTTTTATAAGTCATTCAAATTCATTAGTTCCATTTTTATTTTAAAGTTGTAGTTTTGGTCGCAAAATCGGTTGTTATTTTTCCATGTGTTTCAGAAACTTTTTTTTCTTCCACTAAAGCAAGTAGCTATTTAGGACTATTTCTTCTGAGCAGTGTCCCATGGTTCCATCGCAGTCAAGCCAGCTTCTTTCTAGGTCTGTTGGATGCATTCTTGAACTGCTCTAAGGGCTGATGCAGTAAAGGCTTCATTTTTTATAACCTAGATATTAGTAAACTTCGGTATCAAGCATCGACGAAGTCACATTATATATCGCTATCATTTGACCTGGTGGATGATCCAAGTTGACAACGACAAAGCAAACTGCCCAAATGTGGGAATGATGAATCTTGAACAAATAATCTCTTTGAATAAGTTAAAATTTGGAATCCAGGCACTTGTTTTAAAACAAAGGGGTGGAAGAAGAGGTGAAAAAGATACAAAATGAAATATAATGTATTTGAAAACTAAATGAATCTGAAAAGATATTCAAAAGTGTGAAACAATAAAAACTGCCAAAGAACCAAAAAAAAAAAATTATTTATTCAAACCACTAAGAGACTATTTCGTTTTATCCATCACATGCGTATACTGCAACAGGTAAAGGTATCAGGCTATGAAAAGAAAATGCTAAAAACAAAGATGGAATGGGTTTTGATGGAAGCAGTCCAAAAATATGTTCTGTTTGAAGTTTTACTGGTTGAAACAACATTTTTTTCGAATTATATTTTTTGTTGTTGCAAAAAAAGCGCCTTGGTTCTGTGTAGGTCTGGCCATTTTTAAACTACTTCGACTTTCTACGTAGAAAAGATGTGAACTATCGACAAAAATTCTTTAAAATAAATGCAATATTTTTGAAGGAACGAATGTTTGAGAATCCGTTTGAATCAAAACTTCAATATCTGGAGTATATTTCTGGAAGTCAAGGGAGCAAAAAACATGTGAGTATATAATGCCAGCACCATCATATTTGTTCATCTCTCAATCAGGTTTGTTTCTCTCTTATTTTTTGTGGCACTTTATACCACCATAGACATTACTTAAAAATGCCCTTTGTGGCATGCTTGGAATAATGCTATTGAAAGTCATTTTTATCCCATCTATCTTTTGTCTCTTGTTATCAGTATCTCTAAACAATATCACAACTCGCGTTCAAATCACTTTTAATCGCAATGTTTTTACTACATTGTTTCTTTTATTTTTCTGCTCCAACCTATTAAAAAACATTGGAGCTGTGCAGTTCTTAATTTTTAACATAATTTTAATATACTTTCATGTTACTATCCAAAAAATTCAATCAGAACAGCCAATCGAGTAGATATATTTATCGAGACAGGCAAAAGAAAAATAATGAAGTACAACAAAAAAAATACCTATAGGAAAGTGAATGCACTTGTGCTGAAAATTATAGAAAATATAACAGTTGCAAATCTTGAAGCTTACGTGACCTCTAGAAGTTTGTCCCGTAAGTTATTGAAACAAAATAATTTTTATAAAAACTATCGAATTATATTCAAACAAAACATCAAATTATCTTTTGTGATAAAAGAACAACCCAACTGACAAAGCGTGGGCCGAGGATTAGCACCTGTTCCACTCTGTTTTTTTTCCACATTAAATTTGTAGCAAGCGCTTTGATCTATAAAAAAAAATAAGTACCACATGACATTAGGAGAAATTCGTAGCAGGCGTGTGCATGCAAAGATTTAAAAATACGTTTTTTCATTTGAGCCAGATTTTATGATATAGCTTTTCTCATCAAAAAATCAAAAATTTTGATGGAACTTACTATAAAATTATTTTATTGTTTGCATCTCAGTAAATTTGCACAATTTTTTTGCAAAAAAAGAAAACTACCGAAGAAAGAACAATGACCCCGATTAGTGGTAAGATGATTTGTCTATGAGCCAAACCAAAGCCCTGTTGTATTGAACTGGAAGAAGAAATTTTGCTAGCTCACTTTAAATTACCAACAATCCACTCCAATAACTGACTCAAAAAATTTATAAAAATGTTACATGTATTGTCCTAAGACACCACCAACATTTCAGTGATTGGTAATTTTAGCTTACAAAAAGTTTTGTTGCAAGTTCAAAACAGTGTTTTTTATCTTTGTATTGCATTTGACAATTCTTTTAATTATAACCTCTCTTATCAGAAAATCAAATATATAAACCACCATGCTATCTTTTGTAGACCTGTGTAGACAAACCTCTCAATAGCACCAAAGATCATTTGCAGATCTTTAAAACATGTTTTATTTGTATCCAAATTTTATTTCGGTTTGGTCTTCCAAAAAAATCAATAGTTTTTGATGCGCACATTTTGAATCACTGTGGGACTCATAAAAACTTCACTCTCAGATGCAATAAAACAAAATGGCTCGCAAACGAATCAGTCTGTTGCAAGCAGCCTTACACGAGGTATCTAATGATTATGAGTAAAAGTTTTGAGGTTATATTCAATTTTAACATTGGAAAAAAATTTATTTTAAACAGAATATTTTGACAACATATCTACACCATCAGGTTCATTACAAAGGTTTTTGACATTAAACTTTAAAAACATCAATTGAGGATTCATACATTTATTTAAAATAAAAGCTATAATTTTCGATAAGTATAGCCTTATCGTAAAACATTAGATGCTAATGTTTTATGATAAGGCTATACTTATCGAAAATTATAGCTTTTATTTTAAATAAATGTATGAATCCTCAATTGATGTTTTTAAAGTTTAATTGCTAAATAAAACATACATAAGATGTCTCTAAAAAGAGTTTAAAACTTGATTTGCCTGTGATTACTGAATTCCACGACCAGACTCTATGTAAAGTATTACTTGAAAAACGCTTTTGTGTGAGCTCTTGCTAAAAAAATGATAAAAAGTTATATAGATCTATTTGATTTTAAGCGAAAACAGAAGAAAAGAAAATATTGGAAAATCAGAATTGTTTGTGGAAATGAATAAAATTACGACGTCAAACATTGAGAGAACAATAAAGTCCGAATATATAAAAAATGGGGTCCCTCAAGTGGGTTTGATTGCAGACCTTGGTGAAGAAATGTGATGGGCACTGGTCAGATTCAATTGATAAGTGAGGAAATACATGTGGAAATATGAGTGTTTGACCACAAAAAAGCTGAATGACCTGGAATCAAATCTTGCCGATGCATAAACATAGTCAAAAAAGCTTGATTCATAGGAAACAAAACGAGCAAGACCAACCACCAACTGCCTCTTCATACAAGATGCAATCGAGTTGCACAAATGAGAAATTTGTTGAAGTCATACTTCGGCAAGCAAAAACCTCATTATTGAATTATATTTTTTGGTTTTTGCTTATAAGTCTAAATTATAACACGTGTTTGAAGGTGCACCAAACTATCCAACTCAGGAAATGAACTTACAAAAATTCCATTTTTTTTAATTCTTGTCAAATGAATTGCTATTCAATATTATTTTTCCACAGGAGAATTTAACCATACAACATTAACACGCGCAAATCAAAAGACCGTAAATCAAGGTAAGGAAGGGGTGAGCAAAGGTATAAATATTTTTAGGTACAACAGCTTATCGTTTTGGGCAGAAAAATTTTTTAAAATTAATTTTTTGGCTGATTAAAATTTAAATGCCGTGAGATTTGATTTGTTCAGGAAATTCTGTTATTTCATTTTAAGTTGAGTTTGTATTAATTGGTGATATATTCAGCTTTTGTGTTATAAAGGTAATAAATATAGTTATTGTTAATGACTGATGTATTGAGGGAGGCTGACTAGGGGGGGAAAAAGAGCTATCTGAAGAGAAGAGGGAAATTTCATGGTTTGTGATGGTTGAGTGAGAGATGTGTTCTTTGAGAATTTGTTTGTAGATGAAGTGCTGGGATTTTGCAAAACCTTTTTCAAAATTTTTTCCAATAACTAAGCCTAAGCTTAATAAGAGCAGACTACAGTCTGTTAGGGGTTTTCTAGCTGAGAGCAGGAATGATTATCCAGCTTCAGTCCCAGAAAGGAAAGTCCTCCAGCCTTCTCAAGCCTGGATTTTTTGAGAACTTTCCAGCTAGTTCCACGTTGACCTGTTTGAACAAATACTGGGATTTTTTATTTTAATTATGCTCGATTTTTGATCGAATTAATATGAAAAACATAACGTTTCCCAGGATTGCAACAAAATTCGTGGATATTAGGTAAATTTAGAAATTCAATTTCGTATGTTAAAACATTCAAAATGACGCAAACTTCAGATGAATTTATTGTTTCAAAAACTTTTCAATACGTTTGAGCTTGTGTGTCCATTTTAGGCCAGATTCCCCTTTCATGCTGACACACCCTCATGGCGATGTTCACCCTTTGTCCTCTCACAACTTTTGAAAGATTCAGTTTTTTTAATAACAATAAATTTATCTGAAGTTTTCTTCATTTTAAAAAATATAGAAATAAAATAATATTTTGATTGGAAGATACATGAGCTCTTTTAAAAAACTTGAAATATATGATTAGACATTCAACGAAAAACTTCGAAATTAAGGTAAAACTAGCTTACTCTACGAACTGAAAATATAAGACTCAAACAAAAAAACTTATAACTTTTTCAAATTATAACATTAAATGTAAACTATACAAACAAATTCATAAGTGACCCTGGTTTTAAGCAGCAGAAATGACTTAAGAGCACAATTTTGAAAACAGTCAAAGATCGGGTTGCTACAAAAGAAAGCGCCCGAGTGTAGTTAGTTGAGGAAGGAATAAGTTAGGCAGAATGTATTGTAAAGAACATCATAATTCAACTGTCAACATATGTAATTTCTATGAATAATATATTAATTGTCCTTATGCTTCTTTGACGCACCCAGGCTGGAATAACCTTACGTGGATTCTGGTCGTGATGATCGCTTTTGGAATAGTCTTGGTGCTATTTCTGATGTTAGAAAGCTAATATCAAATAAGAAAATTTTTTAAAATGAAACTTTCAATAGTTCTACGATAAGTTAGATTTTAAATGAGTTTAAATGACTTTGGCAGGTTAGATACCACACGGCGTTGGGTCTCACCGAGATTGAGGTCTAGTCACGAAGCTGTGATGGACTTTGTGAAAAAACTGGAGTTTCAACTTGATTTGTTGAGGAAAAGTGAAGATGGGGCAGAAACAAGAAACAAGAGGGCTCAGTAAAACTACAAATGATATTGATGTTTGAAGAAAAAAACGTATCGAAAAAAATTGATGTCACCTGATTTTTACCGAATAAAATAAATTAAAAAATGAATTCAATCTTTATTAGTTGGTCAAAAACTATCTGGCCAACAAAATGAGCTTCATGTCCAGAAACTGAATGAGGTTCTGGGCATGCCTGCAAGGAGTGACCGCTCACTATATTTATATCAGCATCTTGAGTTTAATTTATCAACAATATTATTAATATTGTTATGAGGATATAACGTTTTCATCTCATTTTTTATTTATATCATTTTATTCTTTCTATTATTAAAATTGTTATTATTAATAACTCTGTTTTTATTGTTATTATTGCGATTGTTAGTATTATTATTGTTGTTATTATTATTATTCTTCTATTGAGGACATCACAAGCATTGGAGCTGAACGGAGTGCAAACAGTGGTTGTCATGGAGTTGATGTTTGCTAATTTAAAATTTAAATTCATTATCAACAATAATGGTTTAATAATTTATATGGATAAAAGGATATCTCAAATTAAGTTAATAATTGTCATAACGATGAAGATTGCTATTTCCAATCAATTATATTGATAGTTCATATTTATATGAAAACAATAATAATACTTGTTACTGTTTTATCCTGTTTATTACTACATGAAATTATATTACAATCGTTTTTATTATTATTTTTATTATTATCCTTATTTTTTCTTTTTATTATTATCCTTATTTTTTCTTTTTATTATTATCATTATTTTTTTTTTTATTATTTCCGTTATTTTTATCATTGAAACACTGTAAAGGCTGGTTGTATTGATCTTTTTATTTTTATTTATATGCTATTAAAAAAAATGACACTTTGATATATAAAACAATAACAACAAAATTATTCAAAAATGGCTTCCAACTTCGTCATTTGGGATGTTTGCAACTTCAAGACACAAAGGCACGCTCTAAACCTCATCATTCAGCCTTGACCTCACCGACATGGGGCCCATCACGATACCTTTATGTTTAACTTTCTGGAGACATCTTCATGTCAGTTTTAATATATATTACTAATTAGTAATCTTCTTGTTTTATTATTCTTATTATTTATATTTTTTTTATTTTTGTTTTTATTTATGAGCATTGGGAGTTGAAAGAAAACATCGACCCTCACGAGTCTTTTTTGAAGTTTTCCATTCAAATCTCTTAAGCGTAACAGCAATAGAAACAAAGTGACATTATAGTTACCAAGCGAGGCATAACTACCAAGCGAGGCATAACTACCAAGCGAGGCATAACTATAAAGGGAGGCATAAAGGGAGGCATAAAGGGAGGTGAATGCCAAAATTTGATGTTGACTAATGAAAACTTCATTGGATTCAAAAATTTTGAAGTGATTCTTTAACCTTGTGAATAACAACATAATATTCCCTGAAAATTTGAAACCTGCATTCTTATTCAAACTGAGTATAATTTATGTAGCGCCCCTCACGCTTCGTTGAGAGGCACTCTGCTATGAACTGTTTGAAGAAAAAGTTTTGAGATTGTGATGTAAATATTATGAAAAAATCAGAAGGTGGAGGAATTCAGAGAAAGAGAGAGGATAGGAAGAAAAAGCAGTTTTAGGATAGAAATGAGAGGAAAAGATAGGGAAGAGCTGAGTGCAGGTAGAGGATCGCAGGTCAGCACGTTTAGGAGGTAGTGAGAGGTTAGAAAGATAAGAAGGTGAGTTAGAAAAAAAGATTTCTAGATGGAAAAAAGTGATTTTGAAGAAAAAGCTAAAATGAATAGGTAGCCAGTGGAGATTAATAAAAAATGGAGAGATATGAGAAAATAAAGGAGTATAAGAGACCAGGCATGCAGCAGAGTTGAAAGTTTTAGTAAGAGGTTGGAGAGATGACTTGGGAAGATTATAGTATAAAAAATTGTAATAGTGGAGACGGGAGAGAACAAGAGAGAACAAGAGAGTAGATAAGAATTTTAAGAAAGTCATTAACAAGTGATTCATAAGAGGAAAGCTTGGTGCATTCAATCAATGCCCCACATTTTTTTTTGCATTACAACTAGCAATGGCTAATTGAAATTCAATATGATGACTAAGAAGTGGAAAATACCGGCACAAACACGAGAGCATTGTAGTTGGACCACTTCTGGCATGAAGACTCCTCTGTTGTGATCTTCAAGTGGCATCCAGCCTTGCATATTTCTCCATTAAGAGAATAATCAGTCAGTTGGGGTTCCGGATGTGCAGTTGGTGTGTTTCACAGGGTGGCGACTTTGAGAAGCAGTGGGTTGGTTGTTTGTGATTTTGAAACAATTTTAAACACGATCAATACTTTTCCTTGTATGAAACTATTCAAATGCTATTTTGAGCTTAAACTTTTATTCTCTATATTCGAACAATTGAAGATAAAATAGCTGACAGCCCGGAATTGCTTTTTATTTTTTTTCTCTTTTTCCAATTTTGGAAACCAATGTTTTAGAAAATATTTTTATTACTGTTATTATTGCACTTTTTATTTTACTATTATTTCGACTATTTTCAATTTTTTGGAAGCGACATAGCAACAGACGCACTCTTATTGAAGATGTCTGCAATCGATAATAAAAACAATAAAAATAAAAATTAAATAATAATAATAATAATATTATTAATAATGAAAATGAACTATATTGGAAATAATTATAACAATAGAGATGAAAAAAGCGATAAAAAATTGATAATTTAATAATAAGAATATTTGGAGCAACAATAATAAAAATAATGAAATAATACTAATAAATAATTTTAAAACAACTATAATAAAAACGTTAAAACCTTAACAAGAACAGCAATATTCCAACCCAAGAACTATACACAGCTATCAAAGCCGCCACCAAGACTGCAGAAGAGGCAGATATATAATGAGCCTCTTGGCACATATATAAGAAAAACCACTCAACATTGATGAAGATTTCGAAATAATTTATTGCAACGTCACAAAAGAGGTTTCAAAAACTTTTCAACTCGTCCCCTTGTCAATCACAAATCCTAACGACCTTCTTCCTCTTAAAACGATTTAAAAACTTATAAAGCTCTCAACTCATTGAACAATAATTGAGTGACCTCATTAGTTGAACTTTCACGTCAACTGACTTATAAAATGGCGGTTTTAAGAACTGCTTTTCTTTTGTTGCCTTTGTGTCAGCTTTTCAACGCGGATGAGTCAGAGGTCCAACCAAAAACAGGTCAAATCAATGTAACCAAAAATTATAAACTGTATGCCAACCTATCTGGAGCCAACTGGAAGATACCGGAAATACTTGAAGTCAACTCTTTCCTTATCAACACGGAAACGGCTGCGCCGGAAACTAAAGAACCTCTTGTACCAAAAGCTTTATATAAGAAACCGAAGAGGGAAAAACAAGTGAGAAAAAAAAGAAAAGCGGAAGTAGTGACAACGTGGTCCTCAACGACCCTCGACCTGAACTACACTAATGTGAGTTATATTTGCACTGTAGAATTATATATTCTAAGCTCTGTAACGAAAAACATCAAATAAGAGGAATTTTTAATAAATTTATTGAAAATCAAAAGCTATAATTTTCCATAAGTTTAGCCTTATCATAAAACGTTAGCTCGCAATATATTTCGTTGAGTTGGAAATGAGTTTAACAAAGAGTTTCATGAAAAGATGAGCAGAGCTCTAATAATGGGTCCAATCCAATGAGTAAGTCCAATCTTTGATAAGTTCAACCAAAAAATTATTTTGAAGCAATAACTTGCCATGATGAAGTTAGAATCATTGAGAACTTTAAACTCATTCTCATAATATTCACCTTGATAGTTCTCTATGGAACTAAATTCTGCAAGCTTTTTGAGGGAACTATGGTCAAATAACTAAAATGTTGCTTTGCAACAAAATGAAAAACAATGAATTCATCATCATGGTAGAATGTTCATAATCACACAGTCGACAACAGATCCAACTGGCTTGGCAAACTTCACTACCGTACCTCCAACCAGCCCAAACCCTGGCAAGAGTAGTAAGCAAAATGCTAGTGGCATGACTGAAAGCAGTGAGAAAAGTACATATGAAAAGAGAACCACTACAGCAAGCAAGGGTGGAAGTAGTACACCATCAAGTGGGAATGAAAGTGGGAAAAAGGTTGCTGAGGCTAGAACTACTTCAAGCATTGGAAATGGTAGTAGTGATGGAGGTAAAAAGGGGAGTACTAGTGGTGGAAATTATGTGACAGCAAGTAATAAAAACGTTGCAAGTGATGGTGTCACTAATAGTGATAGTGGTGGTGGTAGTGATGGTGATGGTGGTACAAACGGTGTTACTACTAGTGGTACTAATGATAGTACAAATAGGGGTAGTGGTGTAACCTCAAATAGTAATAGTGGTGGTAGTGAGGGTGGCACTAAGGGGCTCACAAATGGTGGTAGTGATGGGGAAAGTGATGGTGTCAAAAATGATGGTAGTGATGGGGGAAGTGATGGTCGAGGTAGTAATGGTATCAATAACAACAAAGCTACTACTTCAAGTAGCAAAAATGAGGATGGTGTTGAAGGGAATGGTAGCGGAAGGAGTTCCAGCAATAATGACGTCACAAAACCAAAAAAAAAAGTAACAAGCAGTACAAAAATCAAAAAGATTAGTAACATAATGGAGCTAGAGAAGCCAGAGCTGCCAATCATTCTAGGTCAGTGCCATCTTCCTTTCTCATTGGTTGATTTTGAATTGATCTAAAAATAATTCTTAAAATAATCATACTGACAAAAATGAAGTCTATTTTAAAAGTATTTACATAACCAGCTCTTCCATTAGTTCCTAGGGGATCTATATGAATAACTATTAATGCGTTCTCAAATCTATTTTTTACACTATCTTTTTATATTTCTTGCTTTGTTTCCTTTCCAATCTTTTCTTTTCCACCTTCTCTTCCTCTTTTTTTTTTTTTTTCTCTTTACCTTCTTCTTTTCCTTCCCTTCCACCACTTCAGGCTGTTCCATCCTGGGAGTTCCAGTGGCAGTGGCCATCATTTGCTGCATCAAGGCGCTTGCCAAGAGTGTGTGTGCCAAAAAAACTGTTCATCCTCAATAAAATCTAATATTAATAATAATAGTTTTTATTATTATCAACTTTTTAATTATAATAAAACTTTAAAAGATGAATATAATAATTTAAAAATAAATATAATAACATGAAAATGAATATTTAAAAATTTTAATAATAATAAAATTGGGCATGAGTATAGACAGCATAAGAGGTAGCAATAAAATCAATAACTTAATAAATATCAATTTATAAATAAGTGTAATTAAAAAAAAATAAAAACAAGAAATAAATGACAGAGCCAAAGAATGAAATAAGCCTTCCATGGAAGAGACACAACGAAACTGCTTTAGATTCATCAGCTGCAATTGTTTTGGAGAGAAATACTCCCTAGACAAAAATCATCTCATTTTTCAATACCATTTTGTTTTTATAATTATCATTATTTTTTTTATTTTTTTAGAAAAACTTTGAAATGTGATATTCATCATTTTGTTCAAACTGCATTTCTGGTTGTCTTTTTCCGGTTATCTTTGCCCGGTTATAAATTTCTCAAAACTATAAATACAGATAGATTTCAAATTTCAATGAACTATAAATAAATTTTCAAATCGTGAAATTGTTTCAAAATATTTTTTCTGATAATGATGGCTTACATTTTATGATGAGTATGTTTTTGTTGGTTGTGAGAGGATGGGTTTGGTACTGATGAGAAGTGGGTTGGTAATGAAGGGTGAGTTTGTAATGAAGAGGTTGGTTGGTTATGAAGGGGTAGGCTGGTTAGGGAAGGGTGAGTTGGTAATAAAGGGTGGGTTGGTTGTAATAATTCTCGAAGGTTCTGCTTGACGAATGGGAATAGAAAATGTTTAGAAAATCCAATAAGTTCAATCTTCATTGAATTATTTTATATTTCTTTCTGACGTCATGTTTATATTTAGAACAACTTTTAAAATTTTAAACAAAACTTTGAAAAATAGCACACCAAACGATGTTGAAAAAGAAGCGATGAAGTTCACTTGCTCAACTTTGGTCCTCTTGCTTCTCTGCCTGCAAAGTAACTATGATTATTATTGAGATAACTAGGGAAAAAATTTGTTGAAGTTCATAAATAACTTCATCAACATCACAACTTGTGAGATCATTTGATAATGATGGTGAAAGAGCTTGTTAGTTTGGAAATAATGGAAAATGAACGTTTGACTTCAACAATGGAGCTTGGTTTCCAGCCACACCATGCCCATGTAGCTCCAGAAAAATACAAGCCTACGAAGTCAACAAACGAAAAATTAATATTATTAGAAATATAATATATATATATATATATAATTAATTTTTGTCTTTAGACATAATCACAGTTAACAATGAGTCCCAATAATTCATCGATACGCATCTTTATCGATTTTTCCAAGGTTGTCCATGTTTAATTTGAGAGAGTTCATGTCATTTATTAATGTGTTGAGAAGAGTTGATGGTGGTCTGCCTCTTTTTCTATTGGAATTCTTTAGGGCTTTTCCAAGAATTTTTTTTGCTGGCGGGTCGTTACGGCATATGTGTCCCAGCATTTTCAACCTTCTCAGTTTCACTTCCTGGTGCAGAGGTGGTATGACGGAGTCGCATTCTTCGTTTTTCATAACATTTGGCCAATGAACTTTCTATTCTATTGAGTATTATTGATGATAAGAGTTTTTGTATTGTGTTTAGTAAGATGACAGGCCTTGTGTTTACTGGAGAAAGAGGTTTGCCCTTTTTTGTTATTGGTATAATATTGCCATGGTTGAAGATTGATTGAGGAAAATTATTGCTTTGAAGTTCTTTGTTTACTGCTGCTGTAAGTGTTTTTTCATATTTGTTTTTAAGAGTTTGAGTTCTTCACTGAAGATGTTGTCTTCTCCTGGAGATTTGTTGGTTTTCAGTTTCTTTATAGCATTTTCTACTTCAAGAATATTTATTTCATTTATTTTGCTATTATTGTATTGTTGTTTTGTTTGTTGGTTGTTTTTTGAAAATTTGCTTTTGTAATGTTGCATGAGATCTTTCATTTTAAGTGGTTTTGCGGTTGTATTACTTTTAATACTCAATTTTTTAATAGCTGCATGTATTTGTCTGTTATAGTCTAAGGTTTCTATTATTTTGAGTTTTGCTTCCAGTTCATTATTGTATAGTTCAAGACATTTATTTTTTATTTGAGTTTTGATTTTGTTCCTTTGTGTTTTGAGGTTGTTGATTTTATCAGTTTCTGTAGAATTTTCTATTAGGTTTTTTTGTTTATCAGCCAGTGTTTGTAGCTCGTGGTCTTCATATCTGTTTGATGATGTTTTTTGGATGACTTTTTGAAGCAAGTATAAAAATATAATAATTAAAAATAATTTGGGTTCCAAAAATTTTTTCAAATTTTTCAAACCATCATATGACCCTTACCCCATCATATGACCCTCACCCATTCATATGACCCTTACCCCATCATATGACCCTCACCCCATCATATGACCCTCACCCCATCATATGACCCTCACCCATTCATATGACCCTTACCCCATCATATGACCCTCACCCCATCATATGACCCTCACTTCATCATATGACCCTTAACCATCATATGACCCTCACCCCATCATATGACCCTCACTTCATCATATGACCCTCACTTCATCATATGACCCTCACCCCATCATATGACCCTTACCCCATCATATGATCCTCACCCCATCATATGACCCTTACCCCATCATATGACCCTCACCCCATCATATGACCCTTACCCCATCATATGATCCTCACCCCATCATATGACCCTTACCCCATCATATGATCCTCACCCCATCATATGACCCTCACCCCATCATATGAACCTGACCCCATCATATGACCCTCACTTCATCATATGACCCTCACTTCATCATATGACCCTGACCCCATCATATGACCCTGACCCCATCATATGACACTGACCCCATCATATGACCCTCACCCCATCATATGACCCTCACCGCATCATGCAGCCACCAACCTCAAACACCCCCACACCACATAACAATGCTATCTACACCAAAGCACACACCGTACATAACACAAAACACACCACATCACACCACAGAACACCTCACACCATCTCACACCACACACCGCTCTACAGAGCTCAGATCAGAAAACATCACACACCACTCTACAGAGCTCAGATTAGAAAACATCACACTAAACAACAAGGATCATTTAATATCTTTTACTTATTGTGAAGAGATGGATCAGCTCACCAAGAATAAGCCTTCTTCTCACCCTCTTGATGCAACTAATGACCTACAAAAGTGTTTCTCTTATTTTAGTACTTCCGAAAAAAAATTTTTTTTAATTCAATAAAAAGAGCAAAGCAACTCCAATCCTCTCCTTCTGCAAAATTTTCATGTTACAAGTAAAAGTTTTGAATTCAAAATGTTTGTTATGCGCAGAACCCTACTGTCTGACCCTCAATGAAGGTGACAAATTTTAAAAATATACTGCGAATGTCCTATTTTTGGAAATATAATTATAATAATTTTGATGGTGAAATTATATTTGTTTATTTGCTAAATTATCAAAACTTTTAGCTTCGACTGAGAGTGAAGGTTACCGATTTGTATTCGAAATAATAAACTATATTGGAAACATAATAAAAAAAACAATAGCATAATAATTAAAACAAAAAATCTTACAATAACAAAAAAGAACAATATCATAATAATTAAATCAAATAAATACTAGTAGAGGAGAGAAGCAGCGATCAATTAGTCTCCTCCCACTTTTGTAAGAACCAAACTCTTCTTTTTATTATTGGTTTTTCCATTGTTTCAGTATGATTTCGTTCGTTGTTTTTAACCAGTTCATTAGTTGTTTTCCATTGTTTTATTTTTTTCGTATTATTTTATTATTATTATTTTTATTATTAATATTAATATTTGTATTATTATTATTATTATGATTATTGTTATTATTATTATTATTATTATTATTATTATTATTATTATTATTATTATTATTATTATTATTATTATTATTATTATTATTATTATTATTATTATTATTATTATTATTATTATTATTATTATTATTATTATTATTATTATTATTATTATTATTATTATTATCATTATTGTTTCAATCTTCTGTAATGCTAATTATAAGATCAAACATCAGGTTACTACCAGTGACCTCAGATGAGTGAAATTGGAAGTTATGTTGATAGAGCTTTTCTGAGAACATGTGCTGTGCCGCTTAGAACTATCTTCTGGATTTCTCTGAAAGAAGGATTGCCGGGTATTTTATCGAGAAAATCTTTGGTTCCTTTCTTGACCAGGCCCAGTGCACCTATCACAACTGGGATATTTCTAGCTCTGAGATGCCACATTTTTCCAATTTCAATCTCCAAGTCTTTATACTTGGAGAGCTTTTCAAATGTTTTGGATGACACATTTTTATCTGTTGGCATGCTCATGTCAATTAGATAACAGACATTGCCTAGCAAATCCTTTACGACAATGTCTGGTCGGTTGGCTTGTATTGTGCGGTCCGTCTGGGTTGGGAAATCTCAAAGAATCATAAAATTTGGACCATCAGTAATTGGCTCCGGGTGATGTTTGTACCAGTTTTTCTTCGTACTCACCTCGAAGTGGTTACAGATTTTCCAGTGGAGATATTGACCTACCCTATCGTGTCTTCTTTTGTATTCTGCGGGTGTGAGAACAGAGCATCCAGATATAAGACGGTCAATAATCTCAACTCTCTCACCACATAACCTGCATTTGGGGTCAGTCCCATTTCGAATTATATTTGCCTGATAATTCCTGATAAAAAGGCTTTGGTTTTGAGCAGCAAATATAAACCCTTCTGTCTCTGCTTTTAGTTCTGAGCTGGAGAATCACTGGAGGGTTGCTTCAACGTCCACTTCGGTATTTTAAAGCCGTGCTGCGTACTGTCCATGAAGGGGTTTACTTTGCCATCTGTTTTCTATTTGCTTCAACCCCTTGATTTTGGACATTTCTCTGGCTTTACAAGCATTTTCATTTGGAGCAGGTAGGTGGCTGTCGAGTACAAAATTTAATTCCTGGGTGAATTTTAAAGACTCTTTGGTAATTGAATGACTTTTTTTTGAGTTTTCATGTTGGCTCACTAACTTCAACATCCAGTCATTGGTTTTTTTTAAATATTTATCCAGTTCAATGGTTGAAGTCTTATAGCTGAGTTCAATGGTTGAAGTCTTATAGCTGAGTTCAATGGTTGAAGTCTTATAGCTGAGTTCAAGTTGTATTAAGCCTCTTCCTCCTTTTTGTCTTGGTATGTACAGTCGATCTACATCTGCTTTTGGATGATGCATTCTATTTATAGTGAGTTGTTTTCTTATTTTTGCATCTAGTCTCTTGATTTCATTAAGGTTCCAATTTATAATATTAAAACTATATGTGACTATTGGTAATGCTAGAGTGTTAATTGCTATTATTATATTTTTAGCGTTAAGTTCAGTTTTCATTATGGATCTTATTCGTTTTAGGCATTCTTTTCTTATTTTTTCTTTCATTTTTGAATGCTGTATGCCATCTCCTTCATCCATTCCTAAATATTTATACGCTTCACCTGGTTCTAGGTCTTTTATCGTAGTATTTATATCAAGCTGGACGTCTTGCCATGTGGTTAGCTTTCCTTTGCTGAAGGTTGCTTTGGCACACTTCAAGTCCAAAATCTATGTTGATATCATCACTGAATTTCTTAAGAGTGTTGAGGATGCCAGTTTGTTCATTGTCATTTTTTGCAAATGTTTTCAGATCATCCATATATAGCAGATGGTTGACCTTTTTTCCTGCTTTTGTTTCATGACCCTACCCAGTTTCGTTGAGGAGTGTTGACAGTGGAGCTAGAGCAAGGCAAAACAGAAGTGGGGATAGTGAGTCGCTTTGAAAGATTTCTCTTTTAATGTTGAACTTTCTAGATTTGAGTTTGCCTTCTTGGTGATACAAAATCACAGAAGTTTTCCATTTTTCCATGCTTTTTTTCAGGAACTTGATAGCTATTGGAAAGATTTTGTACATTTGGAGACATTTGATTATCCAATCATGTGGTATAGAATCGAATACTTTTTTTGAATCTATTCATGCTGTACTCAAATTTTTTCTTTTTTTTTTTGCTTCTTCAAAGATGGCTTTATTGATAAGAAGCTGGTCTTTACATCCATAGCTTCCTTTTTGGCACCCTTTTTGTTCGATAGGCAGCATGTTTTCTGAGGTAAGATGATGGTGTATTCTATTTTTTATAATCGATGTTATTATTTTATAAAACGTAGAGAGACAAGTAATTGGTTGATAATTTTTTGGCTTGTTAGTTTCTTCCGATTTAGGTATTAAAATGGTTTTTCCCGTTGTGAGCCATGTGGGACAGAGTTCTGGATTCAGTACGCATTCTTTGATTGCTTTGGTGATTGGCTCATGCAACGATGTGAAACTTTTGATTCAGAAGTTGGCTACTTTGTCAATGCCAGGTTCTTTCCAGTTTGATGTTTTTTGGATTTTATATTTTATTTCTTCGATAGTTATATCTTCCCATACTTGTTGTTGTTTTTCTTCATTATTTCTTTCCACTTTTTTAACCCATTCTGTTTTTTATTATAATATTTAGGTTCTTTCTTATTTTTATTTTTATTTTTAACACAGTATACATACTGGGATTTAAACTACTACCGAAGTCTTACCAAGACCCTAGGGTAGTAGAGTTCGATGCTATTCATTCATTACGGGCCAAAACTCTTAAAATGTGCGCCGTGCCCATAAGCGCTGTTTTTTTGATTTCATAAATTTTAGGTGATCCAGGAAGCGTCGAGAGTTTGAGACTTAAATCTTTTCCGACTGTTCCTAGTGCGCCCACAACTATTGGAACTACTTTTGTATTCATATTCCAGCATCTTGATATCTCCGTTTGCAGATCGCGGTATTTGAAAATTTTCTCAGATGTTTTCGACACTATGTTGGTGTTTGATAGTACTGAGATATCAACCAGAGTACACTCTCTTTTTTTTTCATCTTCAACCACTATGTCTGGTTTATTTGCTTGTATGTTTCTGTCTGTGTGTATTGGGCTGTCCCATAGTACTGTTAGTTCGTCTTTTTTTATCACTGGTCGAATTTCATGTTCGTACCACTTACTTTTGACTTCAAATCCACATGTCTTACATATTGTCCAGTGAATGAATTTAGCGACTCTGTTGTGGCGTTCTAGGTACTCGTGCTTTGCCAGCATTGGGCATCCTGAAACAATGTGTGATATTGTTTCAGGGTGAGTTCTGCAAAGCCTACAATTTGGATCAACGCCTTATTCAATATTTTATTTTTATAATAATTTGTTGCAAGCGTCTGATCTTGGGAGGCAATTATGAGGCTCTCAGTTGTTTCTTTCAACCCAGCTCTGCGAAGCCATGCTATGGATTTTTTCTTGTCTATTTGTTCACTTTCAAGGGCTTGTGCATACTGACCGTGCATAGGCTCATTTGTGTATTTGTTTTGAATTTCCTTCATGAGTGTTTTTTTACCATGTGTTTTGTTTTACTCGCTGCCGTAACTGGGTGAACATTTTCTTGAGAAACTGTATTCTCAAAGTTCAGATTAAACGCTCTTCTCACTTTTTTATTGATTTCAAAGAGACTATAAGCAGACTTTTTCGATTCTTCGTGTTCTGTTACTGCACACATTAAAGGAGTAGTTTGTTTCTTTAAATACATTTCCAGGCCAGCGAGATCTGTGTAAAAGTGGGATTCTACATGCATCATCATTATTATTATTATTATTTTTATTATTATTATTATTATTATTATTATTATTATTATTATTATTATTATTATTATTATTATTATTATTATTATTGGCTTTCGAAAAACGATATCTCCCATTTTGCTTGATATTGCTTTGTGATTAATTTATCAATTTTTCAGTTATTAACTTTTATTAAAAGTTGTATTGAGTTCACTTTCACTAACTTATATCCTCGTGAACACTCAGCCTCGCACACCAACATCCGGGTCTTCTCCACCATTTTCCTGGCAGTGCTCCTCATCATAATGGCCATTATGTTGATATTCCTCACATTTATCAAACCTTTCATTACCAGCATTTCAACAAACCACATCTTCCGTTTGAACTCACAAAATAAAAACTCACTTTTATGGTCGCATTGTGGGCCTGTCTTACTTCTCTTCATGAAACAAAAATGCCAAAGTCTATCTTGGTGTGGAGTTGAGGCTTTTGGCAAAGGTTGAGTGGTTGGTTGATGGCACACTGCTCTGCTTGGGGTCCTTCAATGGATGTTTTGGAGCCTAGTTTCCATGGTTTGTGATGAATTCTCAAGGCGGGGCACCTTGCCAAGCTTATCAACAGAAGTTCAAAATAATTTTTCAAAATAAAAAAATATGAAAAAATATGTATGCTCACTCAAAATTTTAAATCTTCAAACTAAAGCAATTTCACAAACATACATAGTTTAGAAAAAACTGGAACCTTCCTCAACCTCACCTTAAGGCTAAGGACTTCAAATGAAGTTGAACCTATCGGGAATTGTTGATTATTGAAATATTATATGTATCTCAAATTTTCTAATTTTGAAATTTGAAAAAACCAAGAAGATCTGAATTAAAAGCATATATAAGATGTCTTCAAAAGAGGTTCATAGGGTGGCTTCCTATGAGGGTGGTTATTGAGCTTCAGAGATTTTTAGGTATTTTGTATAATCTCATTTTTGATAGTCCATTTTTGTACTTCTGCATTTCCCCAAAGATGATTTCATTTTTAAAATCAACGTTTAGGAGCATTTCAATATTGAAAAGTACATTAAACCGATTTTTGACAAAATTATATAATTTTATACTAGTGAATTTTTACATTTAACTCGTGCACTTACACACACACACACAGTTACGCAAAAAGAAGAAGTGGTAGGCTAATGCCTAGTAGGCATACTGATGATGGACGAGCTATCGTTTCCAAGCACACAACTCACCTTCATGCTAAAAAACAACCAGTCAAAGAAGAATTGAGCCGAGAGCAGAACTTTGAGTCGATGGAGAAGTGGTTGAAAATAAAGAAAAATAAAAATCAGAAAGTTGAAGTGGTGCAAGAACACAATTCCATCCCTCAAGACACACTTCGTGCTGCGTGACATTTCATCAACAAAATCAATAGAATCCGATCATACTTTAACCTTTATCATCATCATACTCTTCATCTTCATCACCATCATTTTGAAGCTAAAATTAAAATAAAAAGCTGCAAAAAGGAGAGAAAGTCGTTTGTTCACTCATTACAGCATCAAACCTTGTCGCAAGTTTCTTCGGGATAATAATTATCAAATTTGAGTCTGGACCGTTTTTTTCTTGTTTCCAACTTATTCATTTGTTTTTATAACTTAGTGAAGGTTACGTCAGGCAAACATTGTTTGAAGCTGATGAACAAGCTGCCCGTATTGCTTAGTTGGTAGAGCATTAGACTTATTACATGAAGTTACCGGGTTCGATCCCGTGTGAGCCAACGATTAGCACTGTTTCAAATTGTGGTTTATTGAGATAAAATTCGCAGCAAGTGCTTTTAACTTTTATTAGAGCACTAAATAAATACCAGTTCACAATAACTGAAAAACAATGAATCTATTGAAACGTTCAACCCATTAAGGTAAGGCATATTTGAACCAATCATGTGCGCAAAAAAGTTTGAAGTGGATATTTAGGATGAGGGTTTTGAATGATTAATCATCTTTTGAACGATCAAAAGTTGATGTTTCATTAATAAACACACAAAAACAGTTATTTATTTGTTTTTACAAAGTTTTTGAAGTCAAACCTGCTTTCTTCCCATTTCATAAAAGTAATGCACTGCCTCTCGAATGCACAGAAGTTGGTGTGGCGTCACTGATCTAGCCATCTAAGGACTCAAAAGTTTAACTTTTCAACAACGTCATTACTTGCTCGAAACATAAACACCCAAAATAATAATGCAAGTTTTGGAACTCATAAAATCAAATGTCTTCATAATTTGCAAGACTGACCCACTCAACGTTCAATAATTTTGCTCGGCATTTTAAGCTTCTTTCGTGCTTCTCTGACAAGTTGAACCTTGTGAAAACTCTCTTCATGCACGATTAAAACTGTGATGAAACTAATGATGGACCAGAAACTTCTTCTCACTCTCATTTTGTTTCTCTCAAAGCAAAGCGAGTAACTTGATTTTAATCACAAACGTGCCTTTCTCAAACTAGGACCACTTTTTCAAGGTGGTATTGCCATCTTATTTGGGAAAGCGGTTTAAAGACAAAATCTCAAGTAAGCCCTAGTTTCTCGGTTTTGGGGCAGAAGCAACAACCTTGTTTTTTAAGGAAGCATGTGGGATGCCATTGAGGCATTGGTTGTAGGGTGCCACCCGGAGCACCTCCAGGCGTTAAGGAGCTGCCTTATGTCCAAAGAGCCTTTTCTCATTTTCGATAGATTAATATTTTTCTTTTTTTGGCATATCTGTATATATAGCAATTAAACTTTAAAAACATCAATTAAGGATTCATACATTTATTTAAAATAAAAGCTATAAATTTCGATAAGTATAGCCTATATGAATAGCATAAATGAATTCCAGGTATTTGTGTATAAGTTTGCTTCATTTATTTATTCTGTTTTTATATATTTCATCTTCAAGATTATTCAATCGAAAGCAAGTTTTTTTTTGCAAGTTTCGAGGTCAATGTTATTACAACTTCATACAACTCTCCATTAAATCTTTCAACCACGCAGACTTTCTTTTGGGACAGTACGTTTTAACCAACCAACATTTAAAGTCAATTACTCACAAGATCAACAACGCCACCACCAACTTAATCACCGACTTTCTGCCTCAAGGATTTCCCATGGGTGAAAGTGGTAATTGTTTAACGCTCCCTTCGTTAGTAGGACCATTTCTCATTTGGGTGCTTTTTTATTGTTTAAACCTACTCTGGCTACAGAAACAGCAAGAGGCTTTGCGTTTTATTTACATACCTTGATTCTTGCAGCTTTCTTGATGTTTATGTAGCGAGAGTACATTAAACTGGGTTGAAGCTACGAACTTGGGTGGATGGTGTGGTAGAGGTAATATCAATGTTCAGTTTGTATATTATTTATCTACATACAGTTAAAGCATTCAAATGTTGTATACATGTTTGAAATAGTAAAACTGTTGTGTTAAGTGGTTTTTGATGCAGGTGTTGTTCAGGAAAAAAATTATAAATTGTAAGTTTTAAGCATGTCGTAATAAAAATTGCATACCTCAGAATTTGAATTTGTGTCCAATAGTGATATATGTAAGATGTGGGTTACAAAAGTCTGAAAAAAAATTGATAAAATTGCACATTCATAAAATGACTGATACAATTTTAGATCTGTGCTCGAAGCAGAACTGAAACGAAACTTCTTCATTTCAAAAGCTGAAATCATCATACCGAACCCTACTGAGCTGATGTAACACAAGTTCACTACATTTATTATTCAATATAAGAGCACTTGCTTCAGAAAAATATCTGAGCCATGCATCATTCATGTAAAAAGCATTAAAAGATGAACCTCATCAATTTGTGAGCATCAAACATACCACGAAACACCAGAACCACCAGGGTGGAAGTGCTCGACGTGCATGGAAAAGTGGTGCAGTGCCAACCTCAGTGTTTGCCTAACATCTCGAACATGGTGCGGGTAGTTCTAACAAATCGTGAAACCGACTTGTGCCAAATAAAGATCTATGTCAGTCTTTTAGGTTGGTAGATGAGTTTGAGGGAAGGAGATGTTACTTTGTGGATTTCATTCAGTTGTTTGAGAATTTTGTATTCTTTAAGGGTGGGAGAAGGTCGCAAAAGGTTTTGACTCCAAGGATTTATGTCCTTATTCATTATAAACTCTATAAAAACATGACAGTAACTTATAACAATGTTTCACAGTGACAAGAGAAATTGAAAGTACTTATTTTATCTATAATTTATATTCAATTCTTTTCAAAATTTTTCTTTCCATTAATTTTTTTCTGGTTTTTTTTATAAATGAAATTTTCAGTTTTGAACCGACCCACTTGAGTTTCATCACTACTTTTATAGGATTTTTTTCTTGATCCTGGTCTTTTTTTTCAATTCCCAATGGCTTTATTTTTTCATTGTTTTTTTTTATTAAAATAGGCACCAGAGTTTTTTAATTGTTTCTACATTTCATTATTTTAATATTATTTCTAAAATTTTCTACCCTCAGTTGCCTTGACAACAGTTAAGCCCGGTGAATGAAAAATCATTTTATTCTTTTTATTATATATAACTAAAAAATGAAATAAACAAAAAAAATTAATTAATAAATAAAATGAAGTGTGAAATGAACAACTAAAAAGCAACAGCTGAAAATACACTTTTTTCAACGACAATCCTTAGATAAAGAAAAACCCAAAGCTCTCCCGATCATAGGTGCTGACCAATTTAGAATCTATCTACTTCATTTTAAAATATTGAGCTAGATCGAGTTTTATAAAAACAGACTAGCCTAATCTTCACCCAAACTAATGACTTGTAAACCTCCAAGCACGAAGCTTTCCTCAAAAATCTCACACACCCACTCACGTCCCTTCACAAACCTACTCACAAACCCCGTCACAAACTCACTCTCACCATTGGAAAAGCTTCGTACTTTTATTTATATATTTGAAGCATTTCTTCAACATCTTTCAAAATTTTAAATGACCCAAGTGTACTCCCTCATCGGTGTTGTCGTTTTCCTCCTTCTCATCACCACATGCCTCTTAGCTGCTATTATGTCGGTAATTTTTGAATTTTATTTCCATATAATTTATTCAAATATATAATGTGAAATTATTTTATTCTATTCTTGGTTCAAAATCTTCTGAAGTACATGCAATTAAACATGTTCTTGATTCTAGTTGCTTCAAAACAGCAGCATGGCTTCCATTAAACATTAAAATAAAGCAAATTTTCAAACTCATTCACAATTTAATTTAAAAAACTACAAAATTCAAGTTTTTTTATTAAACTCGCTAAATTTTTTTTGCACAGACACCGCTTAACTGGTCACATCTCATCTCGGTTTCCTAGCAACCAAACAATGTCCATTCCCAGCCAAAGTATCTACTCTGCCAAAAACAATGAGATTTCCATCAACGACAAAATTATGGACGACTTGTTCGGTAAACCAAAACGCAAGAAAAGCGCCAAAAAAGTGGCTTTATGAAATCACTCGACATCTCAAAGCTTGGGACTTGTCTATTCCTTGTTTCCTTTCTATTTAAAACTGAACTGCAACAAACAACAAAAATTCTATCATTCAAAAACAACTTTTTTTAGCTCGAAGCTGAGAAAAAAATAACAAGACCGTGTGTGTTGAGTACATGTACCAGTTAATGTTTGCAATGATAAAAGTTGTTTTAAGAAATAGCCTGGAGTTTAAACGTAAGACATTGCTTTTATTTTGTAGCAAAAACATCAAATAAGAGGAATTTTTAATATATTTATTGAGAATTGGAAGCTATAATTTTCCATAAGTTTAGCCTTATCATAAAACGTTGGCGAAAAAAATAAAATCGTAACTAAGGTTATATAGTGATTCAAAGACTATAATTAAGAATTAGTTAATTATTCAAAAAACAGAAGTTGTTTTAATTCCAATGCTATTATTTCACATAATTGTGCAAGAGTACTTCAAAGAAAAATAATTTGTTAAACGATATCAATTTTTATCAAGAGAAATTAATCTCTATGTCCCCCTTCGGTCATTGCCCCGTTCAATTTTTTTCAAATCCTTTAATATTGGATTCCAGGCATTAGTATTAGCTATGAGTTGTGGGTCATCATAGCCATTGAAAACAGAACTGTGCTTTTTTATTTCAAGACTCCCTCACCAAGAGATTTTTTGTAGTGAAAACTTGTTTTTTTCTTTTTCAATTTTTAAAATCTCAGGAGTCTCCCAGTTAATTTTTCCGTGGATACAATACCCAGCATGTTTGCTAATCCCCGATATTTCTGAAACAGCTTTTTTTGATTCAACATCAGACCTGAGCTGCTTCATTCGGGTTTTTATACTCACTCTTGTTTAGCCAATATACGCTTTATTCATATCACAAGAGCATTAGAGATTAATTTCTTTTGATAAAAATTGATATCGTTTAACAAATTATTTTTCTTTGAAGTACTCTTGCACAATTATTTGAAATAATAGCATTGGAATTAAAACAACTTCTGTTTTTTTGAATAATTAACTAATTCTTAATTATAGTCTTTGAATCACTATATAACCATAGTTACGATTTTATTTTTTTCGCCAACGTTTCATGATAAGGCTAAACTTATGGAAAATCATAGCTTCCAATTCTCAATAAATATATTAAAAATTTCTCTTATTTGATGTTTTTCTTTACAAAATATTGAAGAAAAATACATACGATGTCCCTGAAAAGAAAAATTGATTTTATTTATAATTCGAAATGGAATTTTAAAAGTTGATCATATGGAATGGTCAAAAGTGGTCAGAGGACTTAATACAACAGAGGTTCGAAAGGGTGCTCAACTTGAAGGTGCTTGCATGACCCATTTCTTGTCAGCCAGTCATCTTTCTCTTTTTTAGCTTTTTTTCTTTTTTGAGAGGAAGTTTTTTTTTCGTTTTACGATTTTTCTTTTTTATTTCCACTTCGAAACTCAAATTTTTATCGCTCTCTAAAGAGCCATTTTTGACTGCGTCTTCGTTTATCTCGTTAATTTTTATCGTTTCTTTCAGGTCCTCCTCATCTTCTTCTTCATCATGGAACGTGAAAACCTGGCCCATTTTAATTTTGATCAATTGCGTCATTGAATGTTTTTCTATTATTTCTAACTCTTTTTTCTTTTCTCTTTCTAACTCTTTTCTTTGTTCCTCTGACTCTTTTCTTCTTTGTTCTTCTAGCTCTTTTCTTCTTTGTTCTTCTAGCTCTTTTCTTCTTTGTTCTTCTAGCTCTTTTTCTCTTTCTATTTCTAACTCTTTTTCTCTTTCTAAATCTCTTTCTTTTTCTCTTTTTTTTTTTTTTTTGACTGCTTTTTTTTTTTTTTTTTTTTCTTTTTATCTTTTTCTATTTCCTTTTCTTTTTTTTTCTGATTTTCTTTTAATCTTTCTTTTCCATTTTCTTTTTTTTCTTCTTCACTTTCGTCCGATGATATCCTCACCTCTTCTTCAAGGTGCTTTTTTTTGTTTTTAAAAGATTTCATTGTTTTTTTTTCAAACTTTTTAGATGGTTGTTGAGCAAATTGTTTCAGTATTTTGCTTTGTACTGATTTTTGATTGCGAAACACTTTTAGGCTGTGGACAATTTATTACTATGTAGTATTATGTATCAATTATAATATAAAATTTTTGGAAATTATTTTTACATTCAATAATATTCTTATTTTTAGTAAAATAAGTTTTGATTGGCATTTTAAAAAGATTTCTTAAATGATATCATAGTGCACAAGTTTTGAAATGCGGTACAAAACGGATAAACATTCAAAACAACTTTTTAAATTCATAATTTTTCAACAAATAATACAACAATTTCAAACTTATATTCAGTGCTAAAACAGAATGAAATGTACTGACTAACTAGAAAAGATACAGAAATAGCAAAAAGAGGAAACAGAAACTGACAACATACAAGTAGACCATCACATCTGATGGAGGGTTTATTGATCCTTATTATTTCCTTAAAATCATCCCCCAAAGTTTTTCTTATGCACCTAACTTTAATTGCGATCATTTAATAAATCAATGTTAGAAATCATTTAATGACATTCAAAAAAAATTAAACAAGCAATGTTAATAAAAAACAGTTCAATAGGTAGGTAATACAGAATAAGTTGTTGCAGTAATAGAGAACAGTGTGGGCAGACGGCGTAAGAGACAAATTTCAATTTACTTTGAAAATTTTCAAAAAAATTTGATTTAAAAAATCACTTGAACAAATGTCAAATAAAAAAAAACGACGGTGAAAAAAAATGAAAAGCCTTGAAATATAAAAAGAAATGAAGAGAGGACGAAGTAAAGAACCTAGAAAAAGGGTGTGCGGGAGCGGAGAGAAAAAGATGGTTGCAGGTGGGACATAAGAATATAAAATTCAGACTATCTTCTAACAATGCTTCACATGGGGGTGTCTCAGCTCCTTGCTTAGCTCTATATAAACTGTTATTATCGATATTATTAAAATCAAGATAATACATGTCATAAAACCTCACCTTCAAACACAATGGAAAGAGTCGTTTTTGTCGAGGAAAGCTCTGAAAAGTGTTATTCATTTAGCTGTTGCATCTGCATTAATTTCTATTCATTAACAACATATCACTTCTCAATCACAAATGGCCCACTATCCTCCTTTCATGAAAACATGAAAAGAATTTTGCAAAGTAATATTGATTAGACAAAGTCAAGAACCCAGATAAAATAAGTGCAAAAATGGGGAGATAAGAGGTGGTTGAATGTAGAGAATAATAATATTTAATATAACATATCAGGGATAAGCAAGCATGCCTAACAATGCATCTATGGAGGGATAAACTGGCAGACACCAAAAATTTTACGAATGGAAAAACAGAAAAATAGATTTTGTATCTAGAAAAATCTCTTAGTGAGGGAGGGTCTAGATACAAGAAAACACAACTCAGTACTTGATGTCTGCAATGACTCGCTTAAGACCTGATACTCAGAGAGCTTTCAACGATGAAACAGAAGGACTTATCCAAAAGGGAGACAGAGAGATAAAGTCGTTTTTGGTTATAAAATCGTTTCAAAAACTACTCTCTTTACAATCTATAATATACTTGAATATATATCATTATACAAAATACCTATTTGTGCTTAACTCATAGTTAATTTCTTGAAAATAGGTTTACGTAATATTCTAAATTATCTTTTTTATGCTTGGAACTCCAATCATTATAAAAACCCATAACTTCAATAGTCATTTCATGCTGATTTTTTATTTCAAGGACATACTCACCAAAAATTAAAGCTTTATTTTTAATAAAGGTATGAATTCCTCAAATTGATGTTTTATACATAATTAACGTGAAGATAATACATGTCATAAGAGCTCACCATCAACCGCAATGGAAAGAGTCGTTTTTGTGGAGGAAAGCTCTAGAAAATATTATATTCATTCAGTCGTTTCGTCTGCATTTATTTTTATTTATTCGAAATATATCACTTCTCAGCCAAAAATGGTTCGCCGTCCCTCTTTCATGGTTGTCCATCATCCTTCTTACGTCTCTTACCCGTTTTATCGCATTCACCCATTTCTACGGATACCAGACGAGTCAAATTTTTTGGTTTTGTAGACAAAAGTTGACTGGATAAAATACTTTTGCTCATTTCTGAACACAATACAACCGTATTATTCAGTGCTAATTGACAGTGAAAAAATCTCCATTTATCATAGTTGTAACCATACATTTTGACTAGCAGAGAAACAATGTTACATTTTTTTAGCTTCATGCTATGTATATAGATTTGAAAAATATTTTTGATTTTGGGCTTTGGTTGTTCAAAAACAATTGGAGAATAGTTGCAAACAGTTTTATCGTCAGCTTCAATTGAAGGAACCCAAGAACTTAAATCAAACCAGAAGCTGTTCAGTATAGAAAAATATTTATTCCATTAATTTTAGATTCATGACGATTCTTGACTGGTTTGACTCATTAGATCTTTGATTAGATTCTCCTGTTTGGTCCCCATGGTTTGGACCAAATTTATGAAAATTTTATTGGAAATATGAATTAATTATACAGATAACTCTTATTAAATTTTTGCTTCTAATAACAAATAAATAAAATAATTCTAAAAATAACATCCAATTTTTAATTATTAACCAAACTAAGATTTATAAAAATACTTTTGCCCATTTTGAGGCAGAAAGATGTTTTGAGTTCAACTAAAGAAGATGCTCCAAAAAGTTTTGACTTGAGCTTCTTTTCACCGACAAATTATTGTGGGCAGTCATTTTGCAATTAAAAAATTATTGGTTGAAAAAAAAACGTCGGCATGTTTGTTTTCAAAACTAATTTTAAATGCTCAAGGGATCTGAAATAAACAATGAACAGCAGGAATATTTATTTATGACGTTGTTGTTGGTTTAAACGAAAAGTTAAATTTTGTTTGTTACTACATACTACTGTATAATTATACAGTAGTATAATTATACTACTGTATAATAAAAAGCCTCAATGATATCTTATGCCTGGTACTATACCAATGCCTATAAAAACAAAAATTGACGTTTTGTATGGAAGAAAATTATGATAACAATGCTAATATTTACGATGACATAAATAGAAATTCAATAAAAACTTCAAGTCAAAATAAGAGAGCGGGTAAAAATGGAGCAAGAGGGTCATTGGCCCATATGTGGCAAGCGAGCATTTATTGAAGGGGGCATGAACTCTGACCTGCAATTGTTTCCGGCCTTTTTCGCTTTAATACCAAGGCTCTGTCTCTAAGCTAAACAGCCAGACACTTGGAACTCGACCCATAAGTTTTTTGAATTGAAGTGGAAATAGTGGAGATTGTTTGAAAACCATTGTATATTCTCATAGTTCTCCTTTTAGTTTGCAATGACATCATTGTTTACATTTCAGCACCATCAAACTTCAATCTAAATTAAATTCAAATCTTGCAATAAAACTAAAAAACCAATGATTTTAAAAAACTTCATAGTCACATCACTACTTTTCATTCTCCCAAGTAACATTTTTTTGACCTACTTTCAAAACTTCCCTCACTTCCTTAGCTTAACACTCCGACAGAGCGGTCAACGAGTGAAGAGATGAAACTAAACAACATGCATCTCAAATCCTTCTCCTATTGCAATGCGGCCAGTATTCCATTCGAGAAAAACGGGTCTTTCCCTTTGGGGGCCAATGAGACAGCTTGCACAATACTTGCCAAGTTCGTCTGCAAGCTTTGTTGTGTGGTGGGAATGAGCTTTTTTGGTTTCATTGTTTTTTGAGTTTTTTTCCGAATTCCAGTTTGAAAAAGCTTTGAAGTATAATAGCCTGAATCGATTTGTAAAGTCAACAAACACAAAGTGTTTATTAAAACAAAGACACGAAGCTTTTCGTAAGACTAGCTTACATTATTAAGCTTCATGTCTTCGTTTTAATAAACACTTCATTTTTTTGACTTTACTAAATAAAAATTTTTTTTTCCAAAGCAGAGTAACCTGGCTTTAAAAGCATATTTAAATAAAGATAATATATATTTAAATGATATATACATGGAAATTTAAAATTAACTGTGAAGCAATAACCTCATGCAAAAATCAATTTTCATCCCCATTCTTAACCATGAGTCAATATTTTAAGACTTGCATTAAAGAAAAACAAACCCTTCGATGCTTTTAAATTCACGAAGGTTTTCGCCAAGTGAGTCTGAGAAAAGTTTGCCAGAGCGAGAAACTTCTTGATTTAATAATGAATTTCAGCCATTTTTTTAATTAAACATAAACACCAAAATACATAAAACCAGGAATGATTGTTTGAGACTGGTCTTTATCAGAAGCTTTTCGATCAATCGAGCGGAGATCAGCCCATCACAGACTGGAAAGTACGATCAAGATGCAACTAATTCAATTATCAGCCTCAAAAACAAAGATTATGCATTTATAAATTACTAAGCGCTAAACAATTAATATAAATAGTACAAGAGTATAGCATTATAAAATTGCTTGTTACAAGTGTACAAGATTTTTCAGCTCCATGGGTTTCAAAATTTCGAAAAATTCAAAAATTTCTCTCAAATTTTTGTTTTCCATCATCATTTTTATTATCAACTTTGTTATCAACTTCTTTCTATGGAGCACAGTCTGCAAACTAGGATTGCTACAGTAGTCAGAAGGACCAGGACAGAAGGTACTGGTTTATAAATGTGATTGCAGAAATTTTTTAGATGTAAATCATGGTAAAGTAGAAAAAAATTTCATAGCTGCAGTGAGTGTGGTGAGTTGACAGATCATTATTGGGGCCAGAGGATATTTTATTTTGACTGCTACATTGAAGACTGGCAAGTCCAGTGCATATTGTCTCTTGGGATATCATGGCTGAGTCTACCCGGATAAGTGAGAAGGGCTTGCATCTTTGTAGTCTGCATAGGATCTGATTTTTGTGACCATTTGCTTCTTCGTATTGGCGCACGTTGCACACCTAATTGCTTCCATTCTAATGTTTTCCACTTTTATCTGAAACTGAGCTTTCCAAGTAGATGCTCAAAGTTGAAAATCTTTTACATTAACCCGGCTGACTCTCGCACTTGTGTGAATTCAATCAGCAAAACTAGCATATATTTAGAACCTAGAAACTTTGGCTTTCAAGAACTCGTTATATTTTTTTACCTCACTTTTTTTGGCAGGTTTTCTGATGTATTTTTGAAGTACAATGGCAATCAATCGTTGTTGTGTGGAAAGAAATGCCCTGCAAACTTTGTGGACACTATAGAGCTGAAGTTTGATGTGGTGGCCCAAAGTCAATTGTGTAGGGTTATCATATACGTCGACCAAGGTAGAATTTTTTCGTTAAACTTATTATTTTTTATCATGTAAGATATTTTTGTCTAAATATTTTGAATTTTTTCAATTTTATAGAATTATATTATTTTATCGTTCTACAGACATTATATATCATTTTTCGTTACTTTTTCCAAAATAACTACATGAAATGAGCCAATTTTTTTATTTCAATTATTTTTATTAAAATTTTATTTTTTGAAAATTCTACTTTTTTATAAATCCTACCAATGTTTTTGTTAAATTTGTCGCAAATTTGAGGTCACATAGAGAAAGAAGTAAAAAAATTGATTCATTAAATTAAGTTATTTGGAAAAAATATTAGTTCAGCATCATTTCCACATAATAAGAACTGCAGCTCAAAATAAAAAATTTTCACAGATGACTGGGGAACAAATCTAACAGACACGACAACAATAACGGATAACACAACAACAACAATTCCAACAGCAACAAAAACAGACACAACAACAATAATAACAGGCACAATAACAAAAACAGCAAATAAAACAACAACAAAAACAACAACAAAAACAAATAAGACAACAAAAATAAAAACAAAAACAACAACAATAAAAACAAATACAACAACAAAAATCCAAACAAAAAAAACAAAAAAGAATAAAACAACAACAATAAAAACAAATACAACAACAAAAATCCAAACAAAAAAAACAAAAAAGTATAAAACAACAACAACAACAACAGACTTTAGGTTACAAACGGAAGAGTTAACTGGTAAATTTTTTTGCATAACTCAAAATCATATTTTTTCCATCTTCATTTTTTTTCAGATTTGAGAACAACAACAAGTAAAATAAATATGATAACTTCAAAACTATAATAAAACATTCCTGCAAATAATATCATTAGAAAATAAATTACTCATAATATTTATGGATAAAATGATAAAAAAATAAAGGAATAAAAAAAATAATAAAATTAATATTGAACAAAGAAAAAAATAATAAATGATAATAATTCAGACATGACATTTGTCCCGGTGCCTCCTCCTCCCCTTGAAGGTATAACTTTCCGCAAAGAATCATACAAGAAGTGATTCTGTTGAAGTTTTTTCTAGTTAAAACCACTTTTAATGTTTCAGATCTCAGTCATCTCTTTTGGCTTCTCCCTCTTCTTTTTCTCATCATCATCATTCTCACCATCATTTCGTGAGTGCAAATATGCTTCAAAAAATTCGAATATTGTCGTGTTTTTATGATCCACAATTTTGAGGCTAGTTGTTCACAATGTTAATATTAGTTTAAGGGATTTTTACTCATCTGTTTCTCACCGACGAACCTTGAAGATCTTGTTGCACGGTTTGAAGTATTTTTTGGAAACTTTTTGAGCACCTAAGCTGCATCTTTCGGTGTCTCACAAACACATTAGGCTCACATGTGAGACTCAAGGCTGCTGGAGTTTGGATTACATTTTGAGCATGCTGGTAAAAGGTGTATTCTCCAGGTATCAGCCTAATGGCGAGCTTGTATCCATTGGTATTATTTTGGTATTCAATGGGTACTCATCCAACACCAGCCTGGTACTCATGACCGAAGTACATTCTGATAGGTTATGTTTTGGAGCATGCATTCACAAACTTGGCCACAAAGGATGCGGGCAACAAGATTTAGTGAAATTAATTTATTCGTATTTTTTATTAAAATAATAAAGTTATTTATAAAACTTCAAACCAACACATGAAAATGAAAACATAAAACCTCCCAAAGAATCTATATGAACCAACCCCCTCCTTCGGACGACAGACTCTCCATCCATATCTTGGCTATGGTGATGCAGAAATTGGCTTATGAAGAAATGGCTCATTTTGTTGATCTGCGCAAACCTGAAAGTATCGAAACGAAGAAGAGCCTTTCAAATCATAGTATATTAGATAGAGGATAAAAAAAACATACACAAAGATTGGCAGAATGGAAACCGAGATGTAGAAAAAAGCCGGATGAAGCTCAAAAAAAATATTAAAAACATGGAAATTTCAAAAAAAAACAATTCTACATATTGAGAAAAACGAAAAAATACAAAAGATTTAAGAAAACTAAAAATCCTCCTGTCCATCGAGAACACTGACCGCGAAGAACCTTTTAAAGCTGATGCAATCTTTTTGAAACTTGTTTTGATCGCCAACAGTTTGCTTATTTAAATATTGGAAATTTTCCAATAAAATAAATCTGAGTTAATTTTTGCCTCTTTCACCTACCCCTTGACTCCTAAATCATTCATTGTTGAGCTCCAAACTTAAGGCTGGTGAATTTGTTAGACACAAAGTAGTGCTTTTGACGGCTCTTGTCATAAAATTTTGTCTCAAGATTATATTAGTTGAATTAGAAACTTTGTGCGTGTGATGTTGTGAGTGATTGATTGTACGTTTTGTTCCCTTACTTTAAAAAGAAATTTCGAAATAAAATGAAAAGTTTCGAATCAGTTTTAAACGCAAGCTAGATTCATTTTTAGTTTTCTATGGCTTCACTGTTTATCTTTTAGCGCCATCTAGCGAATCAAATGGTCGATTATTTCAAAGTCAATCTTACTCATTAATGTTTAATCAAAAGAGTTTTTTGATATTACTTTATCTCTGTTAACAAAGTGACTACTTATTTGTCAAAATAACTTCAATCTAGCTCTAAACGAAGCTCTTATTCAGATCCAATGCAACTTAGTTTCACACAGCACACAATCACAGGTCACGTGATGGCGATGGTGGTTCGACTAAACAACAAGCACTTTCGGTCATTTTCTTATTGTCAGAATGACTCTAGTATCGTGTTCCAAAAAGACGCTCATCACTCTGACCCCTTCCACAAAATGCTCTGTCATTAATCTGTATCGATAAACATTTTAAATTCTTTATGTATCTATTTCATTTTTTTGAATTATTATTTTTTTTATTATATGTTTATAATTGCCAAATTTTTGTCTTAAATATTCATCTCCATGCAATCGTAGACTATTTCTTCAACTATTGTTGAGGTTTCAACAACCGACCACAATGTTGTGATGACTCATCTAATTAATGACCAACCTCATGACGTCATTTCATGATTTGCAGGGGAGTGTTTGAAACTGGTGCTTCAACAGATCTATCCTGTGGTAAGCATCACCATTGATCCGGTCCAAGATGGTAGGTCGTTGCAACCTTCAAAGCATTAATGATGCTTTAAAATTTATATTTATCATAAGACCCATCTGCTTGTTTCATTTTTAAATTTTTATTCATGCCAACCACAAAATTTTATGAAAAAATAGTGATAGATGAGAATGGTGGAAGAAAAACTTGCGAGAACAAATGTCTTCCAAACCTAGCAGACACAATGGGGATATCCCTCCCAGCTTTGACCTCTCAAGACATCACCAACTTGACTCTGTGCTCGATTCGGATAGAAGTACACACTGACAGTAAATTAAACTGTTATGTAAAATCAAACAAAAATTAACCGAAAAAGAAACAATCAGAAGCAAAAAAAACAAAAGAAAATCATCCGGAAGCTAATCACACAAAAAAAAATCAACCTCAAAAAGGATATCCAGCAAAAAAAACAACCAGAGAAAAAAACGGAAAAAAAAGTTGAAAAAAAGAAAAAGATTCAGCAACAAAAACAATGAGAAAGATCGGGTACAACACAACTTAAACAGACCTGCTGGTGAAAAATAAACCAAATAATTCAACATCTGAAAAAAAATCTCAAAAAACTGTTTTTTGGGGCTGTCAAACAAGAGAGAATGCAATATGATAGAAAAAGAAGGCATGGGAACAGAAATATAGAAAACCAAAAAATTTTTGGTTGTCAAATGAGTTTTTGTTAAAGATTCCCATTGAATGGATCTGGAGAGTTGAGGGGCTGTTGCTGGTGGAAAAGTAGAGCCTCAAAACTTGAGAATATCTACAGAACATTGGCATCTTATTTGGCTATAAACACTTATTATAAATATATCTAATATTTTTTTTCAACTTAAAATCCAATTAAGTTTCTTAATGTTTTTGAAATGAAAAAAAATCAAAATTGACAGCTGCATGTTATGCGACAAGCACTTAGTTTGAATGGACCTTTGTTGTCTGTCCCCTAGAACTAGCTTTGTGGAGACAGAACTGTTTTAGTCATCCGGTCAAACACATTTGTTTTGTAGAAAAACATGACTCAAATAGTTCAAGTCAAAACATTCGAAAAATGAATATTATTTGGAAACCAAATCTCACGGGTTTGTTTTTAGGATTTCTGTTTTCCCATTTCCAACTTTTCCATTTGAAACTTCCTCTCCCTTTGTCTTTCACAACTTCTCATTAGCCACTTCATTTCCCTCATCAAGTCAGGCCTGAATGTCACCATTAGATAAAGTTTTTTGTTTTTTTTCACAAGCTTTTGCAAAGTTTCACGTTTCCCTGCTCCTTCCATCCTTCTCTCGTCTTTCTCATCGAGAATTGTTTGATCATCTTCTCACCTGAAAACCATTTTGATTTTTTTGATTTTCTGCTCATTCGAGAGTTTCTTCTTTATAGCTTACTGTGAATATCAAACTAAAATTTTTTTAAATTTTTATTATGGTTATGAAAGAGTGCATTTTAACGTTTTGTAGAAGGCATCGAGGATTTTAGCTTTTGTTTCTCAATAAAGTATAAAAATGTTTTTCATATTTGATGTTTTGTTAGAAACAGCAAGAAGTTAGCTTCCAAAAAAAGACAAAATGGAGGACAGAATGAGTTGATAACATTTTATGAAATTTTGTTGGGCTTGTATGAGTAAACACTTAGAAAAAGTTTTTCAGAAAGAAATGATGGTCTTTAGTAGACAACTAAAAATTTTTTTTAAATATCATAAACTCAATTTTATGATTAAGTTTATCAAAAAAGCATGAGTCTCTCAATTGAAATGGTCTTCTTTAAAGTAATATAAAGCCTTGAAGAATGGTCAAAAGGAGAAGGAGTAGAAGGGTGGAGGTGGGTGCAGAGATGCCATGGTTGTCCATTTTTATAGTTTCCAAATAATTATTTTTAGTTTTAAAATAATGAATGTTAATAGAATTTCATAGCTTAATGTTGTTTTCATAATGTCTTCTAGTGACGTGGCTTAAAAGTTGTGTTTGGGAATAAAATGTAATCCATGATTGGCCATGAGAAGTGACCAGTAATACTTTATTAAAACTTTGGAATGATCATGCCATTCTCGAGGCACATTTGCAACATTTCATAGTAATCTCATGTTGAAATGCGCTTATAACTATACAGTGTTTTGGCGTGTAGTTCAAAGCACAAGCTATAAATTTAATGTAGCCAGGTTGCAGGTTCAAAACGGGATCGAACCCTGTGGCTTCAGAAAATCCTTTCCTTTAGACTCATCATGAAACTGCACTTGTTGAAAATTTTTTTTTTTTAGAAAACAATAAATATATTTAAAATTTTCTTCATTCTGAAAAATCTATAAATCAAGATATTGGAAACAAATTATTAAATCTTCATCTCATCTGAGGTGCTCACAAAACCATTTTGGTTTCGATATTTTAAAACTTCATAAATTCACTTTTTAAAAAATAACATTCAACATCATCAATGTTTATGTTTTTGTGAAATCCAAGTTTGTCAAAAAGGGTTACGCCTTTTGCGACATTAATTGTTGATACTCTGAACTAGCCACCAAAAAGAGATGCCATGATGAATCACTTGCTTCTGAACTACTTCTTCCTCACCATCTTCTTTTGTAGTCATTATTCTCTTTTTTTTATCTTGCTCTGTTTTAATTTATATATAAAATAGAATTTTGTTATTTTCGAAAAAATTTTATAGAAAAACTATTGAGTACAAATTCATGTAACTGGTCCCTTGCATTGACCCTATGTTCAATATTTCACGAACATTAAAGCAGTCTTATCAGCTTCTTCCACCCGAATGTTATCTAGCAAGGACGTATCATATGTTAAAAACTGTAAAAATGGTCTTGAAGAAAACCGTTTCATGTTTCTATTTGAACCACAGAGTGAATGCAGAGCGTTCCAAGGGTAATTTTACGTTTAAAATAATCTTCAACGTAGAGTAACTTTTTCAATATTTTTATTCAACTTAGTTGGACAAAATATATTTTTATATTTACGGAAGCGTCCAAAATACTTTGAATTTTATAAAGTACTGAATGCAACTCATTTTGCGCAGACCAATATGCATGATGTTTGCCCTGACTATGGTACACTGCATCTCAAACATAACAGTTCTGAGCACATTAAGGTGAGTTTTGGTTATTATAATGTTTTTTATGTTTATTTATGTTTTTTAAAAGTATGGAGCTTGTTTCATCAGTACCTTTCAAAAACATACAAAAATACTCTCATCACTCTTTAATTTTCACCTGGCATATCTCAAGCTAGTACAAGAATTTCTTTCATCTAAGAAACATTAAGAGCTGAGATAATTAATCATCTCAAAAAAATTCATTTTCAACCCAAGCGTGAGCGATATTGAGGTGAATCTGTTGACGTGGGGGAGTTCTAACCCGCAATTGTATGAAAAAGGAGCTGTTTATGATGAAACAAAGTTTATCTTTTTGGAGCTGAAGGCACCGAAAGGAACTTTGTGCAAGCTACAAGTCATCTCCCATATTAATGACGGTTAAGGTTTTTGCAGCTTGATTAAAAAATTTCTTATGAAATTCGACAAAATATATTTTGTCAAATCTAGTTATTTTGCTAGATTTATACAAGCATTTAATTAATTAAAGTTGAACTGAGTTTTGTCATTTACATTCAAGTACAAGCAACTTTTGGATGTTTTAAAATTTGTCCCATTTTTTTTGTATTTCTAAATCAGTTTTTCCAGCTAAAGCTCATTTATCTTTCTCATCTTCAAACTCTAACTTCAAAAAATTATTGAAACATCAGAAAAAGTTTGCTAAAGTATCAAAAAAACCAACTAGCAGAAAAAGACGTCAATTAATATTGAGACATCTCACATTCTCTTTAGATAAAAAACTGCCTCTAAAATGAAATAAAACTGTTCTGCTTTCAAAAGGTCAAAACACCGTGCTTGATCTCAAAGCATCAGACTTTTCACCAAACTTAAAGTCTACAGAAAGTCTAAATTTGCACTTTTGTACAGCTGTGGAATCTGTTGTTTGTAACGAAATGACCTTTGAAAGTTAGAACAATTGCTATAGCGTCATTTGAGATGTCTTATAGAAATAAAATAACAAGAAAAATAAAAAAAGTAATAATTTCAAGTAGACTAGTTTATCTCGTGCAGGTTCTCCAGATTTTGTCATCACTGTCAGCTACGCTGGGTGGTTCATGTTGTCCGAATGCCTGGCGCAAGATGTTCAAAATATATTCTATACGAGCAACTAGCTGCTGGCACTAGAAAGAAAAAAAACCAAAGTTTAACGTTCAAAGATGCTTTTCCTCAATCAATTAAAAATGCTGCCATAGATTTAGCTAACTGAGAGAATCTGACAAGCGATCGATCTCGAAAGGGAAACGCTCTTAAGCAGAGACAACTGAAAAACAAACAGCATTTTTGAACAAGCACATCAAGAGGTATATAAAGTGCGGCTGCATCAAAAGTTTGGTTTTGAATGCAGCAAGTTTTGCCATTTCACCATCGGTCTTGTCAGCCAGCTGAGAAAACATCTTTCAAGAACAAGGGTGAATAAACATTTGGGCAATATTTTAAATAAGGTTAAATGATGCATAAATGCTATTATGAAACATTTCCAACACCCACAATCCCACATAACTCTTTTTGAATTTTAAGCAAGACTATAATTAGTTTCATTTATCAATTTTCAACATATGTAATTTTCTATAAATAATATAATAATTGCCCTTATTCTTCTTTGACGTACCCAGGCTGGAATAACCTTACGTGGATTCTGGTCGTGATGATCGCTTTTGGAATAGTATTGGTGCTAATTTTGATGTGAGGAAGTTATTCTGAAATAAATAAATTTTTTTGGATACAACTTACACTTTTTTATAAATGGAAATGTCATTTGCTTCAATTTTTTTTTGGCAGATTTGGGTTGATACGTCGTTGCATCATGTCGAGGTTGAGATCGAGTCATGAGGTCATCATGGATTTCATGAAGAAGATGGAGGCGCGACTCGATGCGTTGAAAAAAAAAGAAGACGAAGAAAAAACAACAAATAAAAAATAATCTTGAGAATTTATGAGGTCATTCAAGTTTTTATGAACTTTATAACTTTTAAAACAGACAAAACACGTTTTGAAAAAATATATGCCTTATCATTGGTACCAAATAAATTAAAAATTTTCATTCCAATCAAAATTTATAGAACTGTAAAAAAGGTTATAATAAGTGCAGAAACAAATGACCACTACTGACCTCCTCGGAAGCATGAAGTGAGGTGTTATTGTAATAGGAGTGTTTTAGTTTTGTTGTGTGGATGTGTACATTTCTGTGAGATTTCCATGAACATGTGCCAGTATTCAGTGGGAATGATGATGGCGATGTTGTTGTTAGAGGTTGACAGTTTTATTTTTATTTTGACAAATAAAATTTTTCGACTGAAATGATTTTGAAGTTGAATTTATTATTCAACAAAACACAACTTGATGATACATACAAAACTCTCCGACATTCTCTTGCTTCACTCATAAGCTAGAAGATTCTATCAACAATAAAATTCTCTTTTCTGTTTTTTCTGGTCTTTCTCCTACTTTTGACTGCATAGAGCCCTTAATATTGATTGAAAGATTACACAAATCATTTGGCTAAGACGCCCTCTTTCCAATGCCACAAACTCTTTAACAGATTGATCGAAAAATTGTCTTAATACGTAAGCAAGAAGAATAAAGACTTCTGGGAAATTTTTTTTTACTTTCCAAATATTCGTTAATAATCTTTCCGTGGTCCTCCTTAGTGTTGTGAACAACAAAATAACGAAAAAGTTTATTTTTTGAAATATTGAGTTTTAATACACATATATCTATGGTTAACCCTTTCGATATATTTTATCTTTATACATTGAGAGATTTTAGCTAAATAAAAGATTTTTCTACGTGTTTCTATAAACCCTCATAATTTGAAGTTTACTGTTTAAAAATATCTTCAAACATGTTTCGATAACTTTGCTAGTGATAATGTTAAACTTATAGAAACCTGAAGTCTTCACAAAATAAAAGAATGTATCTAGAATTACTTGATTCATAGCATGGAACTTTTACTAATTAGTTGTGAGAGGATACATTAAACACGACGATGCAAAACGCCAGAAAAGAGATGGTATTTTGGAAATGAAAAAGTTTTGCTTTCCAATGAAATTATTTTTTTTTGTCAACAAATTTTTGAGCAACCTTGTTCCGTGTAATATAGGAAGTTCAAGTCAATATGGCTTCCACTAAGATGGAAGTCACTATATATTCAACATAAGAACTCTTATTCAACTGCCTAAAGAATACATCAGGGCTTCATACTAATCAAAGAAGCATTGTGATCAGTAAGACGTTAAAAGGAAGGAAAGACTATGCTACAACGAAGCCGTCTCAGATGGCTTGGCAGGTTCAAAGAGGACTCACGCTCAACAAATCAATGGCTTTAGAGTAAAACTTAAATTGTTAAGCAGTTGTGAAAAAGAAAAAAACTACGATGGCATAACGTTATAAATGCAGACTTGAGAACCTTAGACAGGGTTCCATCTTAGAGAACAAAGGTTAAGGATATGACGAATCGAAATAATTCCTAAACTACAGAGCTAGACCAGCTGTACAGAACGAAGAAGCCCAAGAAGATTTCAAAAAGAGAACAGGATCTGGAACTTTCTGAAATATCCTTGTTTCAAAGTAATTAAATCAGTGAATCAAATCAGACTGGCTTCCATGAAGCATCAGCTCGTCAATCCTGTGAGAAGGTATCAAATGTCGGACCCCATGAAATGACAAAAGATGTTTCCAGAAACGTTTACTCTCTGAAATTTTGTGAACATGCTTGTAAAAGATCTATCTATCTATCTATCTATCTATCTATCTATCTATCTATCTATCTATCTATCTATCTATCTATCTATCTATCTATCTATCTATCTATCTATCTATCTATCTATCTATCTATCTATCTATCTATCTATCTATCTATCTATCTATCTATCTATCTATCTATCTATCTATCTATCTATCTATCTATCTATCTATCTATCTATCTATCTATCTATCTATCTATCTATCTATCTATCTATCTATCTATCTATCTATCTATCTATCTATCTATCTATCTATCTATCTATCTATCTATCTATCTATCTATCTATCTATCTATCTATCTATCTATCTATCTATCTATCTATCTATCTATCTATCTATCTATCTATCTATCTATCTATCTATCTATCTATCTATCTATCTATCTATCTATCTATCTATCTATCTATCTATCTATCTATCTATCTATCTATCTATCTATCTATCTATCTATCTATCTATCTATCTATCTATCTATCTATCTATCTATCTATCTATCTATCTATCTATCTATCTATCTATCTATCTATCTATCTATCTATCTATCTATCTATCTATCTATCTATCTATCTATCTATCTATCTATCTATCTATCTATCTATCTATCTATCTATCTATCTATCTATCTATCTATCTATCTATCTATCTATCTATCTATCTATCTATCTATCTATCTATCTATCTATCTATCTATCTATCTATCTATCTATCTATCTATCTATCTATCTATCTATCTATCTATCTATCTATCTATCTATCTATCTATCTATCTATCTATCTATCTATCTATCTATCTATCTATCTATCTATCTATCTATCTATCTATCTATCTATCTATCTATCTATCTATCTATCTATCTATCTATCTATCTATCTATCTATCTATCTATCTATCTATCTATCTATCTATCTATCTATCTATCTATCTATCTATCTATCTATCTATCTATCTATCTATCTATCTATCTATCTATCTATCTATCTGCTCTGAATTTTTTGTTTTTTATTATCTATCATATTTTTTTTCCCAATAAAACTCTTGTACTTCTGTATTTCATTATTATCATTTTTGTTGTCTCATGGTATTTATATTGACGCTAATGCACCACGAAAGCCCCCAAAGAATGAAAATTATTTATTAATAATAATTTATTTGCTACATATATTATGCATGAATTTTCATCGTTAAATGGCAGTAAAGATTTTAAATAATTAATTTCTCAACATTTTTAAACGCATGTCTGATGGTTCTAAATGAAAATCTTCTTCACCTATTTTCAATTTTTCGGTTGTTACAATTTTTGGCTGCCACCCCATATATTTCCATTTTTCCTCCCCTTATTTGAACATATGTCACTATGTACAATCACACACAATTGCTCATCTGCAACATTCAGAAATTTTTTGATATACAACATCTTAAAGATACATTTTGAACAACTAGGCACATTCAAACACATCTAGTAACACATACAAACAAAATTTGAAACTCATTCAACCACACAAAAACACGTACAGACACACAGATACACATAACCTGACATACACATTAACTTCACAATAAACACATTAATCTATATCTCAAAATGCCACATACAAAAACACACAAAAAAACACATACGACATAAACACACAAACACACACACACAAAGACGCCTGCAAGAAGCAGCAGGCTTGTGGACGCAAAATTTACACATGTGTGTTGGCGTGCATGAAAAAATCGAATAAAAAAAATGTTTAGATTTATGATTTCTCATTTTCCTGTTTCAATATTAATAATTGAAAAATTATTTCATGGAGTTTAAAGAGTACAACTTAGTCTCATTTAGGGGTGATGATTGTGTCTTTGTGTTTTTCAAACACACACAACAACACACACAAACAACAACACACACAAACAACAACACACACAAACAACAACACACACAAACAACAACACACACAAACAACAACACACACAAACAACAACACATACATACACAACAACATATACACACACAACATCTCTCACACAACACCACACACACACACACACACACACAACACTGCAGCACACCCCCCAAGATGCATCAGCCTTCTTAGACAAACACACACGTACGCCTTGCCATGAATACATACACAGCTACACATACAAAAAAACATACACAAAAAAACGCAATAAAACACACACACATACATAAAAATAAGCATACAAAAACACATCATTTGAAGCATTCACAACCTCACTCACAACCACAAACACACTGTGACATACAAACGGACGTGATTAAAGGTGTTAAGAATGCGAAGGTATATAAGTGGTGCAGACACTTGTCTTGAAGATACTCGGAGACTGAATCTGGATTGAAGGATACATTTGCTTTTAAATAAGTTCAAAAGTAAAAGTTGGTTTCAAAAATAAACGTTTTTAAGTTTATTTTGATGAGACTTTTAAAATTTGTGTTGGGCGCTATATAAATTGTGCTTCTTTTTGTGTCCAACATGGTAGGAGGTTAGTGTCAACAAGCAAATTGTTACAATATCAACAAAATAATAAAAAAAAACATAAAATGAAGAAAAAATAATAAAAATAACAATAATGTTTATAAATATAGGCAAAAAAAACAAAATATTAATACTAAAAGACAAATAGAACAACAATAATAACCAACAATATTATAATTATTATTATTATCATTACAATTATTATTCATATTATCTTACTTATCACACTATAAACCTTAACACAACATTAGTTCTTCATGTCCCTCTTTCGAGCTCACTAAAACTAACTTTTTTTTATTTTTTGTTTTATTTTAATAAATTTTCCGAAACTTCATCAAATTCCGTTTCACACTTTTCAAATACTTGAAAGCATAAAAAGCCCAAAAGTCGTAAAAACAAACACACTCAACCAAACATTTATGGGCGTTAAACTAAGCATACAATACAAAAACAACCAAAGCTAACACATGGTGCGCCTTCCTGGAGACATCGGTTGAAAAGCTCTGCATCATGCACCTCCTTTCTTCCTCTAACACCATTTCAATTCCTTATTTGAACACAACCTTTACAACTCCTACCTGGTCCTTTTCTTAATACTCCCTTCTGCAACCGAACCTCTCCTCATCTTTAACATTACTTTTTCTCACCATACCTTCTTAACTTCATCTCTTTCTCAACTTTCCACCCAACACCATAGTAAACTATGTCACCATCTTCAAGTTCCACCCCACCCACATTCAAACTACACCCACTCTTAAATTCCACCCACCCACTTTTAAACTCCACCCACCCACTGATAAACCGCATCCACCCACTTTTTAACTCCACCCACCCATCACCTTAGCGGAAGACCGGAAATTGTTTGTAGGGATGTTGAACAAGCACCAGACAGAAGAACACGTCAGACAGATGTTCCAGCCTTTTGGAGGTATTGAGGAGTGTACTGTGTTGAGAGATCAAAATGGAAATAGTAAAGGTAAGTGTGTTGTGTGTGTGTGTGTGTGTGTGTGTGTGTGTGTGTGTGTGTGTGTGTGTGTGTGTGTGTGTGTGTGTGTGTGTGTGTGTGTGTGTGTGTGTGTGTGTGTGTGTGTGTGTGTGTGTGTGTGTGTGTGTGTGTGTGTGTGTGTGTGTGTGTGTGTGTGTGTGTGTGTGTGTGTGTGTGTGTGTGTGTGTGTGTGTGTGTGTGTGTGTGTGTGTGCGTGTATTCTTCATTATTTATGATTGTTATTGATATTGTTATTTTATTGATCATACCTCAACACTCGACTGATGAAGGACACCTGCATCGTCATTCTTTTGTCTCTTTGTATTATTATTTTATTTTTGATTTATTTTATGAGAACTATTTTTGTTTTTTGTTTATTAATACACAAACTGGACTTTAGTAGAGGCAGGTCTCAAGAAGATGGAAAGTGCTTGAGCGAAGATACTCTGCTTTGTGCTCAAACATGACGACAAACGAGAACTTTTAGAACAAATAATCTCGTAAAAATAGTTGAAAAAACATCTTCAAGTGACCAAATCACGTCGACGAAACTTGAAAAAGTAAGATAAAAAAAGACGAAAAACAAGACAACCACCATCAAAAACTACCTGAATAAAAAGTGTCAAGAAAAAAAGAAATCAAATCATGTGCACAAAATATAACCTGACCTTCTCCAAACCACTGCCCTCACAGGCTCTTGAATTCTCATGGTCACTGGTGCCATCAAGTTTACAGTGAGGCACGAGTCAGAATATTTTTAATGTCAATAAAACCGGAACAAGATAGCAACCACTCAACATGGCGACAATGGCAAGAGTGTGGACCTGGAGAGATGGAGTTGCAGGGAAGGATGTCTCAGAGGGGCAAGCCACAATCTCATGCTTTTTCCAAATTATTATTTTTATTTTTCAATTATTTTAAATTACTTTTTTTTTTCAATTTTTTTTCAAACGCACCGATGTGATTAATGATAATGAGCAAAAGTTTGAATCTTCTTGGTTACGGCATTTTCCAAAGTTTCCATTCTGTTTGAGTGCCTTTCGTTTCCAATATTTCTCTCATTTCATTATTCTCATTGTTTTTTTTTTGACATCACTCAATGTTATTACTTTGGTTCTTTTTCTGTAATTCCATCCTTTGTTCCTCTGGTCTTTCCTGTGTCTCTGGTCTTTCCTGTGTTTCTGGTTTCCCTGTGCCTCTGGTCTTTCCTGTGTTTCTGGTTTCCCTGTGCTTCTAGTCTGCCATACTTTTATGGATGATGTTTCAAAGTAAAAGTGGATATTATTCATTCAATTTTTTTTCTTTCTCATATTTCTTTTCCATGGTTACATCACACTGCAGTCTCCAAATAGACATCCTTCCTTCGTGATGACCTTTACTTTCTCTTATTTTTTCTTTCATTATTTATAAATAATTAATTTAAAATTATTTTTTTTAATATATTATTTTTCAATTCATTTTTCCATTCATTATTTATAAAAATTATATTTGTTTTGTTCATATTGTTTTTTATTTCATTGTTTTTTATGATATTATTTTTTTGAAGTCTTTCCCCTTCTATTATATTTTATTTATAGATCACTTTTTTCTTTTTTCACACTTTTTAACATTATTTTTTTATACAATTTCATATTGTTTTTTTGTTTATAAAGCTAGCTGATTAGTTTTGTGATTATATCATTAATCAACATCGTTTTCAATTTTATATACACAATTTGCCCCCCCCCCCACCCCTCTTCATCCCACCACTGCATCCACAAACTCCACTGGCTTCCATCCTCACAAGGGATGCTCATGAGACAACCTTACTCACCGCCTCCATCGAAATATCTTGTTGGACTGATGAAAGATTCCTTCAAGAGCAGGAGACTCACAACTTGCAAAAGCAAGTACTTCTTGCAACCACGAACATTCTCCCTTGAGCCCCTCTCGGCCAAACTTTTCATATCGTCCTTCATTTATTTATACAATTTGTAACTCCTCAAACCCACTGCCACACTGAAAATCCTCAGCTTAATTATATATTAAAAATTTTCTTGAAACAGATTTTTGTATTTAAGCGCCTCTGATGTAGGTCTAAATTACTGTAGAAATCACCTTTGATAAATAAAAAAAATAACATGAGGTGAATAATATAAATAATGGTAAACTATTTGTTATTGTTATTTTCCATTTAATGTGATCAAAGAACATGTGTTCAGTGGTTAAATTCCGACAATTAAGCGACATTGCAACGAAAAAAATTATTATTCTTATTAATATCAATAGTAGTATTAATATTAAAAGTATTTTTAATACTAATATCAATAATATTATAATAATAAAAAGAAATA
>OZ038320.1:32984296-33088556 GCA_964035795.1 Pterobdella sp. o SKG-2022
AATGCATGTGAAGCACTTGAAAATGCTATGTATAAGTTAAAAGGCAGCCCATTGTTCTATCTGTTAGTTGCGCGCTATAAAGATTTAGTTGAACAATTCTTATTTTTGATCTTTGTTGTGCAAAAGAGGAACAATTTTTGGAATTATTTTGCTTCAATTTTAAATTTTGCAAGGTTTGTTGTTATTATGTGCCAACTGCATTCATTCATAAAAAAAATGAATAAAATGATAAATATAAAAAAAAATATCAATAAAATAAAAGCAAGTTATGACCTCAAAATTTAAAAGTGAAATACGAAAAATTGGAGAAGTGGTCTGTAGGGGGCTTGCATCTGCGCCCTATGGTGTTGTTGCAAGAGGAATGATAATTCAGAAACCAAATAACAATTATAAGTGAATACAATGGATAAAATTATTTGAGGTAATGAAGATAATAATAGAAATAATTATAATTTTGATACTATAAAATAATAAAAATCGATGCAGTAATAAGTTTAAAATATATGACAAATAATATAATAAAAATAAGCTCACAAATATTTATATCAGTAATAGTAGTTATAACGAGAGTTCAGACAATGATGTTAATAATATGAATATAAAATTATTAATAATATTATGCTCAGTAGTCATAGCATAATCTCAACAAAAATATTATTAGTAACAATAATAAACAACTATGATAATAATAATAATAATATCGACAACAGTATTAATACTAATAATAATAATATTAACAACAATAATAATAATATAAATAATAATATCAAAAATACTAAAAGTAATAATGAAAGAAATAATATCAACAACATCAATAATAATAATATTCGGAATAATATTGATAATAGTAACAAAGTCGTTCAATATTATCTTAGTTGCTAATCGTTACAGGAAGCGTCATCCATTTATTGTTATTGCTATTTAGTTTTTGTTTTTTATTATTGCTATTGTTATATTATATTTTTTTTCTTTAATTATTTTTGTTATTCTTGCTTTTAATTATTTTTTTTGTTTTTTATTAGTTTTTTTTTCTTGTTATTGCTGTTTTTATTATTAAGGCTGATTCATTTATATTTTTTTTATTTTAGTTGGAATTTTTTTTTATCTTTTGCATTTATTCTCCCATTATTATTGCTATTTTTCAAGTTTCTTATTTTTTTATTTTTCTTCATATTGTTTTTTTTTCTCATTCATTAATTTTGTTTTGCTTTTTTTTCTTTATCTCCACTATTCCTATTTTCAATTAATTTCTTTTATTTATGACATTTTTCTCATTTTTTTTGTTATTATTATCGATGTTATTACTGTTGAAGGTATTGTTTTTATTCTTATTGATGATATTATTGTTTTCATGATGATGACTATTTCATTATGCAACAATGTTATTGTCTCATCGATAAACTCTCTTAGGCCATCAGCAATAATAAAAATAATTACGGAAATAATAAAACTTATAACAAAAATAATTATAATAAGCTGAAATCAGTAGAAACATAAAAAATTCTTTTTTAGTTAATACACCTAAGTTATAATCAGCAATTTTGAAGTGAAAAATCCCGTAAACAACAATAACAAGGATAAAATTATATATATTATTGTGGAAACAAAAAAATTATATCGAAAAAAAAAAATATATATTATTAAAAATAATATAATTTCTATATTTGTTGTATATAAAATGAATTGTGGTTTGAGGAGGCTTGGGGCATTTTAATGAAAGGCTGCATCGTTTCCATGAAAACGAAATATAAAGTTCAGAAAAAAGGAAATTAAACAAAAGGAATGATAATAACACTGAAGCTGAAAGTAACAATATTAAAATGGAACATATAAAAACAATAAAAATAATGAAATTAATAATAAGAATAATAATAATAAAATTGGTTTTAAAAATAAGAATAATTATTCAAAAATACGAATAATTAAATTAATAATTACAATAAAAATAAAATTGGTTATAAAGAATATAGAAGCATCGTTCAATGCAGATGCGTAGTTGCATTCAGAGTGCTTGAGAAACAATAAGAAATAATAGTCATAACAATAAATAATGATAAAAATCCAAACAACAACGCAGGTTGTGCATTCGTGAAGTATTCAACCCGGAGCGAGGCCCTCACCGCTATCAACTCATTACATGGCAGTCAGACTATGCCTGTGAGTCTGTGTGTGTATGTTTGGCTGTACGTCTAGGTATGTTTGTATTTTTGCTTATGGTTCTGTGTATTTGTTTGTGTGTTATTTTCTGTTTTTTTAGGCGTTTTTTGGTATGCTTTGATGTAGGTTTGCTTGTATGTTTGTGTAATCGTGACTCTGCATGGTTATGCCTTGATGCTTTTAATTATTTCTTTGTCTGTTTAAATTTTCGTGTCATTTTTTCTGTGGTTACTTCTTTTAACTGTTGATGGCTTGTCTTTTTGGTTTTCAGTACAGATTTTCTGTATGTGTGAAACTCTGCATTTCTGTCCTTATATGCTCTAGTGAAATTCTCTCAAAGTATAAAAAGATTCGTATGTAAGCGAACATGGATTTTTGAATTTTTGTGTGCATGTATGCATGCATTTCTGAGCGTTTGTATGTATGTGTGCATTTCTGAGCGTTTGTATGTATGTGTGCATTTCTGAGCGTTTGTATGTATGCATGCATTTCTGAGCGTTTGTATGTATGCATGCATTTCTGAGCGTTTGTATGTATGTGTGCATAGATCTTTGAGTGTCTTCATTTACTGCTATCGACCACTATTTGCTCCAACAACTTTGGGGCACTTCCACAGATTTCTCATTTCTTAATATATTTTAAATTGAGACATTATTCATACTAAATTATATTTATTTCTTCCTTTCATACCCCCAACTTCTCTCCTCCCCCACCATCCTTCCATGTCCCTGGGACTTTTTTATCGATTATATGACGTCATAATTTTTATTTGTTTTTATTTTGTTAGCATTGTTATCTTTTAGCTGCCAGTGTGCAGTAAGAGTAATCACGCATTGTTATGGTTGTTGTTATTTATATTATTTTTTATGCTTGTTTTTTTTCTTGTTTTATTAATATTCTTATTATCAAAAATTGTTGTTTTTTATATTTTTCATTTGTGTTATTGTTTTTTCACTTTTTTTTGTTACTGATTATTGTTTTTATTATGATTTTTATTTTTATTTACCATTTATTGTATAATTTTATTTTTGTTTCAACACTGTTCAATATTTTTCCGTTCCATAAAAAACTTTTTGTTTTTTTTTTTTGCAAAATTTTTATTTCCACCATTGTTTTGGGGGAGCTTCGGTTTGTATCTGTACAGAACTGTTTGTATATGTGTCTTAAAACCATGCTGTGTGCTTGGAGGTTTTCATTCACGTCTGATCTGTTTGTTGTTTATGTGTGTATGCATTTTTTTGTTTATGTTGTTTGAATTAATGTTTTTGAAGTATTTTGTGTTGTGTGCACTGGGATGTGCTTCCATGTGTGGGAGATGCATGTGGGTCTTTTGCAAGGTTGTGTGTTTTTGTAGTGTGTATTTTTACGTTTGTTTTAACGTGTGTGTTTTTTCTCATTTTTTATGTGTTTGTGGATGTGATCTCATATCAATCTATCATATTTACTTTCACTTCAAATCCTTTCATGAACTTCCATATGATGGAAGTGTGTTTACACAAATAATCACACATGCCTAAAGCATACACACGCACACAAGATTCTCTTTTTGTTAGAGACTTAATTTGTATTCAATATAGATTTTATGCTAATTCCTATAGTTTCTTTATAATTTTTATTAGCGTAACTCGAGTGATAATTTTCTGTGCACTTTTAAATTGATGGCGTCATATGAGCTTTTTTCTTCTCAGTTTATTTTGAATCTATCTTTTTTTCTATCTATCTTTCTTTCTATTTATCTATCTATCTATATATCTACCTATATATTTATTTATCTATCTATCTATCTATATATTTATCTATCTATTTATCTATCGTTCTATCTATCTATTTATCTATCTATCTATTTATCTATCTATCTATCTATTTATCTATCTATCTATCTATCTATCTATCTATCTATTTATCTATCTTTCTATCTATCTATCTATATATTTATCTTTCTATCTATCTATCTACCTATCTGTCTATCTATCATCTACCCACCTACCAATCTATCTATTCATCTCTATATCTTTATATTCCTCATCTACTCAATTTTTTCTAAATTTTTTGTCATTTTTCACGAATCTTTCTCCAAGCTTAGCCACCCTCCTCCCCGTTCACCCACAGCTACCTATAATCCAACTCAATACCCACCATGCACCCACCCACCTGCTATGCACCACCCACCGGCCTACCATGCAGCATCCATCCGCCTTCAATAGATCAAGTTCTATTTGTGATGTGATCAACTGCGTAAACAAGCTTCTTTGTTATTTCATCTCCTCCAATTTGTTTTCATTCCTCTTTTTAATTATCCTATCTTTCCATCTAATTTTTATCTCCTAGTTTGTATACGTATAGCTTCTTTTTCTCTACTCATTCATCTTCTCTAATTGACTGCCTTATTGATGAAACCAGTCTGTAAAATTCAATGTTTGTCACTACTGCTGTCTTGTTTCAATTCTAATCACATTCACCATTCATCCATCTTTATCACATTCACCACGCATCCATCTTCATTACATTCACCACGCATCCAACTTCATCACATTCACTATGCATCCATCTTCATCACATTCAACATTCATCCATCTTCATTACATTCACCATTCATCCATTCTCATTACATTCACCATGCATCCATCCTCATTACATTCACCATGCATCCATCCTCATTACATTCACCATTCATCCATCCTCATCATATTCATAATTTTCATTTTTTTGTTTTTACTCTTCTGTTTGATACATTCTATACTGCTTAGGCGTCCCAGTAGCTGGGGTATACAGCAGTCGGCTAATGAAAGCCATTTTTAGTTGGGACAAAGTTTTCATAGAACTGCCAGCCCAAGCTAACGTCCAACTTGAAACTATCGGATTTCAAGAACCGCTGTTCCCACACTTGGGCAGTTTGCTTTGCCGTTGTCAATAAAGAATGATCCTCCGCCAAGCCAAATGACAACGATACCAGGATATCAGTTTGTCGATACCTGTTACCAAAGTCTACTGTTATCTAGGTTATAACAGAAAAGCAGTCTCAAATTGGAGACACTGTCTTCGGGGCAGTTTAACGTCATGCCCAGGACCAATCGACCAACCCATATGTATGTAAAGCTGCATTTTCATTTATCAATCCATTCTACACCACCACTTCACCCTCCCCCCTCACACCAACTCACCCTCCCCCCTCACACTAATTCACCCTCCCCCCTCACGCCAACTCACCCACAACACTATCAATCACCCACCCACCCGACCGATGAAACCACCAATACTAATAAACAAAGACCACCCACAAACACACACACACACATGCACTTTTGTGTCTTCAATTTGCATAATTATGTAAGTATTCTAGTTGTATGTGTATATTCAGAAACAAATAGTTTGGCGATATATAATTAGCAATGGTCTTTGGATATCGAAACAAAAATAAATGTTTTTAAATATAACGAAACAATTGAATCATTTCATGCATGCATAATGAGCTTTTTATGCATACATAATTAGTTTTTTTATGCATACATAATGAGTTTTTTATGCATACATAATAATTCCCTAATAAATATACATCAATTCCTGCATTTAAGTGGAATAAGCTCAAGCTGGCTTATGAGTCATGTGTGTGTGAGTGTATGTTTGTGCGTGAGTGTGTGTTTTTTTTTGTGTGTATGTACGTGTGTGCACGTACGTGCTTACAAAAACTGCATTTCCAGCACTAAAATGTTTGCCATATTGGAATCATATACTATTGATTGAAATGTATGCTCTCTTATATTCCCTACCATTTTATACCTCTGTGTGCATCTGTGCCTCTCTATATGGGCTCTTGTGTTTCGGCATGCATGTTTGTTGCTGTGTTCATTCGTATGTCTGTATGTACGCCTGCACGTACATATGTGTGTTCTTATGTGCTTGTATCTGCGCTTAGAATGATGCCTGCGTTCTTCATCTTGGAGTCATAAATGCTTCGAAATTCTCAGCTCGATTATGTTCTATTGCATCGATTGTGTAATCAGCTTTTTTGTTTAATATTCACATCCCTAAGAAGCTACTCACTTACAAGTACACATTGTTTGCACTAATCTCAAAATGAAACTTATGTGCTTAACACATAAAAGCAAATCCACACATGAACACAAAGACATAACCGACCGCATAATCACATAAACACACATATGAAAAAATCAAATTACAAAAAGAATTTGTGACGCATAGATAAAATAATCAAGTAGAAGCTGAAATTATTCGAAAATATACAAACATATAAAGAAACAAACAAACCAATGTAGAGAGGTACATAAAAATATAGAGGTGCATAGAAACACTTATAGGTACATAGAAGTTCAGAGAAGTACACACAAATATAGAGGGGTACACAGAAATATAAAGAGGTACACGGAAATATAAAGAGGTACACAGAAATATAGAAAGCTACACACAAATATAGAAAGGTACACAGAAATATTGAGACAGCTGATATACCCTCAGCTGATTTTTTTACTTACAAGAGTGGGATCCCAGCTCGAAATATATTTTGATATAAATTCCAGTGAAGTGTGGTTGAGGATGAGATAAGAAACATTTGGAATGAACTTTTAATAATCATTAATAGTTATGTCAAACTCACACATACATTCACACACACATAAACACGCACACACACATACACTCCTGTTAATGGAAGTGACTATAAGAACATAAAGAATAGATTAAGTTCTTGTGTAGGGTTTGGTGTGTGTGTGTGTGTGTGTGTGTGTGTGTGTGTGTGTGTGTGTGTGTGTGTGTGTGTGTGTGTGTGTGTGTGTTTGTTTGTTTGTTTGTTTGTTTGTTTGTGCTTATATATTTGTTTAAGAACATCACAAATAAATAATGACTTGGTTGAATACATGAAAACAACGTTGTTGGAGTAGTATCATGCTGAAAGAATTGTCGATCTTTCCAATAGAATCATTAAGCCGGAGCTTTTATTATTTAAACAATATTACTTGAATTTTTCTGCTGATGACATAGTGAATATTCAATGTGACAAATATATTAAAGGGAAGTTTACAGAAAAGTGAAGGTGACTTTTTGGTAGATGTGTCTAATGGTTGGGTGGTTTGATAGACTGATAGATAAAGAGATAGTTAGATAGATAGATAGATAGATAGATAGATAGATAGATAGATAGATAGATAGATAGATAGATAGATAGATAGAAGTAGATTTAAATTATAGTTCATCAAATAGATGACGATCCAGAAAAAATAATAAAATTACTACTATTACAAACAATAATTATAATAATGATAATAATAAAAAGAAAAAAAATCAATAATTTTTCAATATTATGAAACTGTTTTGAATAAAAATAATAAAAATGCTACAAGACAGCTGTACACGTATCTGATGCTACGGCCTGGAAATGTATAATATTGTGTGTGTGTGTGTGTGTGTGTGTGTGTGTGTGTGTGTGTGTGTGTGTGTGTGTGTGTGTGTGTGTGTGTGTGTGTGTGTGTGTGTGTGTGTGTGTGTGTGTGTGTGTGTGTGTGTGTGTGTGTGTGTGTGTGTGTGTGTGTGTGTGTGTGAGATTTTCACAGCTCCAAACATGACCACTCATGTCCATATGTATACAACTTGCATGCAGTCATTGTAACAAAGATTCACAGGTGAACTTTCCATACAAACAACCAAAAGACCAAAACAATAAAGTTCGAGAAAAAAAATTAAACAGGTCAAATTGATATCAGTACATATACCAAACAAAAGCTAACTCACTTTCATAACCATGCAAACAAAAGTATACAAGCAACAGCACATACAACCATAAACACATAACCAAAACACACACAAACACACATATATACAAGCAAACAAACACACAAACAGCTGTGACTCCGGATGACTCATCCTTCCATCACAATATTACGTTGTTGCAGTTTTTCATCTTTTTTATCATTTTTGTTATCCAAATTTCATCATCATTCAACTTTACTTTTGAACTCTTTCATTCTTTTTGCACCATACTTTGGCACCATTCTTCGGCACCATTCTTCGGCACCATACTTTGGCACCATTCTTCGGCACCATACTTCGGCACCATTCTTCGGCACCATACTTTGGCACCATTCTTCGGCACCATACTTCGGCAACATTCTTCGGCACCATACTTTGGCACCATTCTTCGGCACCATACTTTGGCACCATTCTTCGGCACCATACTTTGGCACCATTCTTCGGCACCATACTTTGGCACCATTCTTCGGTACCATACTTTGGCACCATTCTTCAGCACCATACTTTGGCACCATTCTTCGGCACCATACTTCGGCAACATTCTTCGGCACCATACTTTGGCACCATTCTTCGGCACCATTCTTCGGCACCATACTTTGGCACCATTCTTCGGCACCATACTTTGGCACCATTCTTCGGCACCATACTTTGGCACCATTCTTCGGCACCATACTTTGGCACCATTCTTTGGCACCATTCTTCGGCACCATTTTTTGGCACCATTCTTCGGCACCATACTTTGGCACCATTCTTCGGCACCATACTTTGGCACCATTCTTCGGCACCATACTTCGGCAACATTCTTCGGCACCATACTTTGGCACCATTCTTCGGCACCATTCTTCGGCACCATTCTTCGGCACCATACTTTGGCACCATTCTTCGGCACCATACTTTGGCACCATTCTTCGGCACCATACTTTGGCACCATTCTTTGGCACCATTCTTCGGCACCATTTTTTGGCACCATTCTTCGGCACCATACTTTGGCACCATTCTTCGGCACCATTCTTTGGCATCATTCTTCTGCACCAATTTTTTATTCTAATTCTCGAAAACAATGTATTGAAAAAAAATTCAAAGAAAACTTCTAAAAAAGTGAAACCAGCTCCGTTATGTGGCATTAAATTACAAACGGCAGAACTTGAGGTAGCAGAACTCAGAAAACTGAGGTTGTTGGGAAACAAAAATGGAAGGTGAACAGGTCTATGAACGATTATGCACCCATGGGAGAAGTTTGGAACGGAGTCGTAGAGGTCATGAAGGGGAGAATGAATGCCATGTGGAAATGTTGAGAGTGCCAGGCAAGAGCAATATAGAGCAACCATAAATTAACCAAATGCTAGGTTTGTTTGGCCTTTTGAGCGGAGTTTTATTAAGTGCTTGATGTAAGGAGAGCCAGTAACTTAGTAGTTTTGAAAAATAGAAAATTCTTTTTGCGGGATTTTGAGGCGAAAAAGGATAAAAGAATTGAATGGAACTTCATAAAATATTTCTTTGTCACTTTCTCAATTGTTATTTTTCAAATATTTTATAAACTCTCAAAAGTGTTCAATTATTGAAGTTATTATCAAAACAGGGTGCAACATCAAGCCTAGTGGTCAAATTGGCAGATACTGAAAACGAGAGGAGAATGAGGAAGGTGAGAGCTTTGACCAAACAAAAATAAAAATAATTTAAAAACAATAAAATTAATTTAATGAAAAATAATACGACTTAAAATGAAAAAACGAAATATTTTCTTTTGACCACAAACACCATCTGTACTCCCAAATAGCTGTTGAGCTGGGTCGAAGTTTCTGATGACGGATGATCCTGATGATGGTTTTAAAGATGGAGTCAAGAAACTTTTTGTTCCAAATGCTTTGTCCAGTTACATCTAACAACTTTCAAAAACATTTTTTTGGCGCATCATCCTCCTGCTTCTCCAGCTGATGCCACTTACCAGAAAGGGTGGATGCCCTTGTGACCTCTTCTCTTCTGAAAAAATAAAATTCAATAAGCTCTGAAAACAAACGCTACCTTAAAATTTAAACAAAGCAACAATAATTACATCACAATAATCAATAAAATTGAAATTGAATAAAAATAAAGATCATAATCATCACCATCCAGGTCCCCTCCCTCCCTGTCTCCCTCATCAACCCTGTTGCCATAGCCCCCTGCATCCCTTTCAACCCATCCTTTATCCCTGCTGTATGTTTGTTTGTGTGTGTTTTTGTGTGCGTATTTTTATTTGTGTGCGTTAGTAAATACAAGTGTACATGGAGGTAGATATGTGTAGAACTTGGATGTTGGTTTTACAAATCTCCCAATCAAACATGTATGGAGAATGTCTGTTTGAGTAACTGTGTGTGTTTGTTTATTTATGTGTTTGAGGGACTCATTTGGAACACATTGCAAACTATTAGCGAGTCATAAAGAGACTAAATAAAAGGAAAAGTTAATACTTTTTATCTCTCTGTTTTTTAGTTGTATGCATTAGTGTCCACTTCTTTTTTTTTTTACTCTGTGTGTGTGTTTAGTTTGTGTGTGCCCATGTGTCTTAAAATCTGTGTTGAGTGTTTATATGTGGGTGTGTGTAAATGAGTGTTTGGATGTGCTGTGGACATCAATGCAAATCCGTGTTTCCTGTGTATGTGATGCCGAGTGCTTACTTTTGTCTGTGTGAATGTGCGTGTTAAATTGCTCTATTGTGTGGGTTGGTTATATGTTTGTTTTCATGTGAATTTATGTATTATATATGTTTTTTGTCGGCCCCTATAGCTCAATGGTTGAGTATTAGACTAATTATCTAAAGTTACCGGGTTCGATCCCGCGTGGGCCGACAATTAGCACCTGTTCCACAGTGTGTTTTTGCTACATTAAATTTGTAGCAAGCGCTTTGATCTATAAGGAAAAGCGCTTTATAAATACCGCATTACATTTCTATGTTTTCAAACACACACACAAAGTTACACATACATACACACACACTTGCTACTAGTGGCATGCATTGATACAGTACTAATTTGTATTTTCTCCCTGTGTGTGTCTTGATTTTGAGCTTCTAGATTTTTCAATTCTATTTTAATCTCCATTTTTCTGATAATACAAACAATTGGAAAGATGAAAGTTCAAATATTATTCCAAAAAAAAAATCTACTTCTTTCTCTTTTTGTTTTCATCATTATCCGTACTACTATCATCACCCCCATCATCACCATTATCATCACCATCATAATCACTATCATCTCTATCGCCACCCCCCTCATCCTAATCAACATCATCATTACCATCAACATCATCCTCATCACTACCATCAACATCATCCTCATCACTACCATCAACATCATCCTCATCACCATACCATCATCATCATCACGAAAAACAGAAAAGATAAAAGAATAACGAGAAACATTGAAATAAATGCTTTTGGGATGCAAATGATGTTTTGAATTTGAATCCACTTTTAGTTTAAGTCGACTGAATCGATGCGAGTTTAATGTTATTACGTAAGGAAGGATAGGGTAAACCACAAGCGGGATTCAACTTTGGAAGGATATTTTAAGAATAGAATTATACATAAATAGATAGAAATAATTATTTTTGAATTTGTGATCAACGCAAAAATTAGTTTCACATTAGGTTCAATTAAAAATGATCTGATCAGCTTTTAACAAATTAATATAGGGATTATTTCAATGCGGCGTTAATAATAAAAACATCAAATTCGATAATTAAATTTATTTTTGGGAAAATAATGAAAAAAAAAATTTAAAAAAATCAATATTATTATACCAAAGTTTTACAGACCAGCTTAAATGCCTCTCATATTTATTACATCCCCCTTCCTCAGTTTTGTATTTATATTATGAAATAAAATTATGAAATAATTATAATTTTCGAAACATAAATGTTAGTTCAACATGTATCAAACCAACTCCCTCAAAGCTTATCAAGTTCTTATCAAAAAAACTCAATAATTCTTGAAAACATTTTGAATATTAAATGAACTTTTGAATCAAACTTCACTTTTAACATCCATAAACCTGATTGAAATATTTAAGCGTGAATTAATTTTTTTATGTATCATTGAAATAATATAATATAATTAGGTATCATTGAAATAATATAATATAATTATGTATCATTGAAATAATATAATATAATTATGTATCATTGAAATAATATAATATAATTATGTATCATTGAAATAATATAATATAATTATGTATCATTGAAATAATATAATATAATTATGTATCATTGAAATAATATAATATAATTATGTATCATTGAAATAATATAATATAATTATGTATCATTGAAATAATATAATATAATTATGTATCATTGAAATAATATAATATAATTATGTATCATTGAAATAATATAATATAATTATGTATCATTGAAATAATATAATATAATTATGTATCATTGAAACAATATATAATTATGTACCATTGAAATAATATAATATAACATTGATGAATGCGATAGCTCCTCCATTTTGTTTGAGATTCTAAAATGTTTATTCAAAGACCTGTATATCTTTTTAAAATATTATTTTTATTATCATTTGTTTTTATTATCATTTGTTTTTATTATTATTTGTTTTTATTATCATTTGTTTTTATTATTATTTATTTTTATTATTATTTGTTTTTATTATTATTTATTTTTATTATTATTTATTATTATTTTTTTTATAATACTCTTTTTTATATATTTTTCTCAGAGTATAGTATTATTTTTATTTTTTTTACTGTTATTGTTGTTGTTATTATTATTATCATTCTTATTGTTTGTTATTATTGTTATTATTACGGCTCCCACAAGTTCCTAATGTCTTCATTAGCTTATGTATCTTCTTGTTTTTTTTTGTATTCATCAACTTATTCTTTTTTTTCTTCCGTATTTTTTTATTATTCTTATTATTTTTTTTTAGTATTATTTTTGTTGTTGATGTTATTTCCAGTCTGATGCTTTCAAACCAATTATGTTAGCTAACCAGCATGCATTCTTTATGCGCATACACACACATATACGCACATACAAATACATAAACGCACAAACGCACATACAGATACACAAAACACTTACAAACTCATAAACAAATACACACACAAACAGACAATAAAACGCACACAGAAAAAAACACACGCACAGACAAAAAAAACACACACGCACAGACACACAAACGCCTACTTGTTTACATGATACCCCTCATCACACTCATAAAAGTTTGTTCACGTACAGTGTTTTTTGTTCATCGTAATATTATATTACGCAAAATTATTGAGAGTTTCAAGGTATGTTTAATGAACACCAAGATGAAGCATCATAAAAATAATAACATAATCATGTAGATAATAATAATAAAAATAATAATATTATTATAATAATTATATAATAATAATAATAATAATAATATTATTATTATTATTATTATATTATTATTATTATTATTATTATTATTAAATAAAATTTTCCGTCTACTACCGGACAAATGAGTTGACAAGCTGATACTTGGCCTTGCATTTCAATGTGTGTTGCCTGGCAGAGGGTGTCAATTGTTTTGCATGGAGACATATGGTTCATCTCAAAATAAGGGATTCAAACGCAGCTTATATGAAGACATAAAATAGATGGTGTGCTGATGTGATTGACAATTGTCTGAGGCTGGCATGGTCATATAAGGATGTTGTGTTCACTCTTATGTGTTGTGTGCATACATCAGGGTATGAGGGAGGTGGTATGTGAGCTAACATCACTAAATCCACCATCATCACGTCTCACCATCACCACATCTCACCATCATCACATCTCATCATCACCACATCTCACCATCATCACATCTCATTATCACCACATCTCACCATCACCACATCTCATCATCCCCACATCTCATCATCACCACATCTCATCATCACCACATCTCATCATCTCCCCATCTCATCATCACCACATCTCATCATCTCCACATCTCATCATCACCACATCTCATCATCACCACATCTCATCATCACCACATCTCATCATCACCACATCTCATCTGGTGAAGATGAAATTGATGGAAGAGATGAAGTTGGTGGAGGAGATGAAGTTGTTGGAGAAGATGAAGTTGGTGGAGAAGATGAAGTTGGTGGAGAAGATGGAGTTGGTGGAGGAGATGGAGTTGATGGAGGAGATGGAGTTGATGGACGAGATGGAGTTGGTGGAGAAGATGAAGTTGGTGGAAGAAATGAAGTTGGTGGAGGAGATGAAGTTGATAGAGGAGGTGGAGTTGATGGATGAGATGGAGTTGGTGAAGGAGATAAAATTGATGGAAATGTTGAAGATGATGTTGCAATAATATTAAAGAAGAAAGACTTCGAGTAAAGGCAGCTTCTATGAGAATCGATGGACTGGTGAGAAGGAAGCTGGGAAGAAATTGGAAACAAAAAAAAATTGCACAACTTCTAAAAAGGACGCATCAAGTCCTCATGCCGCCAAACAGGAAGATGCAACGTTTGCAGGGACTTGAGAACACCACGTTCTCGGAGTGATGAGGGGACCAGGGCTTTAATGGTCTGTGGAAGTGACTGGCTGAAAAGCATGGCCAAGAGAGTCAAAGTTCTTTAAACATCTCTTAGGATTTTCTCTGTATCAGTTTGAATATGTAATATGGATAATGATCTGGAAAATATCGACAATAATACTTTTTTTTTTTAAAATAACCATGATGTGCCTCAAAAGCAGATAATTATCGTGTCGAAATATCAAGGAATTTATATTTAATTTATGAGTGCATAACCATCAACATCATCACCATTATCATCATCATCATCATCATCATCATCAGCACTATCATCGTCATCATCATCATCATCATCACCATCATCATCATCCTAATCTTCTTCTTCATCATTATCACCATCTTCACCATCATCATCATCATAATCTTCTTCTTTATCATCATCACCATCATCATCTTCTTCTTCATCATCATCACCATCATCATTATCTTCTTCTTCTTCATCATCATCATCACTATCATCATCAGCATCATCATCATCATCATCATCACAACCATCCTCTTTTTCTTCATCATCATCACCATCAGATCTCATCAACAACCATTTCATCGTAATTATCTTATTCTATTAAGATCTTTTGCTCTTCTACCATTTCTTTTTTTTTTTCGTCATCATTACACACCTAATTCTGCATCATCCATAATCAAGGTTTCTGTCTATCTTTCCTTTTTATTCATCTATCCATCCATCTAACCATCTTTCTCTCCATCTATCTATTCTTCTTTCTCTCCATCTATCTATCCATGCATCTACCCATCCATCCATTCATTTACCCATCTATCCACCCACCCATTACACCTAACCTCAAAAACTTTTCCATCGAGGAATCCTTACTAAATGATGATACAGATACAGCACACAAGCGCAACAAATGTTTGATAAAAATAATTAACAACAAAAACAAAACCAAAAACCAACAACAAAAACAAAACCAAAAACCAACAACAAAAACAAAACTAAAAATCAATAAAAACTAAAAAGATTAAAAAGTATGAAAAATTCAAATAAAAAAGCAAAAAAACTTTGGAAGACGACTGGCACCTTCTGGCATGCATTCCAGCCAACAGCTGCTTCGCGCTTGCTACTATAATTGTTTTTATTTTAATTATAATTAGTTTATTATAAAGATATAGGTTTTCTAAATGTTAAAATAAGCTTGATATTACCAAGTTATAAATGGAGTCAAGTGAGTTAAATATGAGAACTTCCATTCTGATATAACTCTAGTTTTAAAATTATTTTTTTCCCATGATGCCAATTTTAAAAATTATTCTTGCTTACAATCTGAAATAATTAAATTATAACAACAATTATTATTATTCAAATTTCTAAAAAACATGTCATCTTCTAGGACATGGCCATTTGCTTATGAAGAATTTAAAATTATTGTAATTTTGATAAACTTAGAAAGATAATTAATAATTTTTTAGTCTATGCTTTGTTACATTTTGCAACTTCCTGTGTTTCCAAAGAATTATTTCAAGGAATATTTTTAAAAATCCTTAAGGGATATTTTTAATCATGAGGCGAACTATGTTTTAATTTTTTTCGCATTCTTTCCCATATTTTCCCATATTCCCCATATATTTCCCATATTCCAATTTTTCCTTTATTTTATTCTGCTTTTCAATCCATTTATTTTCTATCTATTCATCCATGCATCCCTCTTCTATCCACCCACCCATCCATCCATCCATTCATCATAAGTATTTGAATGATTCTTAAACATGAGAATTCATCCCGAACCCTTTCTTCCACCCCTCAGTACAACCACCAGATTCTTTCTCCAGCTCAACCAATTGTAGCCTCTGGAAACAGCACATTGATATCACCCATCACCACAAACTGCATCACTCCATACACCCAACAATCCACCGTGTCTTCGTGTCCTGGTTCGTTTGCTTTCCTATTTGTTCATCTGTTTGTTTTCCTGTTTGTTTTTTGGTTTTTCTGCCTGTTTGGTTTTTATATTGCTCCTATGACTGTTTTTGTTTATTTTTTTGTATCATTTCTTTGTGTTTAAAATCTTTATTGTGGAAGTTGATAGCCTATTTTTTTGGCGCTTTATTCTTTGAAATTCAACCAACCTATTCACCCATCCATCCATCTTTCCTCTCCATCCACCCACAGTAAACGTGATGACACCCAGCATAATACCCTCAGCTCCTATCCCCTACAACAACCCCTCCAACACAGACGCCCATCTCATCAACTACACAGGTTTGCCATCTTGCTTAAGGATCATAGTTCTATGTTATGTGTCATGGTGTTTTGCTCTGTTTTATCACTCATTTAACATTTTTTTTCTACGTCTGTCTACCTATCTACCTCTTTTCTACCTTCTTTTCTACCTACTTATCCACCTCTTATCTACCTACTTATCTACCTACTTATCCACCTCTTATCCATCTTCTTTTCTACCTACTTATCCACCTCTTATCTACCTATTTATCTATCCACTTTTCTACCTACTTTTCTACCTATTTATCTATCCACTTATCTACCTGCTTTTCTACTTACTTTTCTACCTACTTATCTATCTACCTCAGGAACGTACATAAATGACCCGTCAACTTACCCGGGAATTTCTCAGTTCGGAAATCTTGGTAACAACATCATTAGTCATTTCATAATAAGAATTATTATTGTTATTATTATTGTTTTTATTATTGTTATTATTATTATTATTATTATTATTATTATTATTATTGTTATTATTATTATTATTATTATTATTAGTACCGTTATTATTATTCCTATTAGTATTGCTCGATCCAACTTTATTTTAAAAAGATTTATTTTCGAATTCCACCATTTTTATTATTAAACAAAAACACTTCATTATTTTATTCTTTTATAAACGAAACATTCAAAAAAATTATGATACCATTAATGTTCTTATTGACATTATTTTCCCACCCATTAGTGCCAGTGATGGTTGACCTCTGCCCTATAGCGATCGACCCTTGGAGCACCAACGAGGCTGACTACTCTTCTGGCACTGTGGTGGCCAAGGATGGAAAAATTATCAGTCTGTACAATCATCATTTTCATTGTTGATGTTATTTTTATTTTTAATGGTTTTGTAGCTTTTGTTCAATGTTGTTGGGGTGAAAAACTGCTGTAGATTGGCTTGTAATGAAATGCAAGATATAAACACGCATGGTGTATAAATAGAAACATAAATAAATTATTTTCCAAGAAGAAAAGCACCTATCTTCAAGTTATAGTTGTGATGATTTTTTTGATTAAAAGTGGAAACATCGTGGCTCTGAAAATAAAACCATATTACTATTATAAACTGATATTGATGATGTCATGATGATGGTGTAATTTTGATGATGTTATAATGATGATGTAATGTTGACAAACACAGCCTACCCTGCCACCTTGGCGCAGTTTCAACAGGTGATCTCTCACACCACCTCCTCCCTCGTGCCCACTGCTCAGAAAGAAGGTCACAATGATTGAATGACCTTTTTTATTATTTTCATTATTATTGTTATTATTATGGTTTTTGTTATTTTTGTTGTTATTATTATGGTTTTTGTTATTTTTGTTGTTATTATTATGGTTTTTGTTATTTTTGTTATTATTATGGTTTTTGTTATTTTTGTTGTTATTATTATGGTTTTTGTTATTTTTGTTGTTATTATTATGGTTTTTGTTATTTTTTTTATTATTATGGTTTTTGTTATTTTTGTTGTTATTATTATGGTTTTTGTTATTTTTTTTATTATTATGGTTTTTGTTATTTTTGTTGTTATTATTATGGTTTTTGTTATTTTTGTTGTTATTATTATGGTTTTTGTTATTTTTTTTATTATTATGGTTTTTGTTATTTTTTTTATTATTATGGTTTTTGTTATTTTTGTTGTTATTATTATGGTTTTTGTTATTTTTGTTGTTATTATTATGGTTTTTGTTATTTTTTTTATTATTATGGTTTTTGTTATTTTTGTTGTTATTATTATGGTTTTTGTTATTTTTGTTGTTATTATTATGGTTTTTGTTATTTTTGTTATTATTATGGTTTTTGTTATTTTTGTTATTATTATGGTTTTTGTTATTTTTGAGGTTATTATTATGGTTTTTGTTATTTTTGTTTTTTTTTCGATAATTTTTTCATCATAACATAATTATTATTTTTATTATTGTTGTTGTGCGCAGGTCCCGAAGGCTGCAACCTCTTTATATACCATCTTCCGCAAGAGTTTGGCGACTCTGATCTTGCGCAGATGTTCATGTCCTTTGGTCACGTCATCTCCTCTAAGGTGTACATTGACCGAGCTACCAACCAGAGCAAGTGTTTCGGTGCGTGTGTGTGCGTTTTTCTGGAATTGTAATATTTTGTTGAAATGGTTTGCTATGATATGCTTTCTTCTTTACCTTCGTATCACTTTCATAAGTTCACGCATACTTATCACATTTTGCAAGCCTCCAACCTCACACCACCACCCTCTCTGACCTCGCCACCCTCTCCAACCTCACCACCCCCTCCCACCTCACACCACCCATACAAGTCCATCAATGACACAAGCATTGTTCTTACTGTGAAAAGCTAAAATTTTTTTCTACTGAAAAATAGAATTGAAGCAGTTTTGAACCAATCAGAGTTTGTAAAAAATTTTGGCTAATTTATAACTTTAAATGATATCATTTGTTTCAAAAATATAAATGAAGAACAGCAAAACCAAATCAAACCAAAACAATGCTTCCTTAGCGGAAGAAAAAGCAACTTTGAAAAATCTGATCCAAACCTGCTTCAATCCTATTGGTCCAAACCTGCTTCAATCCTATTGGTCCATACAGCAATCGTTTCATCTCACTCAGCTTGCGCCATCCTATGACCACCACGTGCAAACCCACGTCATTTTGGTCACCAAGCCCTTCATAGCATTCCTCATTTGTTTGTCTTCACATTTCTGCTTCTTTAGATTACAATGGCCCACCGTTTTTCCTCACTGCACTCAAAATTGCTTCTGTTAACATATAATCAGTCTTTTTGCTATTTAAATTATTTTTTTAAGATATTATTTTTTTATTGTTCCATTGTTATTATTTTTTATTATTCTTGTTTTTATCATTATTATTGTTTTGGTTGCTTATTTGATACGCCTCTCACAATTATTTAGTAATTGTTTTTTTCAAAACAACCGCCACCATAAATATTATTCTTATTATGATTATTATTATTTTTATTTTTATCATTTTTATTAAATTTTTTCTTTATGTATATTTTATATATGTTGTTAATAATTCGCAACTGCCATGCTCTGTTATTTTCATAACTTATTTTATTTTATATTTAATTATTTCCATCATGAATTTTTCATCCCAATTGCATCCAAGTCCAACGAAAGAGGAAAAACAGTGAACTCAACTTTGAATCATAAAAAGCATTAAAACAAACTTAGGGACCAAACAGAAACAAATGCAATCTATTCAACTTATCATTATGCCACATTTCCTCTCGATCGAAAGCTTTCTTGAGGGTGCATTTTGGCGCAGCTGTTGGCTTTGCAATTCTGCTTAAAATGTGAGATTATTATAGAAGGTTGTAAGTTGATCTTGATTTTTGAAAATTATGGAAAACAGTGAAAAATAGACACAACAAAATTGGCCTAGATTCCTCAACGCACCTCCCATGAAAGAAGCACTCAAACGCATGAAAGCTTTCTCAACAACCCCTATGAACAACCTGAAACATAAGAAACAACCAACAACAATGGAAAAATTCGATACATAATTATGCCAGTGATATCACATAAATGAGGCACGTGGCCATCGACAGAGACAGGTGAAGGGCTACAAAACTCTTTTCAATGCAGCCTTCGAAAAGGAATTCAAGTGTTTGAACAAACACTCAGCATTGTCTCAAACCAACAAACAAGATAAGTACAACTATAAGTCCAGAAACCCTCTTACCAAGTGCTGAAACTCAAGCTACAAAATCAAGTTGCCATGGAAACACATTTTTCATAGTCTCGCTTGGAAGATTATTGTTGTTTTTTTTAACTTTTTATCTTTTAATTTTTATATTTTTTTTCTTTTTCTCTATTCTCACTAATTTTTCTCATCCACATCATCATCATCATTACCACTGTCATCATCATCATCATCATCATCATCATCATCATCATCATTACCACTGTCATCATCATCATTATTATTACCACTATCATCATCATCATCATCATCATCATCATCATCATCATTATTATTTCCATATTTGAGAGCGTCATCATTGTTTATGACGTCATCATTTTTCTTTCTCGTCATTTTCTTTTTTTATTGCTGCCATTTGACAGTCTTTTCGTTTTGTTTTGCAGTTAATTTTTTTTATTTTGCAGCGTTTCACAACATTTTTGTAGCAAACCCTTTTTCAAATCATTCATTCTATTTTTATTCAATTTTTCTTTGCATTTCTGTATTTCATTTTATTTGTTGTTATCCATCATTTAATAATTTCTATTTCATCATCAGTTGATATTTGCATAGTTCATTCTTTAGTTGCACCTTGATGAAACAATCAACTCTCAAGCACTGCCAAGTTTCGGCACATACGTGGTTGATGTTGACAGTTCAATGGCTGGATAAGCTCGACAAGCAAATCTATTTTGAATAACTATAAACTCTGTAGTAATAAAAATTATTATGATTGGTCATTATATATATTATTATTCATAGTCGTGCTTATTTTTGACATGCTCTTATCCTTCAAATTTTTGTTTATGCTTATAGTTATTATAATTATTCCTATTGTTCTTTTAATTGTTTAATGGCATTGAAACGAGTCATCACCGTAGCAACCAATGACGTCACAGGATTCGTCTCGTACGACAACCATGGCAGTGCTCAAAACGCCATCCAGGCCATGAATGGCTTCCAGATTGGAATGAAGAGGTGACGTGATAATGATAAAATAATAATAACCATTCTTGTTATTACTGTTGTTATTATTATTATTATTATTATTGTTGTTATTGTTATTATTATTGTTGTTTAAGAAAGATCAAATGCGAGCATCATGAAAGAGATAAAAAATCAATAAATTGTGGAAATATCGATTGAATCAAAATTAGAAATATGACATCATTATCATGTCCTCATTTTCAATTCTCTATCCTCACCCAGGTTGAAAGTTCAACTCAAAAGACCCAAAGATCCAAACAGACATTGACTTCAATGAAAAAGTTCAAATAATATAAATACATTTTATTATTATTATTATTATTATTATTATTATTATTATTATTATTATTATTATTATTATTATTATTATTATTATTATTATTATTATTTTCATTGGTATTATTGTTTTATTATTATCATCACTTATTATTTTTATTATTTTTTATAATTATTTTGATCATCATAGTTGGTTTTTTACCTTTTACAAAATTATATCGTAGTTATTAAATTGTTTGATAAGGGTATGTCCTCATTGTTGATGCGAAAATTATTATTTAAAATATTAATAATAATATTATTGTTTTTATTAATATTTAAAATTATAATAATAACAATGATATTATTATAAGTGTTTCATAAATTTTTTTCGAAAATAGTAATTTCTTATTCCTTGTATGCCTAACATAACGAGCATTGTGAGATATATCTAAATATAGTAACATAAATTCACAATGGTTAAAAATAGCATCAAAATGCATATTAATTAGGGGATTTTCATTCTATAATTAATATTCATGACTGGTTTGAGTACTATTATCATGACTACTTGGTTAAGAGGTTGTGATGTTGTCTACAAGGTTGATGAACCCTTTTTGAAATTAAACCTTATTTTTATTCAAATTATTTATTGTTATTGTTATTGTTATTATTATTATTATTGTTATGCTTATTATTACATGCTTACAACTTCCATAAGGCCATTCATATTTATATTGTTGTTGTTACATGATATTATTAATCTTGGTTTAACAGTCATCATTTATCACATTTAATTTAATTATTTTGGAACATTATTATTTTTATTATTATTTTTCTAATATTTTATTGTTATTATTAGCGGCATTTTGCCTGACCATTCAAAAATGTACCCACTTTATAAACTTTCAAGTCTTACACACGTACAACAAAATATATTTGAACACACGTACAACCAAAAATATTTAAACACACGCACAAACAAACACACACAGAGACATTTTCATAGACAAAATTGAAACTATATTTTGGAATATATTTTTTAGCTGACGACAAATAATTATTTTGGCAATGTTTCATATGGCACATACACACATATAACATTAAGCAGACATAAACACACAAACACTTGTCAACACGAATGAATACATAAACAATCATATAACTAACATGTACAAGATTAAACATTACTTACAGACACCAACACAGTTAGAAAGACAAAAAAATATACACACCCAGACAGATGCACAAACAAACACAGATAGATAATCAAAACAAACACGTGATGTGAGATTTAATTTCATGAATCACCCTGAATGGTGACTCATACCCAAGATAATTTCATGGATGACATTTCGTACCCACCATGTTGCATGTTGATAGAGAAAGATGATGAGATGCTTTTGTCTAGCGCTGAAGTGAGGCGCAAATGCGAATATACGTGATAGACCATTTGGTGGGTGGCGTAGATGCGACAGTTTCAAAAACCACTTACTTTTGTATGAATAATAGTTTTAATATAATGATAATGAAAAAGCGGCAGCGGGTTTTGAACCCGGGTTGCCAGGTTGACATTATATACACTTTTTCATTTCGACTTCAAACGCGACTGGCTTTTATTTTTGAGAAAATCTATTTTTGGCGGCTTTTCTAAACCTAAATATTTTTTTCTGCTATTTTTTTTTTGTTAATATTATTATTTTATTATTGGTATTGTTTTGCTTGTTCTTATGATTATTTTTCATGACTCAAAGCGATTTTAAATTTGCAAGAATAATTTCATTGGGTTACGCCATTAATTGTTATTATTTTTATTATTACTTATTATTTTTATTATTATTTACATTTTTTTTATTACGATTATGATTACTGATAACGTTTGTAGATTCTATTTATAACCTCGTTAAACTGATCTCAAGCCCCACCCACCACCCCTCTTAGCTACAGGATAGATGATGATGTAACGTGTTTAAAAGTTAACTTTCATTAATAAAATTCAAATATTATATTATATATCCACATAACTTAATTCCAATATTGACAACTGAGATGAGGATTTGATGAGTGTGTGGAGGTGGTTGTGTTGTTGTGAGCTGGTTCAGTTCATGTTTGCGTAATTGTGGTCAATAATATCAATAATAATAATAATGATAATAATAATAATAATAATAATAATAATGAAAATATTAAAATGGTAACAATAACAACACTAACGGAAACAATGCTAATAATAATAGTAATAATAATAATAATAATAATGCTAATAATAATAAAAATAAGGATATCCCTAAAAATTAACACTGAACTATTCTATAAATGGAAAATTGAACAAATTAATATCACGATTAGAATATTATTTTTATTTTGCTTATTATTATGGTATTATTTCATTATAAGTGCTTTTATAGTTAGTACTGTTATTATTTATTATTATTATTTATATTATTGTAAGCTTTGTTGTTTTGTTGGCCACTTCAAAGTGTCTCGACCCCTGCTCATTCTGTAAGAATAATAATAATAATAATAAATGTTACTTTAGAAATATTTATGATAATTAAAATAAGTAAAATTAATTCAGAAGGGTTAGCCTTGGAGAAGCTTCATATGGAAATTATCTTATTTTTGCAATTTTAGAATTAATTCTTAATATTTTTGTTTACCTTATAATGAGCGTGCCACAATGATTATTCATATTAGTTTTTTCATTATTTATATTATTTTTATTCTTTCTATTGTTGTTTTTATTATTATCATTTTTTCGATATATATCATTTCTCATGCTTTTCTTGTATCATTTATTTATATAATATTATTGTTTTTATTATTGACTATCCTAATTTAGTGATTGTTTCTATTATTGAAGGAGCAGAAAAAGCACTTGACGAAGTGCTGTCCAACAATGCTTAAAAGTTAATTAATATTTAAAAGTTAATTTATTATTCGAGCTTAAAATTATTAATTAATCGAATATTTTTTATAATAAATATATTCGATTTAATTATTTTGGGAAATTAAATTATTTTCAATTGAATCATTCTCTATTTTCATTCAGTCTCGCAACATTTGTGCGAGTCCATTATTTTTGTGCTGTTTTTTTTGCAATATTTTTATGGAAATTTTCAAGGTTCTATGTTAATTATTAAATTAATATGAAATAATATTAAAAACAATTAATTTCAACCTCAATTTATTATTTAAGTAATATTAAAGCATAATTATGTCACAGAAACCTTACCATCCACACATAATTATGTCACAGAAACCTTACCATCCACATTTCAGTTTTTAGGAATCCCGAAATTGAGATCTTTATATAGACATTTTATTTAAATTATATATATATATTTTTTTATTTATGTTAATTATATATATATAATTTATTCCCATATTAATAACATATACTTTATTTTCATTTTAATTATATATATAATTTATTTCTTTTTATATTATATATTTCATTTTCATTAATACCATCAACATTTTCTCCCAACCCACCCACACTACTACGTCAGCCATTTTGGATTTGATTTTTTTTTAGAAATTTTAAAAACTTACCTAAGAAGTCTTACCATTGCTTGGATATATTTTTTTAAAATATAAAATTATAAATATTTTATTTTTTCACGGTGGTTCATTGCTAATGATGAAAAAGTAATAATACTGATATTTATAACAATTTTGAGATGATAATGATGATAAATAAACAATAACACAAATAACAACAGAATAATAAACATATGAATATAAAAACATAATAATAATATTAATAAGAGCCAGATAATAATATCTATATTGGTGCTAAGATAAAATTTGAGGATGGACTTTCCTTCACTTTTGACGTCAGTACTTATCCTCAAACTCTCAACCAATAATATTTGAGCAATGCTATTTTTAGAATGGTTTTAGGTTCTATTGCAATGATTTTCATACACTGTTAGGTATATTTCTTCTTTTTTTTATTTATATTATAATCTAAATTATATTTTTATGTGCTAAATTACTTTAACACTTATACATACAAATAACTATATAACAAAGCATTCTTAGTTTTGATTTTGCTTAAATTTTCATGAAATCTTGACACATTTACATACGTAATTAGATATTATTTAACCAATCATATACGCCATATTGATCATTTAACCCATTTACAAGCTATTTGAAGCGCCATTGGTGTGCATGAAAACATTATATTTTTATATCTTTTACAGGCATGTGTATATATCCATGACTTCATGATTATTCATCAAGTCATTTGTTGATTATAATTAGATTATTTGAATACAATTAACTTTATATTTAGATTATTTGAATACAATTAACTTTATATTTAGATTATTTGAATACAATTAACTTTTTAAAAATTTTATCAATCGGCTACTGACAATTTTATTTCAAATATTAATTTATTCGCAAGAAAATATTGAGAAAGAATATTTATTTTATGGAAATGATTTTGTTTCAATTGGAATCCACTTTTCATTGCGGTACCCTGTATATTTTGAGTCACCTTCCTTGGGTCGAAGCTTCCCTTGCAGTTTATTTTCTATTATCTCCGCAAGGGGAGTGAATGTTCTGCTTGCGTAACTTCCGTTGGAAGACATTAAAACGTCCAAATTTCATCTTTATTTTGTTAAAAATCAAAACCAGTTTTGACAAAGTTTTGTAGACTCCCAAGAGTCGATAGTCAGTGTCTGTATCGATAGAAGTAAAATATTGGTTTAACTAAACGATCAAATTCATTGAAATATAACTTCCTAATGCAAGAAGTTTCATGCTTTTGTATGAAATCTTCTTCAGTTATCTTAGAAAATGGAAAAGCTTAGTGCAAGTAGAAATCTATGAACTCTTTTGTTTGAATATATCATTTACTTTCAATCAAGTCCATTATTCGCTATTCAAATAAATTCATTGCCAAAGATTTTTAAACGTGGTTTTCAACTAGCCCAATCCCGTCCGAGGATGGAATAAGAGGATGTGAGGGGTGGAAGAGGAAATGGATGAAAACGCTATTATAAGAAAACCTAAACTTTAATAGTTAATTTGTTTGCATTTTTTTTTTCTTGATCACACTTTCGTGGTATCTATTTCAAAAAAGTGTCGTTGCAAGAACTGAAGGTGGTAGGTTTGTGTGGTATGATAATGTAATGGGGTATTTATGAAGCGCTTTTTTTGGTAGATCAAAGCGCTTGCTACCAATTTAATGTAGCCAAAACACACTGGAACAGGTGCTAATTTTCGGCCCACGCGGAATCTAACCCGTTAACTTTAAATAGTTTAATGCTCAACCACTGAACTATACGGGCCGTCGATGGTATCAATTGTGTGGCTTGTAGCCACATCTAACTCATCAGCGTGGTAGTTTGTTTCAACGAGAAATTATTTCTGTACACTGTGACAAAAATTTAATTATTTTTTTTTTGTAACATATGACTATTATCTACATCATTTGATTTAAATGGTCTTCACTGCAACTGAAACCCAGGGATCGAAAAACTTTATTGTAATTCTGGCGTTCAATTAATTTTTTCTATAAAATAGAACTAATAATAATTGTATGCTTTCTTTCTTCTCAGTGTCTTGATAAAGTGCCGAAGTCTGCCTGTTTCCAGTGTTGACTACTGAATTGAAAATTTATTATTTGAGCAGTTTAATAAAAAACTCAATTTAATTCAACGATAAAAAACAAAAGTAATTTAATTTGTTCAAATTTACTGAACGCACCCGTGCATATCCGGGCTTTTGACTATTTCATATCTAAATTTAATAATATTTTTGCTTTATCACTCATCGTTCCAAGTTTAGAAAACTTTCCATTAAGAAGTTTTTTCTGTTTTTCTTCATTATTAAACATTTATTTTGAAATTAAATGTTAGAGACGTTTTTGGAAACAATAAAAAGTTGCAATTGTTTACCTGATAAACATGAAAATTGACCGTTCGAAATTGAAAAAAGGGAATTTCGACGTTGTTAGTATTAAATAAGAATTCTATTTAGTAAAATAAAATATTTCAACCTATCTTGCTTCTTATGATAACTGTGTACGGTTAATTTTTTACTCTTTAAATGACAAAATAAACTTCCACAGCCTCTAGAATGCAAAAGCCTTATAAACAAGATAAGTTTATGTAAAAATGACGAAGAATTATTAAAAGAATTGAAAGCTATCAAGACTTGGGTCTACGGAAGGGTTAGTCATTTGCGACTTATTTTCTTTTAAATAAATTTATTTTCGCGACATTTTTGAATTAATGAATATAGTCATGTTGAACAAAATAACTACATTTGCAAACATTTTAAACCAGTGTGAGTTGTTGAATTGGGTGACAGTTCTTGACAAGTTGGACGCAGTTTTGGAAGCAAACTGTAGTCTGATAAATTCAAATGGAGAAGAGAGTCAAACAAGATATGATGCCACAAGCAACACAACCATTCCCACTTCATGGCACCTTGCTTGTGACTCACCTTCAGAGTTGAACAGAACCAACAAAGAACTTCTTCTCGCCACCCTCCACTTCTCTTCCCTCCTCATTGAACACAGTTTCACACGCCATCTTTATTCATCTACAGAACATCTCACATTGCTTCTTCTCTCATGTGATATGTCCATAGTTTTGGCTGTCATTGATGTTTTGTATGTCTTCAGCAAACGTTCCAACTTCATCACACGACTGTCAGCTGATAAGAAGCAAACACTCATCACCTGTCTCATCTACCTGGCTGAGGTTTTTTTTTTATTGCATTTGATTATGTTCATTTGTTCAAGTCTTCAGTATCAATATATATATATATATATATATGTATATAGCTTTTGTGAATTTATTATGTTTATATGGATCTAATTATATTTACAGGAGTATATCTATGTAATAAACACAAATGCAATTATAAGTTGGTTAAACACATTCATTTCTTGCAGAATGTTTTGATAGAATGAAATATTTTGAAAATCCATGTTCAATTTACATTTTATTGACATACTCATTCATTATTATATATAAATTTTTTTTTTTACAAATTCAACTTCTGATTTTTAGGTATTATGTACTAGCTATAGTTATCAATTACGCTTTAATGATTGGAAATTATATTTTTTTATATATTTAATAAATGTATCAAAAGTTTGAAGTTGAATTATAAAATATTGCTTATAATACATAAGAGTTTTTGAGATAAAAAGCCAAATATGTAGTCAACCATCAATGCATTTTTTACTCACCACTATCCATCCTTTAACCTACCATTCATCCAATCAATTGGCCAACACTATCCACCCACCAGTCATGGGGAGGCAAGGAGAATGGCTTTGGGCTGGCCCAATGCTGTCAAGACCTTCCAATGCAGGTTGTGATGATGTGTGTGAGTAACATGAAGCTGTGTTGATAACATATTGTGTGGTCTATAAACTTGTGCATTTGACACCATTTTACTTATTCTTTTGTTTTATGGGGGTTATCAGTGTGTTATCTCTATAATAATACTTCTATATTCAATCTTCAATTGTTCCTAGTTATATAAGCATTAAAACAGTGGTTTAAACCAATGCATGTTGCATGGTATCCCACAGTCATACCCCGAGAGTGCCACCACCCTCCACTTTGAGTACTATGATGAGAATCCCTGCACCTCATCTAAGAAGGTGCCACCATTATCAGTCACCATTTTAATTATTATTATTATATTTTTGTATATCTCACCATTCAATTGATGTTTTTCTCACCATGCTCTCACATACCCACAACTCATGGACACAGAGTGCAGGCCAGCAACTGAGGCACATCCAGATGGACCACCTGGACAAGCAGACCATTGGAGGGGCAGCTGACGTCATGTCACATCTTCTCAAGAAACACAACATCCCCAAAGAGAAGCAGGTGCCTTTTTGTGTCATTAGACTGTCGTGTGTATGAGGGCATGTGGTCACACATGCATTCTCTACTTCATATACAATGCATCATGATCCACACACAGATCTATTTGTTCACACACATTCGCCTGGCTATATCCTTTTCCAACCACAAGCACCGACTGGAGTGTGTGCAAGCACGACTCCAAGCTCTGTCCACCCTCAGTTTGTCTCGCTGTCATTTAACACTTCCCACTCTCACTGCCTATCTATTTAAAAATATAATCCACCCACCATGCAGTATATTGCAATGCAGCTCAAGAGCACCTGTTGAACCTCATCTACAGTGGCTTCATAGGTGAGATCGTGGACCTGCTGCAACTTGAAGATGCCTCTCTCACTGTGGGTGGTGTGGCATGAGGTTTAGCGGTATGGTGTGGAATAGGATTGGGTAGTGTGGTGGCATGTGATGGTTTGGTAGGGTTGCATGATGAGATGTAGATGGATGTTCAAGTTGACAACCTCGACAGGACATCAAGGCCACAGCTCTGAGGACTCTGACTGCCATTGTGCACCTGGAAGGAAACAGAAAGTAAGGCCATGCTCCGTGTTTTATATACATCTAATGATGCATGCCATGCAGACACATCCAAAAATAACCACACATTCACACAGACTGAGCAACATCATAGAGACGACAGGCACCTCCTTGTACCATGGATTTCTGCCTCAACTCATCCGCAAATGCATCTATCACATGACTGGTGGGTCCTTGTTCAATTATTATTATTATTCTTTGTATTTTTTTTATGAGGTTTTCCAATCTTTAGTTTTTTTTACAAAATTCAACGAAAGAAGAGGATAAAATTTCAACTTTATTATTGAATCACTTGAAAATTCAAATCCATTGTTTGTTTTGTAGTTTGTAATTTTCATTTTTCAACCTGATCTCACAGAAGAGAAACTGACGTCATTTCCTCAATTGTTGACCACCTCTCTTTTCTCCTTCCTCTACCACTTGGCTAGCTATGAGTCAGGTATGTTGTCAAGCTTCTGGTTTCAAAATAGAACTTTTATTCTCACCCACCACCACACCCTCCCTCATAGGTGGTGAAGCACTGATCTCATGTGGCATGATGGAGAGCCTTTTGAAGGTGGTTGAGTGGAAGGGCAACAACTCTCAAGATCATATCACTGTTTGTATCTCTGTGTCTTTGTACCTCTGTGTCTGACTCTCTGTGTTGTTTGCTTGTATGTGTTTTTTTGTATATACACTCGACTTCAGCGTTTTTTTCTAGATGTGTATTTGTCTTTCTGTATGTTTATTTATCTGTGTATTTTTCTATTTGTTAATCAGTATGCCTTCATGTATCTCTGAACATCTCCCATCTACTGCAGTTTGTGACAAGAGCAGTGAGGGTGATCGACCTGATTACCAACCTGGATGCCCAGTCTTTCCAGGCTTATGGGGCCATGCAGATCTTCATCAACCGACTCCAGGTGAGTCTTTATCCATTCATCTTAGTATTTCCCATTGCATATATGTCATGTGGTCTGAACTTTGTGAGCATAAACTGTCTTCAGTGGTGGAAACTTAATGGATGCACTCACAACATCACAGCATGAGATCAACTACTGCAAAAAGGAGCAGCCTTTTGTATTTGAGCCTCGCAACAACATCGAGTTCGACCACCACGACAACACTTTACCACCCAGTACCTCTGCTGCAAACACTTCCAACCATGATTCTTTCAACCCAACACAGCAACAAGACATGGAGGTCGATGACGTCATTGCTAAAAATAAACCAGCTATCACTACTGGTGGGTTTTTCATGTGCTTAAAACTGTAACTATGTGGTAATACATAACAACACACCCATACTTACACAAGTGCAAAAACACACTGACAGAAAGCAAAGGAACAAAGCAGTGCTACCCACAAAGGGCAGCCCTTCTCAAGTCCATGCTGAACTTCCTCAAGAAGGCCATCAATGATGCTTCTTTCGTTGATGCCATCAGACATTGTGGGTGGTGGGGTGTGGTGGTATGATGTGGTAATGTGTAGTGTATATGTTATGGAGTGTAGTAATGTGTATTGTATTCATCGTGTGCTCAATGGAGCCATGAATCGAGCATAGTTGTGTAGAACTTCATAACCAAATTATTATTGTTTTTATTTTTTTATTATGATACTTATTCTGCTTGATCAATCTCGGTCAGTGATGGATGGCTCGTTGACAGTGTCCTTGAAGCACATGATCAGCAATGCAGAGTACTACGGGCCAGCACTATTCTTGCTTGGTAGGCACCTCATGTTGATATACTTTTAAAAGCAAATGTATTACCTATATCACAACAATACAGACACATATAAACAACAACAAACAGCCACAGAGTTGGTGACAGTGTATGTGTTCCAAGAGCCCTCCATGCTATCTTCACTGCAGTCTAATGGACTGACTGATGTCATGCTACAAGCTCTGCTCATCAAGGATGTATGTGGTGGTGTAGATTGTTGGGGTGATGGTTTTGAAAATATGGGTGTAGGGGTGATGTTGTAGGATAGTTTTCAAGCTCAGAGAAGTCATGTAACACATTTGTTTTATTCACAAACCCCACTCCACACAGGTACCTGCCATAAAGGAAGTGTTGGCAGCCCTCCCAAACGTCTTCAGCGCCTTGTGTCTCAACTCCCAGGGGCTTGAGGCATTTGTGGCATGCAAACCCTTTGATCACCTTTTCAAGGTGCTTCTGTCACCACACTACTTGCCTGCCATGAGAAGAAAGAGAGGATCTGATGTGCTGGGTTGGCATCATTGCTTCATCATTGTCATCATTACATTACCTTGCTCCACCACCTTCATCCTTACTTCATCACCACCTCATCATCATCACCATCCCACAGGAGACACAGCCACCAGTCTGGGTAGTGCCGTGGATGAGTTGATGAGACACCAGCCCTCCCTCCGAGCCACTGCCGTGTGCTCTATCATTAAGGTTCATTATTATTATTATTGTTAATAATGTTTCATTGTTATTATTACTCATTTATTATTTTAAAACTTTGTTCTTGAATATTTTTATTACTATTAGTTGTTTTGCTCTTCCCACAGTTGTTAGAGGAACTAAACAAACTGGGCAACAGTGATTCAGTTGTATGCCTCAGCAAATCCATCTTCTCATCTTCCTCCTCCTCTTCCACCCTCCCATCAAACAACCTTCCATCCACCTCCACTAACAGTGCCACAACCACCACCACCAACAATTCTGGAACTAGCTCTGAGGATGAGGAGGATGAAGATGTTTCAGGTCAGTTTGTGAAAGGATCTGATGATGCTGTTAACGAGAGCTTGTTATTGAGATAGAATATTATTTGAACTTGTAAAATTTTATCTCTATTCTGATTATTATTGTTATGATGGGCACAGGGATGCCTGCTGCCACAGCAAACACCTCTTCCACCTCCCTCTCCACCCACTGCTCCCCTGCTGTTGAGTCAGCCAACCCCCCCACGTATGTTGTCATCTGCTTGTCTGCTTCTGTGTGTGTTTATCTTTCTGTGCTTGTGTGTGTTTTGTTGATGGTTGTCTTCATGCATACTAGTTGATGAGTAACATGCACATCAATCAAACAGGAAGGACACACCCACTGTTGTTCCCCTCATCGACTACATTCTCCACGTGGTCAGTGACCCACCATGACGATGATTGGGATGATGCTTGTAATAATAATCATAAGAATATCATGTATATATAATTATAATCACCTCAAAATGTTCACACATCCATAACACACTTTTTGCAGATGAAGTTCATAGAGGCGATCTTGAGCAACAATACAACAGACGACCATTGCAGGGAGTTTGTATCAAAGGGGGGTCTACAACCCCTTCTCACCACTCTCACCCTCACCAACCTGCCCCAAGATTTCCCTAACAGTTATGCCTGTGTTGCTACATCCAATGTTTGCAAGTCTATACTGGTGAGTGTGTTTGTGTGTGTGTGTTTGTGAACGAATGAACATCTAAAAACCTAAGCACAAACTACCAACAGACCCTGACCCAGGATGCAAGCATTGTTGCTCAGTGCTTGGACCTGCTCGACACCCACCTAGATGCCATCCTGCCCATTGAACAACTTCTTTCTTCCACCAATCCAACTTTCTTGCAGTCTCGCGTCATCCCTGTGCACTCTCTTATTGTTCTTCTCAGCTACTTTTCCAGAATGAGTCAGGTTTGTGGGCAGTGTAGTTGTGTGAAAGGACGGGATGGTTTAAAAAGTCAATTTTTTTGAGGATGTGTTTATATTGTGTTGGCAGGTGGACATCAGGCTGATGGTGTTGTCACAGTGGGTGACCCTGAAAGGCCAGAGGGTGATGCATAAGATGAGCCAGGTGAACAGTTGTTTGTACTGGCAGTGTCCTCACCTGGTGAGCATGTTAAGGAAGGAAGGTGCCTTAAACAAGGAGGTGGAGGTGTCTTTGGGGGCTTCCATTGAGGTTGATGAAGAGGTGGCCATGGAGACTGATGCTTCAAAAAGTGATGATCGAGTGGAAGAGAAGACCAAGTGGTTGTTGATCATGTCAAAGTTAAGCAGAAGCATGACTGAGCTGCTAACCCAGCTGGCTCGACTGTGTGTGGGGTCGGCTCTGAGGTTGAGGCGGGGTCAGCAGATCAACCCCATCTTCTCAATGCCTTCCAAAGCGGCATCTTCCCTCTCATTGAACCTCTCCAACCTTCTGCATCAGTCCATCAACCAACTTCCATCACCACCATCATTGGATACCACATCACTGGCTGACTGGAAACTAAGGTGTGCCATCTGTTTCCTTTTATTTCTCATGACTCTTCATATCATCAGCATTACTTTCATTTATTGACAGCATTATAACATAATGACGTTAATGCTAATGATGATATTAATGATGCTAATGGTGGTGGTGATGATAATGATGATAATGATGGCACACAGGATGACCTATTACGTGTGTTGCATAAAGATAACAACATCGACACTGTTTGATGAGAAGAAGCAGCCTTACCACCTTATGCTGCAGCACTTTGTGTCCACCAACAACCATGCCACGCTCTTTGGGTGGGTGGTGGTGGTGGTATCAATGATGGGACGTGATGGTAGTAAGGTGGTGATAGTAATGATGGATATCTTGGTAATAGTTTAATGATAGTAATGATGAAACAGTTGCCTGGAGTGGGTGCTGAATGAGGGAACAAAGCTGGGACTGACCTCTGACAACAAGATCATCCCTTGTATGTTCTCATTTTGAATATCTTGATGATGATGACGATCAAAAGGGCATTCCCATATATATATTAAACCTCCCTACCCCTCTATTCATATGTACACACACACCAGCACAATGCGACGAGTTCATGGAGTCAGTGTTGTCATTGTTAGAGAGGTTGACAGATCCAGTGAGCATTATGGAGTCACCACACAACCTGCCTAACAAGTTCACCACACCATCCTCTTCCTCCTCCTCCTCCTCCTCCTCCTCCTCCTCTTCCTCCTCCTCCTCTTTTGACCCTTCTGCTTATCTTAAGACTATGCATAAGGTGCTGTTTGGTTGGTGGATGAGTAGATAAATTTTAGAAATGATGGGCAGGTAGATAGATAGATAGATAGATAGATAGATAGATAGATAGCTAGATGGATACCCTGAACAGATGAGCTTCAGAACAGTGAAGCTGTTATGGGGGAGGCAAACAACGTGCAAGGTGAGACAACATATCATTGCTATCCTGCACCATATCATCAACCTTCTATATAAGGTGGGAGGGTGGAAGGATGATGGTGGTGTGGAGGGTGTGGTGAAATGGTGGTTGTATGAATGGAATCAAAGGAGATTTTGATAGCATGATTCCATGTTTGTGCATAGTGATGTATTATGTCTCAATAAATGATATATTGTTTTTGTAACACTGACATAATGAAACAGGAAGAAACAAGTACAGAGACAAGCAAGAAGATGCAAGCTCCCTCACAGAACACCACAGCACCCACCACGACCTCACTTAGCACCCAAGTGCACCCCACACAGCAGGTCTGCCATTGCTCATCACAGTTTGTTGTATCACTTATAATCACCCATGTAAACACTCAAAAATATGTTTAGAACGCCAATCTTTAAAAAAAAATTACTCACAAATACATAAATTACAACTTAATGATTCAGCTTACTGCTTCATCTCACCTCACACCAACATCTCATTCCACCTTCACACAGGCCTTGTTGGACATGGGCTTTAGTGAGATGTTGGTGAGGGAGGCAATAAGCATCACAACAACATTGGAGGAGGCCACAGAATACTGCCTCCTTAGCCAGGGCTACAACAACCAGGTGCCTGAGGTTCAACGGGGGTTGTTTCTGGAGTGGTGTTGTTGTTTGGGAAATAGAATAGCCTTAATATTACAATTCTATGAAAATATACAGTATTAGTAGTAGTAGTAGTCGTAGTCTTAGTCGTAGTAGTAGTCGTAGCAGTAGTAGTAGTCGTAGCAGTAGTAGTAGTAGTGGTAGTAACATACAAACATGATCTTGTTGAAGGGAAGGAATGATGAGGATCAGGTAGTCAGGGCCATAGCTCTCTCCCTCGAACAGCCTCCCTCCATGGTCACTATTTGCACTTCATTCACAATAAGCAAGATCAATAATATTGATAATAATATCAACGATGATAAAACTATGAATGTCAGGACTTGAGCACAACACCAGCATCAACAACCACCACAAGCATCTCCCAACTACCAACCACCACCAACGTCACCATGAATCCCATGCCAGCAACAAGCAGCAACAACAACAGCATGGAAACATCAAGTATCATCGACAACACAACATCTGTCAACATGGATACAAGCACCAACATCACAGACACCACTACAACATCCTCCACTTCAACATTGACTGTGGTAGCCCCAACACAAGTGGCTTCAGCCTTGGAGGCTTTTTCATCAGTGACAGAAAAGATACCTAAGATACAACAAGATGATGATAAAATCACGGTGGAGGAGCTGAAGGAGTTTGTTGCAGATATCATCAATGGTGGGTTGTGTTGGTGGGGATAAGGGAATGGTAGGTGGTGGTGTTGATGATAAATTATATATAGATTGGGGAATGAAGTTATTAAATATATCCTTATGCAGACGTCTTAGACATCCTGGACAGACACCCTAAGTTGGTGCACCACTTGTCTGACCTCCTCCTCGTCATCTTCTCCAAACAACACCATGATGACACCTCTAAATCTGTGTCTCTTATCATCGATCAGGTGGGTGTGTGAGGAGGGAGGAGATGTAGGAGATGGGAGAAGATAATGCTTTTGTTGGATATGTAGGATTATAAGCTCAAAAATTATGTACTAGATACTAACATACGTAAAATTCCCAAATTTTCAAACGGATACATGAGCAAGTATATGCCATCGGACAGATAAAGGAGCACAGCAGTAAGATCTCCAGAGTGGCCACCCCGATGGTGGTGGGGGATGGCAGGTCCACCTCGGAGTGGGTCAATGAGGTTTCCTCCCAAGGATCCATGCTTGCTGTGCGACTGCATCTTCTCACCCTGCTCTACCAGGTATGTGGGTGGTGGTGTGGGGTGGATTGGATGTGGATTTAATTAAAGAAATTATTTTGTTTACTTTTAAATTTCAATATTTTCACATTATTGTACACAAACTGCATACTTCACCTCATCACTACACCTCGCCACCACACTTGATCACCCCATAGAGCTTGAAGCACAGTATGTTGGATGTGATGGAGGGATCAGGATGTGTGGATGTGTTGGTTTCACTCTTGTATGTGTGCGTGCAATGCCTTTCCACATGTGAACAAGCAACCGTGCCTTCGTTAGTCGTGGTTGTTGTTGGTGTTACTATTGTTGTTATTGGTGTGATTATTGTCGCTGTTTTATTATTATGTATTTTTTAATGATTTTGAAATTGAACTTTTGGCTCTATAAACTTCACCATCATCATCATTTTTCTCTCTTTTTTTTTTCCTCCTCTTCCTTTCCATCTTTTTATTTTTCCAAATTTTTCACTTCATCTTGGCATTGACTTTTAATACATTCAAAGTAGGGCTTGTATCAACAGTGTCATTATAACCTGCATTCTCATCCTCAAATATATCAGTAAAGTTTGCACCATATTTATTTTTTTCATCACCTCATCCTCATCCACTTTTTTACCTCCTTTTCAACTTTTTCATCCACCACCTCTCCACCACTCCTCCAGTTGGACATGTCCCCTCTTGTTGTTGTTGGAGTTGCATGAGAAAGTGTGGCACATCTCAGTCAGAAAGCACAAGTTGAAGGAGATGCTGGTTAGTGGAAGGTGGTTTGAGGAAATGAGGATGTTGCTAATTAGGATAGATATATTAATATTGGTTGGTTCATATTTAAAAATGCCACTCCAGGGCACATCTTACAGTTGGAGGTGGTTCGATGAGAGGTCAGGCAAGTGGACTAATTATGCCTCCAATAACAACAACACCATCACACAAGCATACCTCGACAATAAAACCAGTGTCAAGTTGGTGTGGTTGAGTGGAGGGTAGTGTGGTTGGGTGGAGGGTGGAGGATGGTGTGAAGGGATGTGGATAGTGGTAGAAAGAGGCTTTTTACAATTGGGCTGGAGATATTTCATTAATTATATTACGTTGATACTGACAGATTCTCAGCTGGTCGCAGAAGATACATCATCACATTTAGCAGTATGACACAGGTTCCTATCATTATCATAACTACCTCAATCATTAGTATAATGTCACTGATTATATTATGATTGCTATAATGATTTTTTCAAAAGCCAAACCGTAAAATTAATATAATTTCAGAACACTAGTAAGTTTATTAAGATACGAGGCTTTTCGTTAACAACGTAACATTTACGTTGTTAACGAAAAGCTTCGTATCTTAATAGATTGCTATAATGTTTTCGAGTTTTTTTATTCTCTTTATTATTCTTCTCAACATTGTTGGTCACTCTTGATTTCTGATTGGATGCAGGTAAATGAGGAAACAGGGAGTAAGAGACCCATCATGCTCAACATCCCTCCCTCCCATGCTTCTGGTTTTTAATACTTTTGCTTTTATCTATATAGCATGAGTTTATATCTGTGAGGTGTTCTTTTTGCTGTCTACTTAATAATAATACTATATATCATAAGTTTATATCAGTGAGGTTATCTTTTTGCTGTCTACTCCAGTTTCTAGAACATCTACAGCAGTATAATACAATATTAATAATGAATAATTAGTTGATTGAATAATATGTCTCATGTTGAATTTCATCATGCATACAGAAGTTGAGGGCAGGCACACAAGAGCATTGACAGCAGATCAAGCTGAGTCCCTTCTCAGGTGATGATGGTGGTGGTGCTGATGATGGTGTTAGTGGTGGTGGTGGTGGTGATGATGATGATGGTGGTAGTGGTGGTGATGATGATGATGGTGGTAGTGGTGTTGGTGATGCTGATGATGGTGTTAGTGGTGGTGATGATGATGATGGTGGTATTGGTGTTGGTGATGATGATGGTGGTAGTGATGGTGGTGGTAGCGGTGGTGGTGATGGTGATGATGATGATGATGATGGTGGTAGTGGTGAAGTAGAAGCCTGACCTAATTGTATGAATATCAAACTTGTTAGTTCTTCATACAGATGCTGATGATGGTTCATTTTCATCTCTCTTAAATGATTGTTTCAGATAGTTATAGTTGAAGATACATTTCAACTTGCAGGATACTATGAATAATTATTAATCTATGATTATTTTTCTTTAGGTCTTGTGTTGATCTGATTGGATGCAAGATGACTGGAAACACATTACACGCTTGTCTGCGATTGGTCCTAAGGCTGACACGTGACTTCAAATACAGCCAATTGTTCGTCAGTCTAGGCGGAGTTAACCTTCTAATGGCATTAGATGATTCATCGAATTTTCCAGGTCTTTTAGGATTGATTAGTTTGATAGTGCGACATTGCCTGGAAGATGATGCCATGTTGAAAAGGGTGGTTGAAAAGGTTGGTTTATGCTGTTGTCTACCTTTGAGCATCAACCCATGCAAAATATCCACCATCCCATATCATCATATGCTCTCACACTGCCAAACACTCAGAACCCCACACACCCTTTTCCGCACACCACTTAGCACCGACACCCACTCAACAGATGATAAGATCATGCATAGCAGGAGTGCACAAGCTCGCATCCAAAGAGTTCAACTACCTGATGAGATACCTTACACCAGCTATCTGCAGACACCCCTCTATCTTCAAAATGGTCGCTTCTCAAATCGTCAGGTTCAATGTGCCCTCCATCAAAGATGGTTGGTGGGGCTGGGAAGGTTATTGGAGGTGGGGTGTGTAGAAGGGTTTTTGGTTGGTGTTATTCTTTTATAAAACTTGTTTCAATTATTGATTTACAGATGAGGAGGAATCAAGGTTCTTAAATGCTTCCAACCCTCTCTTCCTTAAATGTCTCCCTGTTGATAACAAATCCAACAACAATAATACCAATAATAACAACAATAGTAATAACAATAACAACAATAATAATAGCAACAATAGTAGTAGTGAGAGTGCAAGCACATGGCAACTGAACGACACAGCTTGCACTGTGGTCAAGCTCATCCTCGATACACTCATCCAAAAACATCCATGCATGCATCCAACCAAGGAGACAAGCAAACATGCAGAAAAAATTAAAGACAATTCAGATGAAACAAAGACAGACACATCTAAACAGACAGACATATCCAAACAGACAGATGCAAGCAAGCAGACAGATGCATCCAAACAGACAGATACAAAGAAGAATGTTTTGCTGAGGTCTAGTGTGTTGAGGTTGTTGTCAGAGTTGGTCAAGTCGTACAGTGTGTGTGGTCAGTTGGTGATGCAGCACCACTACAAGGCTCACCAGTCTCAACTCGTCACTGAGGTTTGTGCTCCCCATCCATCCATCATGATCAACCTTGAAGACATTCGTACACATGTGTTATATCCTGTAACACAGGACTGCAGCATGGTAACGTTTATGTTGGACAATATGGTGCACTCGAGTTTGCCTTTGTGTCACCATGATGACAACCTGCCCATCTCCACCAAGACCCTCATCGCATCCATTGCCTGCCACTGCCATCAACCTGAGGTGCAGAATGCTCTGGTGACTGAGGTCAAGGGGGCACTTCACAGGTGCTTTGAATGATTTTGTTGTATGTTTGTGCAGTTAGACTAATGAATTATCATAATGCTCTATTGAAAATATCAGCTTCTTTCTTAAATAAAGGTGTATTTCAAAAAATGTTTCCGTAATTTGAAGAAGTTTTATGTACACACATCGCCATCACAAACACAGGTGTCTGATGTTGCCTGAGAGCAGCAGTAAGCACGTGCGCATTCAAGCAATCACATCCATCTTGGCCACTATCATCGAGACTGATGCCCCTCTCGACCTTGACCATGTCACTCCTGATGTATGTGTGTGTGTGTTTACTGGGGTGTGTGTGTGTGTTTACTGGGGTGTGTGTGTGTGTTTAGTGGGGTGTGTGTGTGTGTTTAGTGGGGTGTGCGTGTGTGTTTAGTGGGGTGTGTGGTGTGTTTGAAGTGTTTCTATTGTCCTCAAATCACACACAAACATTTAGGCATTGAGGCAGGGCAAGAGTGCAGGCAACAGTGCCCTGTTGAAGTTGTTGTTGAAGAAGGGACTGGCTACAGACCTTGCTCGAGTAGTGCACCACCTTGACCTCTCCAACCCAGCTCTCAGTACCACCATCAACACCACCTTCAAGCCTCTTGAACTTCTCATCCGTTTCCTCAACCAGCCTTCCAATAAGCAACCCACTACCCAGCAAGCAGCTGATACAGCTGTGCCTGAAGATGCCAATCAAGTATGTTGTATATTGTTGAATGATTTTCAGAATCCTTATTTACCACCATCTCACTTCACTACACCATCTTCACTGCACGCCCCCACCTCACATACCTTCCTTAACACACCACCACCACAGGTGCATGAAAACACTCAAAACTCCCTGTTGGACCGACTCCTCTTGCAGACCTCCCCCGAACAGGATGTTGTCACCATCTCAAGTCAGTATTCTATGCTTTTGTTACCCATTTTTGCCATTTTAATTGTTTCCTCATTTCATTCTTCTTATTTTTCTTTCTGTATAATCCGTTTATTCATTATTTCTACCTTCAGCTTTTGTTTGTCAAAATAGTTTTGTCATACAAATTATTTACGTGTTTTGCTATAAAAACTTCATTTGAACACAAACAAAATAAACACACAATCACATGCAAACAGCCGACAGGGCAGACAACCAAGAAGACAACACTGCCACAGTGGAGATTGAGTTGACAACCACTTCAGAGGCACCCACCACCAGGAATCTACAACAGATGTCTGACAACGAGGAGGAGGAAGATGAAGACGATGATGAAGATGGTGCAGATGATGATGATGATGAGGATGATGAAGAAAATGATGGCGCTGAAGAGGATGAAGAAGATGAAGATGCCGGCAGAACTGGTTATGATAATGATTTATAACTACCATTTTGTCATCTGGATTGTCTTTATCATCGGTTTTATTATGAGTCTCATTGCCTCATCTTCTTCCACATTTGTTTTTCCTCTTCACCCACAGAAGGTAGAGAGAGTGGTGATGTGTGGCATGAGTTGGAAGATGTTGTGATAGAAGAAAGAGATGATGCAGATGATGATGACGACGACGAAGATGATGATGAGGATGATGACGATATTGAAGATGATGAAGAGGTATAAATACATGCACACAAACATACACACATGCTTACATGAACTCACGCACGCCCTACACAGAGATCAATAGTGGAGGAGGAGGATGAGGAGGACGAGGATGGGTTTTTTGAAGTGGAGTATGACGAGAGTCAAGTGGCTGATGGACTTGCATCACAATGGATTGATCTTAATACCTGTATGTTTGTGCAAATTTGTATATGTGTGGTTGTGTTTGTATGCGGGAATCTGATCAATATTTATGCTTAAAATTAGAATAATTCTAATGAATATAATTTCAGAGCACTGGTTAGTTCATTGAGGTACGAAACTTTTCGTTATCAACCAGAAACCGTTTCTCATACTTGGAAATGTTATGTTGATAACGAAAAGCTTCGTATCTTAATAAACTAACCAGTGTTCTGAAATTATATTCATTTTACGGTTTGGCTTTTGAAAAAATCAGAATAATTCTAAATGAACAAATAAATGAAACAATAAAAAAACACAAGCATTTAAACACTGACACAGCGAATGACATGTTTGGAGACTCAGGCCATATGAGGTCCATCCACATGCCAGTGACCTTGAGTGCCTTCGAGGCTGATGTGCATCCTGGTTAGTACTTTTTTCATTCATTAATCCAACTTCTTTAAAATAGGGCTACAAACAATGATGATAGTTATAATTGATTACAAAGTCCAAACCATACCTGCCACCACAACTCATTACACCCTCACAGGCTCATCTGGCACGAACAACATCACAACGACACACCCGATGTTGCAAGGCACACAAGAGAGCACAAACAGCACCACAAATGCACCCACCTTGGCCACTTCCACTAATCGACTGAGGTCAAGGGGTGTTCGTAGGACTTTGAGGTACAACAACAACACACACTCCATCCAACTCCAATATTCCAGGGCTGAGCCTTCTAATGTTCTCTTGCAGAGGTGTGTGGTGGGTGTGTGCTTTGATATGATCTGGTATGAAGTGGTGTGGTTTGGTGGGATGTGATTTGACTTTGTAAGAAGTTAACAAATATTAACTTGCCTTAACGCTAACACAGATTGCTGGGAGCCACCTCGGATGTTATCCAGGTGACCAACTCTACTGGTACACGTTTGCATGTGTTGGCTGCCGATGACGTCAGGATGGTCACGAGGCCTGGGGATGAGTCATTCCTGGACAACCTGTTGCAGGTAAGTCAAGTGGTGGATGTGATGGTGTAATATTATAAGATACCTACTCGTTATAATTACTGAGGGTTTTCATCTTTTCAGAGACATCTTAATGTATTTATAAATATTATTTGAATATTTTTAACGTCGATTTATGAGATTTAATAAATGTACTAAAATTCTCATGAATTGATGTTACAAATTTTTGAGTATTGTTTATTCATGTTATATATATATGAGGGAATCTTTGTGCAGATTGGTCATGTTCTTGATGATGATTCATATCCACCATGGTCATTTTTGTTCAATAATGCAATATTAACAATGTCAAACAGCCTGAGAGTATCATGGATGATGTGGCCAGCCAATGGGGAGGCTTGCAGTTGTCATCTCTGCCCACCATCGGATCCAGGTATCCACCTTGTGATTGCTATATTGATGGTGATGAGGAATAACAGTGTTGACAAGTGCTTGCCAATGATGAGGATGATGATGGTCATGCGGATAATGAGGATGATGAGGATGATGATGGTCATGCGGATAATGAGGATGATGATGGTCATGCGGATAATGAGGATGATGATGGTCATGGGGATAATGAGGATGATGATATTGTTTTTGGGATCATCCTCTTTTATTGTTGTCATTGTTGCAGATGGTCAGATGAATCAAAGATATTGGAGGGAGAAATTAATATGCATGAAACTGTAGCTTGTGAGTTATCTATCTAACAATCTATTTATCTATCTATTCATCTATCTTTCTATCTATTTATCTATCTATCTGTCTATCAATCTAATTATCTATCTATCTATCTATCTATCTATCTATCTATCTATCTATCTATCTGTCTATATCTATATATTTCTTTCATGCCACTCCACAAATCCATCAACCTGCCCACCCACTCAATTCTCAGTGGTTAAAAGTGAACTGCTGAGCTCTCTGGAGAAATGGAAAATGGATGAAGTGAAAGCACAAAAAGAAAAACGGCAGAAAGAAAAGACAGAGGCTCCAAAAACGACTAGCACTACCACGCCATTAACTCCCACCACTTCGAAGCCTGCAGAGGAACAGCTACCCACACTGCAAAGTGTCCTCACTGAACTCAATGAGTTGGCCACCTTTGTTGATGGCAACCTCACCACTACCACTACTAGTACTGTTAATACTGCTACTGCTACTACTGCCGCTTTTGTTTCTAATAGTATTAGTACTCTTAGTAACACCATCACAACCACAATCGCCAACATCATCACCACTGCACCCGACAACATCACAACAACTACTACTGCAACATCTATCAACACCTCAGCATCAACTACCACCATCTTTTCAACAACAACAACAACCACCACATCTCCACCAACATTCGAGTCAACAACGCCTTATGATAACGATGCTGCTGCAAACACAAGGTGAAGATGTGGTCATGATGATGATCTTTGTATCATACCATTGTGATTATGAGGAACTTATTCTATCTATAATGTTTATTATAGTTGTGATGATGTTATTCAGAGTGACGGCAGCTATGGAAGAGAGCAGTTCAGAGTCGAACTTTGCCACAGCACTCACTGACTATCTCTACAACACCAATATTGCTTCGTGCGCTTTTTTTCTATTATTATCATTTGTTATTTGTTAATATTGATACTTATATACTTTTTGTTAATACAAATTGATACCTTGGAGGCCTCTTCGGCAGGAGCCCCAGTGAGCCTCCTTGGGACATGGATGTGGGCACTCAAGGGGCAGATGAAGATGATGCCATCACACCCACCACCACCACCCCTCCATCTTCCCTGCCACCAGCTGTTTCTCTCCAAGCCACCCTCGTTCCATCCACTGCTGTCGTGACGTCAGTTGCAGCCACCACAGCTGGTGATGACTCCACAACAAGCACTTCTACTGCAGCTGTGGCTTCCACTTCCTCTGAGGCCCCTGCTGCTTCTGATGGTCAGTTATCATTTCTTAACCTGTCTTTGTCTTTCCACTTTAATCAATTCAATGTCTCACTACAACCCATCCACTCATCAGAGTCTCTGCAGTTGGAAGGGGTGGACCCATCTTTTTTGGCAGCCCTTCCTGAGAACATCAGACTCGAGGTGATCACTGAACAACTCTACCTCCAGCGGGCCAGATCTCATGCTCACCAGGCGCAACAACAACAGGTTTTTGACGTCATCTTTTGTTGTAGTTTTATGTTGTGGCATTTTAGTGAGAGTCGCAACATCATGTAGCTACATTTGCACAGGAGTCCAACCCTGGAGTGAACCAAGTGAGTCCTGAGTTCTTGGCAGCCTTGCCCTCCAACATCCAGCTCGAGGTTTTGGCAGAGCAGAACCGTTTGAGCACTCAGAACCCAGATGCCCCTGTGGATGCTGGTTCTTTCATCAGGTCCCTGCCACCCACCTTGAGACAACAGGTGGGTTTCTTGGTTGGAGTGGACTTGAAACCATTTGGTGGCATGCATCACACAGTATTACAACTTGAGTTGATGACTGGAACCCACAATGCAGGTGTTGTCAGACATGGATGATAGTGTAGTTGCATTGTTGCCTGAGGAGATGGCTTCAGAAGCAAGCAGTCTACGTAGGCAGATGGAGGACCGGCAGAGGATGTATGTGCAGGGCAGGCTTTTCCATCACAGTGGCATGTTGTCTGGCATGCTGAGGCACCAAAGTTTGTGTTTGTAAATGCTGTGAACATTCTCACCTACATGTTTGTCCACACAGGTCGCACCTCAAGAGCCTTGCCAATGAGGACAAGCAACTGGAGTTGGGCGAGTGGAAGCAATAACAACAAAATGAAAGGTCGTTACTTGCTCGACAGTGAATCTCTTGCTTGTCTCCTAGTACTCCTTTTCATCGATGAACCTCGTATCTCCTCCCCTCGACTTCACAATGTTAGTTGCCTCAAATCACCTTCATCATCATCATAATGATGTTTAGACTACAACCCTTGCCACGTCACAACACCCAGGTGATAAAGCAGCTGTGTCACCATGCGCCCACAAGGACATGGGTCATCAATGCTCTTCTCTCCATCCTCTCACGCACCAACAAAAACAACAAAGTGAGGTTTCATGGGGGTCCAATGTTTTTGTGGTGTTTGGTGGTTCCAGGGTTGTCATCATTAAATCATGGTTGTATGTAATCATTGTGGCATTTAATACACTCATACAAACGCACACTAGGAGACAGATGAGTGTGAAGATGGCGATAGTGCAAACTGGTTAAATGTATACATCTTCACAGCACTCGGCTCGCAAACGAATGTTTTCAAGTTCTCAAAAAGTCCAAAATCCCGCCACAAATGCACCATCAACATCCACCCACAGGCTTCATCCCTCGTCTGCGAACATATCCTTGACCTCCTAATTTCTTTAGCGCGCACTTTTCCAACACATTTTCTTCCAGCTCAATTGAATCCCGACTTTACAAAAGATTGCCAACAGCTTTCCAAAGTGGATTTCTGGGATGCTCTCTTGCGACTCGACAGTTGCTCTGGTAAACGTAAAAAAGAGCGTTTGTTTTCGACGAATAAGATCTCGCCACCTCCCCCCACCATGTCTGGACATGCTCATCTCCTCTCCATGCTGGCACATCCCGTCATCACCAAGAATCAGGTGAGTTGCGTGTTGTTTCATCTACTATGGGTGAGTTGTGTGTTGTTTCGTTTTGTGTGGGTGAGTTGTATGTTGTTGGGTTTTGTGTGGGTGAGTTTTGTGTGTATCCTAGATATTTTTGGTATGTGTGTTCACCACCTATATGCACACACGCACACACAGACCTTGGTGGACAAGCTGCTAAGGTTGCTGAAGTTGATATCAACCAGTTATGACTCACAACAAAAGAACAAGGACCCCAACAAGACTGATAGTATGTCTCATTATCATTTTTCAAAATGTCATTCCATTTTGATGGTATTTTTATTATATTATCACTATTGTCTGATGTTTTAAAGTTTGAATGCACCAAGGTAGTAATAATTGGTAATTAATTGATGCCTCATGACCACCACAGAACCCTCAGAGGCCCCCTTGGTGCTCGAAGAACACCTCAAGCTTGTCATCGATGTAACATCATTACCTCCTTGCTTACATCATTATTTCCATTGATTATTATTGTTTTCAATTAAAATTTTTCATGATGTAAAACGATATTTTTCTTACATTTATTCAAGCAAATCTCACCCATAAGTAGCTTCTATTTAAACGCCCATTTTTAATATTCTACTCATCCTTGACGTCATCATCATCAACGCCTCTAAGGTGCTGACGTCAAAGACATGTAGTGAAGAGGGTCTCAGTGACGTCACGTCGTTGCTGCTGCAGCTGTCCAAGTGGGGCCAAGACTGCTTGACTTCAGTGCTTAAGCTGCTTGTCACAGCTGTCCATCTGCTGGGATCGTCAGCTCAGGCGCAAATCACGTGAGTTATGATGAGAGGGTTTTGGTGAGAGAGAAACATGCATTAATGAATAAAAGTAAAATATGTTGGCCACTGAATATGAATGAGTATGGATGGTGTTGAAAGGTGTTGATGTCACAACAGAGATTTGCTGAAGGAGTTGAAGGAGATGAATGTGGAAGCTGAGGATAACTCACCTTGCACCTCACAGAAAGGAGTCCTACAAGACAGGTGGGTGGTGGGTGCATTGGGATTTATGATTGGGAAGGGTAGAATGGAGTTTGCTGGCTTAAAATCAAAAATCTATAATTCAAACACAAAAAAAAATATGCAATGGCACTGACAGATATGGAGGCAAGCAAATCGTGGTGCATATGATGGAGGGAACAAGGGTAAGAAGCAAGGTGGGTTCAGGGTGGCTAGATAGCACTTAGATAGATAGATAGATAGAGATAGATAGATAGATAAACTACCAGAAGAATGATGACAGGGCAAGGAGTTGCAGTTGTTATCGATGCAGCAGCTGACATCAAGTAACAGTCAACAACATCTGCTACTGCGCCTGCTCAAAGTGGTGGTCACACAACGAGAGTGGATGCTCAAGAACTTCAAGAACAAGCCTGTCGAGGGTGCTTTGACGTTATTTTTGTTGTTGCTTTTGCTGTTCATTTTTTCATAATTATATCGTTCATCATTAATTCATCAGCAAATAATATATTATTTTTGCTTCATAATTTATTAGGTCCATATTCGTCAATTTTCTTCTTTTCTATATTTCTTGTGTCACAAAGCCTTGCTTAATATGCTAATCATCATTTTTCCTACATGCAGACGTCTCAGCTGATACTGCAGATCCTGTTGCCATGGACACTGCTGAGGGTTTGTTATTTTTTTTTTTTCATTATTTTTGTTTTTATTGTTTTATTTTTAGTTTGATTGTTGTACTCAAAGAGGATAATAGTTTAATTAAGTTTTGACTGAATCCAGCTCAATATTTTGCATTGAATCATCAACAGAGCAAGCCACTCAAGTTCCAGCAACACAATCTCCAACAACACAACAACAATCTCCAACAACACAACAAGAATCATCAACTACACAACAACAACAATCATTAACTACACAACAACAATCTTCAACACAGCAACAATCGTCAACAACACAACAACTATCAACAACAACAACACAACAACCTTCAAATTCAACAAACAACACCAAAACAGCAAAGTTACCAGCTCTAACAGGTATGAAACACAATTATGGCACTAGCAAAATGATGATGCATCACCCATTATGAGTAGCATTGACACTGGCATGTCACCCACCAGAGATGATAGAGCTGGAGGGCTTGTGGAAGGTGTTGAGTGAGTGTCTGAGTTTGTTGTCACGCATGTCTGACGCCCATGCCGTCCTTGTATTGCAACCTGCTGTTGAGGCCTTCTTCATCGTGCATGCTGGTGAGTGGAATAGGATGGTTGTGGTTGGAGGGGAGAAGTGGGGGTGTGCTTTATAGGGTATTGAGGAATGAAGAGGTGGAACGGATATTTTGTATGGTAGAGATCATTGGACTATAAAAGTTGTTATAAATAATTGGGGTGGTTTTGTACTCAACTTATTGCATCATGAAGTTCCATTTAATAAAGTAGATATATTGTGGTTGCCTATTTGAAATGAACTTTTACAACGAGTTTGAAACGTAGCATTACATGGGCAGGTGAGGAGGTGAAGAAGGAGGAGATTGTCAACATGCCCCCCAGTCCTCATGTCGATCGAGCACCTTCCAACTCAAAATTTGTCCTCTTCGCAGGTCAGTGTGCCTTCATCAACATTAGTGTTTGCTGTTTTCATCATCAATAAATATTAATCATATTGTAAAACTATCACAGAGAAGCACAGAACCATACTGAACCAGATCCTGAGGCAGTCAACTGCTCCCCTGGTTGATGGTCCCTTCTCAGTACTGGTTGATCACACCAAGGTGTGTGCTTGTCTTTCCTTCCATGCTATTTATGTATAATGTATTCATACATTATTTTCAATTCCATTTGCTTGCTTGCATTGCATCATTACCTCAGGTGTTGGACTTTGATGTGAAACGCAAGTACTTTAGGCACGAGTTGGAGAGGGGTGACGAGGGTCACCGGAAAGAAGATTTGGCCATCCATGTGAGAAGGAGTCACGTGTTTGAGGATTCATTCAGGGAGTTGCATCGCAGAGCACCCGACGAGTGGAAGAATCGCTTCTATATCGTGTTTGAAGGTGGCTAGTGGTGGTGTGGTGAGGTGGTTGTGGTGGTAGAAGTGTTGGTGTAGTGAGTTTAGGGGTGTCAATATGTTGATACTGAATAGAGACTGATGCAACATCACCCACACACACAGGGGAAGAGGGGCAGGATGCAGGGGGCTTGTTGAGGGAATGGTACATCATAATATCCAGGGAGATCTTCAACCCCATGTACGCTCTCTTCAGAACCTCCCCAGGAGACCGAGTCACTTACACCATCAATCCTTCCTCACACTGCAACTCAAATCATCTGAGTTACTTTAAGTTTGTGGGCAGAGTGATAGCGAAGGCCATTTATGACAACAAACTCCTCGAGTGCTACTTCACCAGATCCTTCTACAAACATATCCTTGGAGTCCCTGTCAAGTTTGCTCTCACTTCACTTCTTCACAACGCACATACACACACGTACATATAAAAACACACACACATACACACAGGTACACAGACATGGAGAGTGAGGACTACACCTTCTACAAAGGACTTGTGTACTTGATCGAGAACAATGTGGAGGACCTGGGTTATGAACTCACATTCAGTACTGAGGTGCAACATGCTTTAGTGTGGTGTTGTGTGTGTGCCTCATTACCGCTGCGGTGTTGTGTGTGTGTTTGTGGATAATATGTTGAATATGTTGGTAAATAAGTAGAATAAGCCAAGGTGTGATGTTGACAGATCCAGGAGTTTGGAGTGACAACAGTGAGAGACTTGAAGGAGGGAGGCAGAAATATTAAGGTGATCATCAGTACTTTTTATGTGTCATACCTTTTATATGTAATTATGATAATGAGGATGATGATGATAATGATGATGTGGACCCCCAGGTGACAGAGGACGTGAAGAAGGAGTACGTAAAGTTGTTGTGTCAGATGAAGATGACAGGTGCTATCAAGCAGGTCAGATGGCGCATCCTAATCCCTCTCATTTTCTTTCTCCATTATTTGTTTTATTAATTCCTCGTTTTTTACTTATATATATTTTTCCATATTTTAAATTTTATAAAAATTTTCATTATCATCCTCTTCTTCCTTTTGCCACAGCAATTGAAGGCCTTTCTGGATGGCTTCCACAGTATCATCCCCAAGAAACTCATCTCTATCTTCAATGAGCAGGAACTCGAACTCATCATTTCCGGTACTCATTTCACAAATTTTGTGTTTTGGTTGTTTAAAATAAAATGCACGTATGTTGCAAATGTTGAAATGAATATAATTTCAGAACACTATTAAGTTTATTAAAATACGAAGCTTTTCGTTAACAACGTAACATTTTCAAGTATATCTATATGATATTGTTTTCTTTCATTTCTTTATTCAAGCTCTCTTTGCAAAATATCACCAATCACTAATATTATGATGCTCTTTGATAATAACCACATGATGATCTTGCTGCTCAGGCCTGCCCAGCATCGACATCGATGACCTCAAGGCAAACACAGAGATCCACAAGTACCAGAGCACTGCCCTCCAAGTCTGTGCCTTTCAATCATTCATACATGCCATTCAGATCTTCCATCATCATTTTCTTTTTCTTGTTTTGTTATCCCTATTATTATTATGTTCATGTTTTATTAATATCCACTTATTATGATGATGACAGATCCAATGGTTATGGAGAGCTCTGAGGTCCTTCAACCAAGCTGATCGAGCAAGATTTCTCCAGTTTGTCACTGGTCGGTACCCACCCACCTTTCTATCTATCTAGTTACCATTCTATCAATTCATTTATCACATCTTTCTGAATGCATCACCACCAGGCACCTCCAAGGTACCCCTGCAGGGCTTTGCCTTCCTCGAGGGCATGAATGGCATTCAGAAGTTTCAGATCCACAAGGATGATCGATCCACTGACCGTCTGCCTTCTGCACATACATGGTTTGTGTGTGTGTGTGTGTGTGTGTGTGTGTGTGTGTGTGTGGGCGTTCATAAATGAGTAAACGAATAACGAGGCACAAACTGCACACAGCTTTAACCAGTTGGACCTGCCCCTCTATGAGACATATGACAAACTCAAACACATGCTGCTTACCGCCATCAACGAATGCTCTGAGGGCTTCGGACTTGCTTGAGTTATGAGGGGCCTATGTGGTGTGGCCCATGTGCTAGAGCTTTCCAGTTATATATTGTGTCATTCAAATCGTCATTACATTTATATTAATTTGAAGGAATTTTAATGTTTTAAAGGACTTTTAGCAGGTTGATAATTAAGTTGTTTTAGATGCAAGCTTTGTTTTTAAGAGTGACGTCATCATTTTAAGCTTTGCATTGGCTTGGCATATTGTGTTGAGAGGGTGGACATATGATAATCATAATAATCAATATGTTTTTATTATTGTTTTTAATGAGCTATAGGCTCCAACGTTTGTCAAATAAAAGATGATTTTAACTTGGCTCCTATAGACTCAGCAGGCGAAAAGGAGTTTGTGGCTGGCTGGTTGCCATCACTTGCGGGTGTTGAGCAGTTTGTTGTTGATTTGATGCGCTATTCATAAAGTTCCCTTCCTTGTAGACGCTTGGTACGATACCAGCTGAACCATGCCCACCGATGTATCTAAAATGGCTGTAGAGGTTACGTTGAAATTGAAGAATAAGCTCAACTAAGAAAAAGTTGGAATTCTTGAGAGGACAAAAGGTATTTAGTTACCTGATGATGGTATAGAATAAATATCGAAAAGCTATGTCTCAATGCAAAATTTGGACTTCTATCGTGTCTATGATTCACAAATATTCCGATAATACAAATATCAAAAGAAACTAGCTGAACGTTAAAATGTTTGCAGCTCTTGGTAATATTTAATGTTGAAAAAGATGCTCCATTTAATTTGCTGTTTATTTTCACGTTAGAAAATTAGGATTTTCTCAGTTGTTGGTAATATTTGATATAAGAATGGATCGCAATTGAACTTACATCCATCTATTTGATAATGTGAGATTTCTCATGAAATACTCAGTGCGTTGAGTAATGATTTGTGTTTGTTCCTCTTATTATTGCTTGGCCTATTTTACGTCATCGAACTTACATCTTTTTTTATGTAAGACTGTTTTCATGAGAAAGTCAAACCGACGTATACAATTTTTTTTGTGTTCTGATTTTTTAAAAGCTGTTTCAATCGAGTAGTATTGACCCGATGTTGGGAGTAAATCACCGCAGAGACTGCATGTAACATTCTTGACTGGGTTTTTCTACTTTTTGAGACTATTTGTGTTTTTTGTTATTTTCAATGAAGTTTTTGTGAGTTTGTGCTGTTAAAAACTTGATGTCTAAGATGCAGGATCAGTAGTGAGAGTTGATGAAGATGTAGTCAAAGACAGATCTACAATTTTTTTTGTGTGAAACTAGACTGATTATAGACACCTCTCATTTTGTCTTGCATGCTGATGAAGATGGAGCTATTCCTCAATAAGTGTTGCCTGTATTTGAAAATGAAAAGACGGTAAGCTCAAACTTCCATCCATAGCAAACACTGCCTGGATGAAACAGGTGGCACGATTCCATGAAACATTGGAACAATTTTTTAAAAACAACATTGGTTTCAAAATAAAATATGACCTTTGAGTAAGACAGATAATAATAATGATGAAATGGCATGGATAAAAAAATAAAATTGTGAAGGAGTTAGAAATGTACATGAAGATTCTCAGAATTGGAACCATATGATGTTTAAAAACAATTAAAATATGGCGCGCTAGAACATGGCTTGTCATCATGAAAATAATGAAATATCAATTATATGATGAAACATTAACAATGAATTTCAAGAGATAACTCCAAATCAAGAAGTTTTGAATACATTTGTAAAATATTAAAATGAAATTTCCACAGCCAAAATCTCTTCAAAAATCATTTGTTAATGAGGTCTGATGAGGTTCCGCTTGAAAATTTCAATATATAGAAACATGTTATTCTCATGAGTTGAAGATATTTCAAGAAATTCAAGTTTAAAAAATACATAATGTTCTCAAAATTACTTCAAACTTATTCCCTTACATTCCTTCAAAACGCAAACGGGTTATTATTGCTGTTATTATTATTGTTGTTGTTATTACTACTATTATCATCACTAGTCATATTCTTTTTCTTCTCTTGCAGCCACTGATGGATTCTTATTTTGAGGCCAGGTACTGGAATGATGAAAAATATCAGAATAAAATATTTATATAAAAATTGCTGGAACAAATATTTAAAATTTTCGCAACGACATCTCCATCCACAACAACAATCTCATGGTGCCGAGTGTGCACTCCAACAGGAGTGTCAAAGAGGTTCTAAACCACGTCAGCTTCCAACCACAAAGCATTTTGAAAATCCATCCATCATTTTTCCACTGCTCACCAAATCACAAACAACTCTCAAGTTAGAAGTTTCTCTCGGTACTCTCTTCAAGGAGTGTTGGAAGTCTTTCGAAAGTTGGCGCTCAACAACAACAATAAAAAATCTACAACAACAATGACTCACCAGGCTCAAGCTGGTCTTCAGTGAGTGGTTGGCGATTGAAGGGGTCTGTTTGGGAGTTCAACAAATGCCTCAAGATTATCTTTTTTTCCATTATCGAGCCTGAAGAGGAAGAAGAGGAGGAAGAAAAAGATTAAGAAATAAAGATTGACGAATGAAAATAGAATGATAGAGAGAATAGTGAATAAAATAGAATCATAAAATCATGAATGAATGATGACGGTTTGCAAACGATAGAAATAGCTAGAATAAGTCAAGAAAAAAAAACAGAAAAAAATAAAAAAACAACAACAACAATAAAGAAACAAAAATAAATAGTAAAAAGGTACCTGAGGGCAGCTTGACAGGGTCAGTCATCAAAGTGTCCATGAGGGGATCTGTCAACAATATATTTGCCATATAATCTCCTCCTGTATCGAACAAGACACAAACCTCTGAACTCATCAGGAGCATCGGCATAGTCCATCTCCTCCTTCTTCTTCTTCTCCACTATCTCCTCCACCTTCTCCATCAGACTCTCAAACAGCTCGACCTTTGAGGCAAGCAATTTAATTCCTCAAATTTTATTCAGCTGCACTAGTTTTTGAACATATGAGAAAGATGCTCAACAATGACTTTCCTCTAAAAATAACAAAACCACAGTTTTTTTGTCTTTGCACAACAACACCACCAACACCCCAACATAAACATCACAACAACTACAAACCATCACTACCACCATCAACACCCCTCCCCAACCCACCTCTGACTGCGTCTTGATGCATGACTTGAGCATCCTGTTGATGGCCACCTCGAACAACTCCTTGCTGTACGACCTCTGCCATTGTTTCAACACATCATTCTTTATCACCAATAGTTTCAGCATTTCTTTGGATTATAATCCATCTCATCTCCATCAATGCTACTATAACCCCCTCATCCTCTCATGAAGACACCCCCTCACCTCATCATTAGCAATAGCAGTGGCAAAAAGATGACTTCTGGAGAGATGCAGGTAGATGTCGATGAGGTTGCTAAGAAGAAGTTTCGGTTGCCAAGAATACTTTTCAGGACTGCGTACCTGTCAGGTTTGCGTTCAGATGTGTGGTGGTGATGATAATAATAACAATAATGATACGAATAATAATAATGATCCTAACTATAGTAACAATAAGTCAGAAGTATAAATATTTTTTGTGACACACAACCGACCAATAAAAATATTGGAATATAATATTGCTACCTTGAGGTTGTTGCACTTAGGACCACATAACTGTTGCAGGTTGTAGTTCAACATTGCTGCCAACCTGTCTGCCAGTTGCTGTTGTGTTGTCGTATCGTCATTTGTTTTGTGCTCTTATTATCTTGTTGTTATCGACTGGATGGATTTTTGCTAAATATTGCAAGATTAACGACATAATTTTTGAAGATGTGTGTGTGTGTGTGTGTGTGTGTGTGTGTGTGTGTGTGTGTGTGTGTGTGTGTGTGTGTTTATAACCCCAAGAAAAGATGCTCATCTTTCAATCCTTTACAACTACCTCACGGTGGATGTGTGTGTGTGTGTGTGTGTGTGTGTGTGTGTGTGTGTGTGTGTGTGTGTGTGTGTGTGTGTAGTCTTTGCAAAACATGCCTGGAAGAGGCAGACGTGGTGGTGGAAGGATGTCACATGAATGAGGATGTTTCTAAGAGTACAAGGCTGGCAGAAGTAGAGACAGTTACCATGATGCTAAGCGTGTATCCAGGACGTCATTAGAGAGAAGCCAGTGGAGAATGATAACGGTCAAATATCCATGGATGAGGCTTCCAAAAAAGAAGCATGGAAAAAGTATTACCTGCATCTACTCAATGTGGAGTTCCAGTGGAATCCAGGTAATTTGTCCAAGTGTATTCCTTGGGAGGTCCCAGCAAACCTATTACCACAGAAATGATCAAAAAGCCAATAAGGTGAGCTCTGGGAAAGCAGGGTGTCAAAGACGTTGTTTCATGCAGCTGAAACATGGCTATAATGTGTCCAATAATAATAACAACAAAAATAATGCTAATAATAATAATAAAATTTACAGGAATCAGGAACTGGTGTTGGATTTCCTGGGTGAGGTAATGAATCATGTCGACAGTCTCAGAGGCGAGAGTCAAGTAAGACTTGCACCTGCCCTCACTCTGTGACAGCTGCTTCTGTTTGCTCTGCTGTGTCTCCTGAGGTGGATACATAATTCTAATGCCATGTTCTCTTCACAAAACGACCACTCTCATACGAGATCCTCACTCCTTCACCACACACAACACTTCATCACTAAATACACCACTCTACCACTAACATTATCCAATGAATTCCACTGTGTGCTGTTATCCATAATGTCTTGAACTTCTCTGATGTTCTTCAAGGTCTCCATGCTCTCATCTAACAGGTATGTGGTGTCGTTCATCAACATGTTCACAAAACGAACAAAATGGGGGCCACTGTGGTGGGAAGTAGTGGTGTTATGTTGAGTGACCATATTTTAAAAAGTTGAAGGATTTCCCAGTGTGATAAAAGTGTTTAAAAAATCTCAATAAATGAAAAGAATATTATTATGATTATTATTTTTATGACAATCACCTGGCTTCAGCCACGATCTTGTGTCTGTAGTCCGGAGTGCTCCACATGTGTTTGAAGAGGATGCTTAGGTGGTACCTGACGTCATAATAATATAAAAAATAATAATAATATAAAAATAGTATTAATAACAGCAATAATAATAAGAAAATTCTCCTCATGAATGGTCATCAAGACCTGATAGAGAACTTGTCATAAAACTCTGAAGATGCCCCAGTTGACTCCACGTCTGTGAACAAACAAACAATAAAAAAACAATGTGAATAAATAAAAATAAAAAAAAATTGAGATATAACAAAAAAACATAAGCACAAATATTCAGAAGATCGAAGAGACGATGGTGGGTAAAGAGGAAGTAGAAGAAAAGGAGCATCAAACTAAGTTATCCAAAAACCAGCTAACAAGGCTGGTTGGTATTATATAAAATGATACATTAGAAATTATCAAAAAATAAAAATAAATTAATATTATGAAGAGAACCTACCTGAGTAGAACTTCATCAGCCCAGGCACTAAATGGTCACTGGCCAATCGATGTGAATATATCTGTGTCAATATGATTTCATTATTTATCTATCTATCCATCTATCTCTATCTATCTATCTATCTATCTATCTGTCTACCTATCTATCTACCTATCCCCCCCTCACCAACCTGCAGGTTGATAGTAGCAAGGTATGGGTTGACCAAAGGGTTGACAACAAATAAAAGCTCAACCAGCTTAGCCACCAGGTATTTATTGCTCACGTGGTCAGCACAGCACAACACCACCACCACCAACGACATGATGTCATTAAGCCACACCTTTGCTAGGCTTGTTGGTCTTTGTCTGTTAAGGTGGTTATTATCAACACTATCCTGTCATAACACACCACTTCATATAAAACCACACCCCATAAAACACTACAACGCCCCATCACACCACAACACCTCACCACACTACACACCATAACACCTCATCAAACCACCCACTTAATAATGAATAGAACGTAGTCAACCATATCCTCCAACATAAACTCAGGCAAATGACGCCAACTTTCCGATTCTGTCGCTAGAGGCAGCTGTATGCTAGAAGAATGAAAACTATCATTTAAATTTATTATTATTTACTTTTAATATTACTATGCTTAATATCATGCTTAAATTATTGTTATTATGTTTATTATTTTTTTATGAAGCAACTTGAGGGAGGGGTCAGCGGGAAGGTCATGAGTGATGCCAGCCAACATGCACAAGAGGTACCTGCCACCATTTTCATCATCTTCACTATCAATCACTTGCTTATTATTAGCTTTAGAAAACCACCACCACCATCAAATCCTCCTCCCCTCTCACTACAACATTTCACCTGGCTTGAAGACATAAAAAGTTGAAGGTTTTATCGATAGCTGTTGCTTCTACCAGGCTAGATGTCATTGTTAAAGTGCTGCGTGTGAGGTGCTGTGGTGTGGTGGTGGGTGGTTTAAGTGTAGGCTTGATAGATGAGATGTGGGAGGTGGAGCATGGTGGGTGAGGTGTGGCGGATGTTTATAAGATGAATCTTTAGATGCATTGACTAATATCATGAGAGTGCACTCACAATTTTTTATTTGTTACATAAATATTAATTATTTTATCACTTCAATTTGTTGTTCCCACTTGGCTGCCATGATGGCATTCCTGCTAACCATTGGAGTATCCATCCTGCTCTGTAGTCTGAAGAAGAAAAATGAGAAAAAAAAATAAAAAAACCAGAAAAATTGAAGAAAAGAAATAAAACAAAACATCACCACAACCCCACGCCCCTTCTCCCCCCCCCCACGAAACCTCTTCAACTCGTTGAGAAGACTTTGTATTTCCTTGATGCCCCGTTGATACCTCTGCAGTTTGTTGATGAGAGGAATGATTGACAGGTGCTGAGTGTAAGTGCACGCCCAAAAACACTCTGTAGGAAACTTGATGCATTCTGTGTTTTTTTCTGATGGGGGGAGGAAGGATGATTATGATGTGATGGAGTAATGAGAAACATGATGTTAACAATGAAATGTGGTGTTTGACATGAAGGTGATGAGGTACCGAAGTTTTTGGTGTACTCGGATGCCTGTTGAGAATCCGACCTGAGTCTTGATTGGTTGGAATTCTGCTTCAACCTGCACAGAGAGGACAGTGATAATTTAAGTTGAAACAGAAGCATAGATGATACTTCGAATGGAATAATGGAAAAAACATTTTTAAAATAATTGTCCCTCGAGTGTAACTACATCCATTGACAAAATAGCACATTGCCCAACTACCAAACCCCATGACATCCTTCACCCACCACCACATCACATCTCCCACCCACCCCCTTACCTGCATTGAGGCATGAAGAGATAAGAAGGGTGTATCTTATTGAGGTTGAGTTTGGATGCCATGGACTGCAGTACAGAGGTCAGATTCAACATGAGTCCATCAGTGCTTGCCTGTCTTTCTACTGGTTGCTGTGTTGGTGGGTAGGCGTGATTGGATTATAGTGGTTGGTTGTAGTGTTTTCAAGCAATAGTGAAAACCATGAATGAATATAAAAAAGACTCTCAATAAAACATCAACAACATCCCACCACCAATCGGGACTTGGCGTGGTTTCTATTTATAGCCTCATAAATATATGCCACCATGACGTCACGAGTGCCATTGTTACGTAGGATGTTCTCGATTGTGGCAGTCAAGTGTTCCTGTTGAAATGATGTTAGTGCTAATGTTGAGGTGATGTTAGTGCTAAGGTTGAAGTAATGTTAGTGCTAATTTTGTGGTGATGTTAGTGCTAAGGTTGTGGTGATGTTAGTGCTAATGTTGTGGTGATGTTAGTGCTAATGTTGTGGTGATGTTAGTGCTAATGTTGTTACCATAGCAAAACTTAGCCCATATCTTTCCTTTAAATATTTGGTCCACCCACGACTCTTCTGAAACAATAAAACCATTTTTAGTCCTTCACAACGTACCCTAGCAACAGCCATCTTGTCTGCCAAAGACTCTGTCACCATGGTGTGTTCCTGGGGAGTGATCTTGCTGCTGGGGTAACATCGGTCCACTACTTCCGTCTTTAAGAGGTGGTGGAGGTGAATGGGTGGGTGAGGTAGGAAACGACGGTGGTGAGATGTTTTGAGCTAGTAAAAAGTTAAATTCAAATGAGTGGAAAAATTGATAAATACTTGAATAAAAATAAATAACAGAATGAACCAAAAACTGCAAAACAAACAGAATCTTCAGCAAGGATGGATGGAGAGAGGAAGGGGCCGAAGAAGGAGGCCAGTTGCAACTCTACTCCTGCATACACCTCCCTGGCCATCAACTCTGGCAACCAATTGTTCTGATCCACCATCTAAGCAGTATTGAGAGTGGTTGAATGGAAGTGATGAAGAGAATGATGAGGAAAATTACAATCAATGAGAGGCAGGCCTGAGAATACAAAATTATAACATTATATTTTATATTCTTCTCCAATTTTGGCACGATGTTGTTCCAGTTTTGATTACCCTGACTATAAGCCGCCAAAAACCACTCAACCTTACAGCTGATACTCTCACCACTCACCCCCCAATAATCACCACCTTAACCCTCCTCCACCCACCAATTGGCACAAGGGCCACTCTTTGTTCACTTTCACTTCCGACAGCTTCCTCAACAACAACAAAACTTCACAAAACTTCTGATCAGTCGGGTGCAATGACGTCATGACGTGACGTAGATCCCTGAGGACAGGAGTAAAAACTGTTATGACGGTGTCGTTGATCTGACCATCTGTTTCAGTGGGAGTTGTGTTTATTGTTGATGTATTATCATCATCATCACCACCACCACTATCATCATCATCATCATCATCAACGAAAACAACGTTCAATATATTCATTTACCCATAACTACGAGATAGAACTTTATCAGTATGTATTTATGTATTTCATAAAATTAAAAATCTCTTAAAATGAAACAAACCATCAGAAGCAAGGACATACAACTGCTGCACAGAGAGGTGCATCCTGCAGTTGAGTAGGAAAGGTAGCAGTACTGACCGGAAGCCTGCCAATCTGTGGACAATAACAAAGAATAATCTTTATTATCCTGCTGTCCCAGTAGCTGAGATGGACAGCAGTCGACTCATAAATCTCCCCACTCTATTGAGTGGGCGCGAGTTGTCGGGTGGTTTACAGTGCCAATTTTTGATTTTAGTTTTTGAAGTATTGAGTTGAAGCTTAGTTTATGATGAGAACTTTCAAGGCACTCTGAAACATTCAGCAAGAGTGGCATGGAAGTATCAAAAGCATTTATTTTTATTTGTATCAATACCAGGTTATTCTGTCGTCACTAATGTTTGAGAAGTCACCTTTTAAGCTTCATCTCTAGTTCCTTTCCCCACTCCACTCCCTCTCCCTCTACCCAACCTTTATTGCAGACCCACCTATCCTCAAAACCACACCCCCCACCAACACCTTTTTCTCCCCTCACCAACCTGGCATGAGTGAACGCCCCACAAACCACCATTATCACGTGCCTCATCACGTGGTCATGCGACACTTGAAGCACTTGCTCCAGTTTCAAAGATGTGTTGTGCTTCTGAAGGTTCAGTGATATTGATAGTCAAATCACATTCTTATAATATTCCAGCATCACTTGAACACATCACCACACCATGAGCTCTTACCTTATAGAAAGTACTGGAGCGTTGGGTGTGGTTGTAGTAGACACAGAGGAAGTTGAGGAGTCTGTCCTCGATGGTGTCCGTGTGCTGCACTATGAGTCTGTGTGGTGGTGAGTCATTTTGGGGATTATTGTTCTCACCCTCATTATAACCCTCTCAATTTTTTTATTTTTTTCTATAATTTTTAATTCTTTTTATCACAGTTATTTATATTTATATCAGTGCACTCACTCGGGATCAGGAGTTTTATGTTTCTTTGAATTATTTTTAGTGGCCAATGAGATGAGACTCTCCATAAGAAAAATGCTCACTCCTTCTTCTATTGGTCCACCATCCACTTGAGGTTTTTGTGTTATTTATATTATAATTGATGTTTTTCATGAAGATTATCTCAAAACAAAATAAAATGTCTTAAAAAAATACAAAATTGAAAACAAAAAAAAATAAAATGCTTCATAAATTGAAAAACATTTCAAAATGAAGCAAGGAAAGAACTGCAAGGAAATCTAAAAACTAAGCAATTAAATAATGCAGATTATTTGAACACTAAAGGTAATTTTATTAAGTACAAAGCTTTGTATTAAGTACTTGATACAACAGTGTCTTTGAATTTTAACGTACTTGATACTGTTACTTTGTTAACGAAAAGCTTTGCAATTAATGAAATTATCTTTAGTGTTCAAATAATTTGCATTATTTACTTTGATTAAAGAAGATTATTAAGCAATTAAAGCTTGACTTTTTATGCAATAAAACAAAAAAAATTATTTTTAAAAATAACTATTTATCTTAAGAATTTAATGGATAAAAATCATCACCACTACCAATATAATTATCAAAATTCATCAAACTCACAGATGGAGGTTGCCAGAGATTGAACCTGGGTGTGCAGGCTGGTCTCACAAGGCAGCTTCAAAGCAAACAACCCTGCCACAAAGTTCTCTATCTGTTTTTGGAGGTCTTTCTGTTTTGAGAAAGTGTGATAGTATTAGAAACCATGCATTTTAATTTTTGAAGTCATTCATGATTTCAAAAAACTTGGCACTGAAGAGTTGTATTTGAGGAGTAAAAAACCTTCAATAATAATATCTTTTTAATGAAAAGCTTTGTACTTTATAAATATAATTATTTAAAATGCATTAACTTTAAACTCAAAATACTGTTTATTAATGTTTTTTCTGAAATAGTATGAAAACAAGTAAACTGATGATGCTATATATTGTTTTCTTGCCACATAGTATCAAATTAAACAAGTAGTAATAATTATAAAAATAACTTTTTCTTCCACAAAGTCTGTTTCCATGGGTTTTTGAGCAGTTGAATGTTTGTTTTCATGGGGAAGGTAGATTGGGGTAGAGTTGGTGGTGGAAAGGTAGTCAGCTGTTGATGCATTGGAAGTTTCAATTGGTTTTGTGGTTATTTGGAGGATTGGTGGGCTTGGCTGAGACTTTTCTTTCTCCACTAGTTCTTCTGTTTCCATTGGTTGGACGTTCATTTTTGCCAACCTTTTTTGGCGAATCTGTCGAGTCATATTTCAACTTATTTTTTATCTCCATTATATTTATGTATGAATAATTTTTAAATAAAAAGAATAGTTGGTTTTTATAATTATTTTATACATAAATGCGACTGTAATAATAAGTCGAACTTCGTCTGCAGAGAGTTGACTCATTTTAATTGTTGTCTCAAACACTTAAAATTTACAAAACAATTATTTCAAAACTTTTTTGCAACAAAAAAGTGGTAAAAGCGAGAATTTTGCTAAAAAATGTTCAAAAACAATGACTAAAAGTAAAAGTATTCAGATAATATTCGAAGATGTCAATTTCATTTTTGTTGATTTTGTTTTGGGCCAAATGATTTTTGAGTATTTTGTTCATTGATGAAATTTTAAAATTTTTAATTAGTTCCGATATAATTGATTCATATATACTTTTTTTAAAAATTTATATCTATATGATAAACTCATATTTCATGAATATTCAGATAAAATGCTCGTGAAACTATAATATTTCCAATGCAATGTTTTGAATACAAACCAGTAAACCCAAGTGTGCTTCAACCTCAGTTAGATCGACTACCGAGGGACATGGATTTCGACCAAAACCCAATAGCAAAAGCACATTTTAGTTCTCTAAAAAAATTATTAAATGATGTTGAAGGAGATTCCACAGCACATCTCTTCCATCCACCATCCCCATCTCTCACAACTTTCCATCACTCTTTTTAATCGGTGTGATTTTTTAACTTCAATAATTCATACAAAAACACACATTGGTTTGATATTCCTTATTTGAGAATCTATTTAAAACTAGTTCATTTATAAAGCGACAAACAAAGTTTTTCAGGCTAACTCTTTGTTTCAAAGAATTGACTTTATATAAAGCTTTTTAAATCATCAACGATTATACGTTTTTATAAGCTACGAGCTTTGTACTTCCAACATCAAATTATCGAAACTTTCTGAAGCAACCACCAAGGTAGACTCGATGACTCATCTATCCTTCCCTTATTCTTGCCCTACCACCTTCTATTTCTTTAGTCATTCTCTTCATCAAATTTCGTTGAAAGAATTGGTGAAACAATTAAAAAGCATACTCGAAGTAGGACGATCCTACATGTTCAAGCTTGTGAGTCGGTAATTTAATGTTTTCTTGGTTTAATATTTCAAAAAACTTCAGATATTTTTATGCTTTTTTTTGAAGCAGGTATCATTTAAAATATTAAATCAGAAAAGTGGAACCAGCTTGGACACCTTTTGTAAGAACCAAGGTGTCGACAATACACAGGTCCTTATATTAACTATTAATTTGTGCAATTTTTTGCAATTAGTACAGATGAAGTATTTGAATCAATGCTTAATGCTGAAAACTGATTCTAAAACAAATTATTTCGCGCTTTTTTGGGAGTTTTTTGATGAGAAACTTTTGCATTCACCATTTAGAACTTGAAGCAGAACACTTTGAAATTAAAAAAAAATAAGAACTCTTCACTGTTTGTTCACTTTGAAATCAACAAACTAACTTAAACTTTTTTACTTCAATGTCTTTCACAGCCACTTTATGCGAATGTGAAAAACATGAGAATTCAAAAAATATAGAACATGTGATGTTTGTAGAAAATTCAAGAATTTTTTTAGTTTGAATTTAGTTGTTTGTGTAAAATTGTAAACATATGTTTATTATTTTTTACATAGATTTACATAATAGTATCATTTAGCCTTTTATGCTTTTAACTAAATCCCTATATAAAGCTATACTTTAATAGCCATCTTTTGCCAATTTTCATGGTAAGGCCATACATGCCAAAAATTATAGCTTGCTTTACAACAAATTTATTTGAAGTCCACATTTTTGATGTTTGGTGCTTTGTTTGAAAATGTATGTTTTGTCTCTAAATACGCAGTCTTTTAGCTAAAAGTAGTTTTTTTGTTGATAAATTGGACAATTGATCGAGTCTTTTTTCTTTTTTGCTTAATTTTGTTTTCAAAAAGTTCGAAAACAAGCAAAACAACTACAACTAGAGTTTTTATTATGATGAGAAGATCACAACTTTTAAATCTTGAACAAAATTGTCTTTCTAACTTCTACCATCCATTCACCATCCATCCACCTATCTACCCTTCAATCTATCCATTAAGCGTTCTATTTAACTACTTCCAGGTTTTGTCAACTCTTTCCCGAATGAACAAAAGCCTCCTCTAAAACTGCCTCCAGCAACCGCTTTATCTTTTTCTTCTTTTTTCAAAAACCTCTCATCGAGAGTCAAGTATTCGGGTTTTTCTGCTTAGTATTTGGGCCATGTAGCCTAATCAGAAATTGAACTATTGGAATTAGGGTCTCTGAGGGTTTTTGAAATGAAATTTAATTTTTGCTTATTCATATAACTAGATATTTATTTAACCACCCACCTATCTACCCACACAAACACCTACCCATTTTTTGCAAAGTTACTCCAGAAAGAAATGATTTGTTTACTCAACTTAATATCAGCATCTGTAAATTTCTGTAATTTCCTGTACTTGACGACTGAACTAAAGCTGAACACCAGCTCCAACCCGTGAGTGGCTTCAAAGATGGAAGGAATCTTTTCTTTGGGCAGGGTCTGAGTGAAAAGGTAGCTGTAGGAGTTATCAGACCCATATAAAGAGGCAATGTCGTTTGTGGGGCAGACAAAGCAGGTATCGGAGAAAGCGTTGATGATTTGTTGAAAATTTTGGAGAGGGTAGTCTTGTGGGGATATTTAGCGACAATTTCATTAGTTTTTGTTTTGAGAGTTGTTTTTGGGTGGTATGGGTAGTCTCTTATCAACACTACAGCCAGGTTAATTAAAGGCACAAGGAAGTTTGACCATATAACTCCAGTTTTGAAAAAGTTGCATTGGGTCAAAGTTAGGGATAGGGTAGTTTATAAAATATTATTACTTATATTTAAATGTAGGCTAAGATATGGTCCAAAATACATATCGGAAAGACTCATACCCATCTCTGAAATACCTGAAAGGCGAAAGCTTAGATCTTCGGACTCAACCAATTTATACGTCCCTAAGTTCAAAATGTCTAGTATTGGAAAGCGTAGATTGGAGGTTGAAGGCCCAAGTTTGTGGAACGGCTTGCCGGAAGGCTTAAGAAGAGTTTGAAAAGTGAAGGACTTTAAAAAAGAGCTGAAAACTAGGTTTTTAAAAAAATATTAAGCTGTTATAACCTATTATTATAATAGAATATTTTACAAATATCAAGTGATCTTGAAACTCTCTGGGTTAAACATCACTATAATAAACCTCGTAGATTATTATCATTATTATCATTATTATTATTATTATTTTTATTATTATTATTATTATTATTATTATTATTATTATTATTATTATTATTATTATTATTATTATTATTATTATTATTATTATTATTATTATTATTATTATTATTATTATTATTATTATTATTATTATTATTATTATTATTATTATTATTATTATTATTATAGAACAACGTGCCAACTTGTTTAGGATAACCTGCCTTAGAGAGTTCCGTTGCATTTGGTTTAAGATAATTCTTTAACATAAAAAAAGAAAGCCACCACCATCAACATCAAACCACCACCATCAACCTCAAGCCATCACCCTCCCATGTAAGCAGAGACACACCAGTGGTCAAGCAAACATCAATTGACTTGAAGGTACATGAGAAATACAAGCCAAACGCTGTTTGACAGAAACAAGTTTCAGAAGTCAGACCCTCAAACTGCACTTGCATGCCATCGTGAAACAAACGCTCCAGTGCGAAAAGGGTTGGAGGTCAACGAGATTTCAAAAGAACGGTCTATAAAGATTTTTTGATCAAGCAGGTCAAATGCCCTGATGAGATCTACAAACGCCATACACAGGGGTACTCTCTTCTCACGTGATTTCTCTTGTAACTGGCGGATAGTGAGAATTGAATCAGTCGTAGATCTTGGTGCACGAAAACCACACTTAGCTTCTGTATATACTCGATCTTGAAATTTTTTGGCGCCAATCAAAGGTGGCTTGTCGAAGTTATAATGGCGACTCGAATAGTCGATTTTTATACTTAAAAACTGCATAATTCAGTTTAAAATGTCAAAATATGATTATTCAAACTAATTTTGCAATTTTATTTCAAAATTCGATAACTTAGTACAAGAACACACAAACTACTTCTTTTGGGATGATTTCGGATTTTTGCTTTACATAGAAAGAAGATAAATTGTGAACATCAACAATTCCACCTTATGCAGCAACAAAAATTACAAAGATAAACACATCATGGTTTTTCGGGGGTAATAAAGGCTGGCATTACTTGGATGGAAATTCCATAAAAGACGAAAATAAAATATCCTCATTAAATCAATATCAAAGAATGTAACAATGAAGAAAAAGATAAGCAATTTCTGGTTTCAATTGTGATGATGTGGAAGTCACATTGGAGAAAAAAGATGAAGACAATGAAGTTGTTCAAATTTTGTCTAAAATTAACATTTGATTGCTCAAAATATTTTATTTGAAGTTTCATCTATATATATTTTTTTGTTTATTATCACAGGTTTAATTATTTTTATACATTCATAAAATCAACTCAGTTTTCTAAATTTCATTTATATAAGTATTATTATGGTTGCTTTCGTTTCAATTAACAGACCTTTTTTTTCATATAATCTTAGTCAACTGGTTTGTTTATTTAGTTATAATTGCATAATTTTTTTTAAATTGTCATATCTAAGAAAACTTACATTACATTAAATTGCATTCAAAGTTCATAATACTCAGTGGTCTAGAAACTCCTGAAGTTGATGCCACTATAATCATACTCGTCATTGATTTGATTTGATTTCAAACTTTTGAGGGCACTCAAGGAAAGTTCTAGTCGAAACTTCTATATTGAAAATGCCGCGGTAGTTGTTGCATAAAATTTTTTCGTTTTTTTTTTTTCAAACCATTTTCGTCCTTTTAAACTGATGTGATCAGAAGCATTGCCAAAACGGAGGTCTTGAATGACAAAGATCACTTCCGATAGGTCAAAGGTTTTGTATCGATGATGAAGCAAATGAGAGTAAAGAAGGATATCGATGAGAAATATGCTTACCTTTTCAACTAGCAGAATTTCATTTTTACTCACAAGAAGCAACCCCGTATGTGATTTCAAACAGTTGATTATAAGTATTCTTTAAGGAAACAAAAAAAGGAAAAATTTGAAGATGTTATATTATTTTAAAATCGGAAAAAATTTGGAATTTTAGTTTTTTACTTTTTTAAAATCTTGGAGGTTTCCACAGAGAGGTCATGTTTTAACCCATTCTTCGAAATAAAAAAAAATTGTTGGATATTTTTTTGTGAAACTTAGTGATCTCCCTCGACTCATTTCACCTTGCTTCTCAAATAACAATCGTCATTTTGAAAGGATGGAAATGGATGCATTAAAAATCATATTATTTTAACAGGAAGTCGAAGGAGAAATTCAAAATTTGATTATATTTACGAACACAAATAAATACAAAAAGCTTCGTATCTTGATCAAATTTATTTGTTTCTAAATATATTCGTATTATTTTGGCTAGTTGAATACTCCTATGAAATATGGTTATAATTATGAATCATGCGTCCATGCTATCCATGTTCACATGTCATCAAGGCCTTGTCAAGTTCCTCCAAAAAAAGCAGTATTCTTCTCTGAAACTTCCATCCACAACAGCTTCTCCTCCATCCAGAAACTTCTCATTGAGAATCAAGTATTTGGGTTGATCTAGTGTGTTTTGAGGCCAAGTGGGGTACTTGTCAGTTGGAGTGCCAGAGTTGGGGTTTCTGAAAGATTTTATTGTTGATGCCATTTCTTGATGCATCAATTATAACTTTTTTATTATTATTATATTTTTTATCATAATTATTTTTATACCCACATCACTACTTAACCATCCCCACTCACCCAGTCTTGGCAAAGTTACTCCAGAAAGAAATAATTTGTTCACTTAGCTTGATATCTTCTTCAGTGAAGTTCCCATGTTGTCGGTACTTGATGATGGAACTAAAACTGAACACCAACTCCAAACCGTGAGTAGATCCAAAGATGGCGGAGAGTGTTTGGGGGAGAGTCTGAGTGAAGAGGTAGCTGTAAGTGTTGTCACCTACATACGAGGAGGCAAAGTCGTTTGTGGGACAGACGAACCAGGTGTCAGAGAGAGCATTGGTGATTGTTTGAAAGTTTCGGAAAAAATCGTCTCCTGACGGGGGATACTCAGAAAGAATTTTGGGGATTTTTTGCAGAAGTTCTTGTTTGTTGTAGTAGGGATAGTAAAAAAACAGCTTAGAGAGTTCTGTGGCTTCTTCTTCAGCAGTGAGGTGAGGAGGTTGAGCAGTCAAGTACTGCTGTAAGGTGAAAAATGTGAACAGTGATCCTTCATTTTCAGTTGAACCAAATAGAATCGGTTTTTTTTCTCTCACTTCTTCAAGCATTTTTCGAGGTTCTTGGGTGATGAAACTCCCATCAATGGTAGGAACAAACCACCATGGAGTCACTTGGGCATTCAACACCTGATTTCCCACCAACAAATCTGCTGACTTCTTCATCAAACATTTCAGCACCTCAGCAGTATCATTACTAACACATCCTACTTTCTTTGCAACAAGAGCGGACCTTTCTTCAGCTGTTTGCACATCGACAAAGGACCACGGACTGAGAAGTGAACCACTTTGTAAAATGGCCTTGTCAAAGAGACTAGAGCTTTGTGGAGCTACCAGATGAAGAGAAACACTTGAAGCTCCTGCACTCTGTCCAAACAACGTCACTTTATTGGGGTCTCCACCGAAATTCTCGATGTTGTCTCGCACCCATTCTAGAGCCGCCTTTTGGTCCAACAAGCCCATATTGCCTTTTATGTCTCCCATCCTCATGAAGCCCAAGAAGCCCAACCTGTAGTTGACAGTGACGATGATAGCTTGATTTTGCAAGGCTAAATACCTACCATCATAGGCCTCCAAAGTCGATGAACCTCCACTGAATCCACCTCCATGCAACCACACCATCACGGGCAGTTTTTCTTCTTTTACCGATTCTAAAGGCAGAAAGACGTTCAAATACAAGCAGTCTTCTGAGGTTGAAGTCACTGTAAATGCCTCAAAACCAGGGATTGGGGCTATTGTTTGAGGGCATGCGTTTTGTGTGGATTTAGTTACTTGGGGTACTTTCCATGGATCCATTTCATGTGGGGGCTTGAATCTGTAACATTATTCCTCTAGATCGAAAAAAATTTTTCAATTGTATTTCATTACAAAACAATGGACTGAACCACATGACAAAAGCTTTTCATCACCATTACAACCGATATCGCCACTCACTACCACCACACCACATCTCACCACTCACCTCAGCCCACACGTAGGAGGCTTAGCATAAGGCACCCCTAAAAACGACGCAACTTTTTGTCCTCCAATACCATTTGTTACCCCTTGAATACATCCTTTGGTAGTTTTAACAGTTGGTCCATCTTCCGTTGTCGTGCCTGGTAGGTCCACAAAATTTGCAGCTACATTGGCTAAAGAGGCTGTTGTAACTGAGTGGGTCGTGTTATTTTTTTATTGTGTTAATTAGTTCTTGACAATATCTCCATCCTCATTATTATTTAAAGGATTTTCATTCTAATGTAATATAATGGGGTATTTATAAAGCGCTTGCTATAAATTTAATGTAACGAAAACACACTGTGGAGCAGGTGCTAATTGTTGACTTACGAAGGATCGAACCCTTCCAGATAATAAGTCTAATGCTCTACCATCTAAGCTATACGGGCTGATGATGTGGATAATATTTTCATACAAACTCAGAAGAAATAAAAAATTGGCGTAGAACGATTTCATGTTACTCCTGGAATTATCTGTGATATTCTGTCAAGAAATAATTTAATCTTATAAAACAACAGAAATCAAACTCATAATCAACCCTTACACTTCAGCCAATAGAACTACTTTTTAAGAAGTGTTACCCTATTTAACATAAAGCAGTTTTCTACTTTAAAATTTTATTTATACCCTACATGGCCAATATGCAAGTATACGATTAAAGTGATAAAATATTGAACAAAGTTTAACACGAGGATTTTCGATTCACAATTAAATCATCAACACTATCTTAACTATCGCGTGATAATTAAACAGTAAATCGAAAAGTTTTGGAATAAAATTCTGAACACATTTGCGTAATTGCTTAGAAAATTTTGAATTTGTCTACTTGATAATGTGAGTTCAACTTACGAAAAGCTTCGTGTTATCATTCAGTTAATAAAAGTGTTTGATTCAAATCGTTTTTGTTGATAGGCTATTTTATTGATTTATCATAGATAAATTATATTGATTGTGTAATAACCTGCAACACGTAAAATGACTTAAAAATACACAGTAATTTGAAGCATAATAATAATTAAAATTACCATAAACATCTTTCAAAGCGGTATGGTTCTTAATGTAGGAGGCAATAATAACAATAAAAAAAATAATAGTAATAACAAGTCTTAGAATTATTATTATGATTAATTTTTATAATATTCTTATCAGTGATATTTTTATGAAACTGAAAGCAAAAATTGTAGAGCATTAGTTTTCTCTCCATCCCCGTTTAAGTGCAAAAAAAAAGACAACTTTTGGGAACTTTAATAATTATCAATATTATATTATTACTTTCATAATAATATTAATAATGATAACTTTGATATTTATTATAATGATAATAATAGTTTTTGAAAGAATATAAAATTATTAAAAACATCCAAGCCTTCGAAGAGCCATAAGGGTGCATTGTATACCAACGGGGATTAATGATTAGACACATAAAACAGGGCCTTGTCAATACAAAGTACAATATATCCTTTTCTTATGTTCCAATGGCCTCTTTATAACTTATCATTTTAATTTTTTTCGTTTTTGTAGCTTATAATTAAAAGTTTTTTCCCTTCAAATAGGACCATCTTTCATCTCATCACACATTGTCTTCAACGGGTGACTCAAGTCAGCTATTTCCACGAATGGTCATTGAAGCTGAGATTCACAAAGCCTTTTTTTGATTCGAGCTATGAAGAGATAAATTAAATCACGAAAAGAAATTGCTTAGGCTGAAATTTTGATCTTTTTTTATTTGTACCCCATGTCGCTAAAAGATGACATCTTTAAAACTAAATATTTTTATAACTATGACGTGTTCAATGTTAAACTATATTCAGTTTCAATGTTCGACAAAGTTTAAAGTTTGAATAAGCAAGGTGGAAGTGGCGTCTTTGCGAATAAAATAGCAAAAAACAAGTAATTGGAAAGAACAAACTGAAAAATATGCCAAATTTTTTGTCCACAAATTCGAAGACCCAGATCAAAAAGCACATTGGTTAGGTTGAAATATGTTTTTAAGGAAGAATTAAGAGTATGGTTGTTGTATCAGAAAGTTGTACCACACCACCAACTTCAGTGTTAGTATACAAGAGATTCGACCCACAAATAACAGTCTCAAAACCACAGTGTAGAGACAACAACATCTGTGAAACAAAAGTGGAAAAAAGTTTAAAAATCTTATCACAAATATAAGTACCCCAATAAGTTGGTGGAGCAATGGAATTGGAAAGGCATTAGGAATATTTGTGGTTCAGAATGTGGGGTTTATGTCCAATAGTCGCAGTAAAGAGTTCCATGGGAAATCAATGTGAAGAGTTATATGGGTGGAAAATATTAAGTGTTTGGAAAAAAAATTTGTAGATGAAGGCTTTAAACTATTTAAAAATATTTATGTAACAACGACATATCAAATATATAAAAAAAACTTTATGAATTTTTCCAAAATTTGATATTAGTTTTTTGGGGTTATATAATAGTTTAAAAATATTATTACTCATGAGAAATCATAGATGAAGAAAAAATGGAGAGATATAAGGTGGAGAAGTTTAAACATTATGGCGCTTGCTTTTGATTTCAACTGCACTAAAATAAAATTATGAAAAAGTTATTTTAATCAAAAACTTCAATATTTCATAAAAATATTTTTTGAAATAATTTTTGGAAGTAAAAGTTAGGTTAACTTTTCACCAAAAAGCTTACAATGACTACTCCGGCGAAGGTAGGTTTTTTAAAAATTTTCTCAAATTTCTCAGCACCATTTTTTATTTGTATAAAGGTTTTGGTAAATTTTAATAAATTTCAGTAACTAAAGTTGTAATAATAAGAATATTTCAACAAATTATAATTATCTTAATCAGGTCAGCGAGTTGTACACGAACGCTGGACTGGCCATGATGGAACTGGGTCAACTCACCAACCAATTAAATGCCGAAGGAGACTCTTCCACAATGTAGGTTCAAAAAATAATATCATTAGGCAGGAAATATCAATGTTATATGAACCAACATTTACTTTTAAACCTTTAAAAAAGTAATTTCAGAATGGCATTTCAAATAATTAAATAATAAATTTATGATGTTAGAGGGAAGTGGTCAGATGTCGAGATTGACATGCTGCTTAAGAGTATCAACAGGTATCTTGTGTTCTTTTTTTTTTTTTACCTCGGGGGTGTTGTGCTCTTTTTTACTATGATGGTGTTGTGCTTTTTATTACCTCGGTAATGTTGTGTTCTTTTTTACATCGGGGGTGTTGTGTACTTGTATTACATTCCATTTTTTCATTAGTGTTATGCTCTATTAATTTTTTGAAATTAATCATATAGTTTTAGCATAGCAAGTTTCAAAGTTCCTTTCTGCATGTACTTGGCAGTCTTAACATTACTTGTGCTGTTGTTTTTAAAGGTTTGGGAAGGACTTGAAGGAAGTGAGTAGCAGGCTCAAATTGAGAGTGCAGTTAGTTTCATTATTTTTTTCTTAAAATTTTTTTCTCATTATTCTCATCATAACTTGACAGAGACCAAATTGAAAGACAAATTGAAAAGAAACTAACTGAAGAAAATAAATAACCACACTTATATTATTTCATTTGCAATTTAATTTCTCTCAGTATTTACTTTATTTTATTTTAAATAAAACCAACAATTTTTATTTTTTCAAAGCTCGAGAACAGATACAAAACAACTAAACAACGTAAAAAAAGTGGAAATCACATTAAATTGACCAACAATGTGTTTCAAACCTTTGCATTCAAAAATGAAGAATTTCATCAAATTTCTATTTTAGAATTTCAGAATTAACTAACTATAAATAGACTTTAATATATATTACTTCCATTGTTTCCATTTTTATCATCTCTGTCATCTTGTTGTTACTATTGTTTCTATTTCACCCGCCATCTTGTCACTCACATGTGTTTCATGAAGTCCACATCGACCATCTCAGGGAAGGCCACTTTGTAGATGCCTACGTACTTTTTCAGGATGGCCTACGTCATTATGACATTATTACAACGTCATCACAAATAATCTTCATAACCATAAATCTATTAATCATAATAACAAGAAAGGTATGTACAGCAGCAGAACCAAAACAAGCACACATAACCACCTCATTGACTTCCTGTTGCACTAAGACATTCTTGGAACCTGGGCTGAAGTTCTGATTCATGTCGATCGCCATACATATCCTCATGCTTTCGTAAGATTGCTATGTGAGGTGGTCAATGGTGTGATGAGGTAAACTGTTGCATGAAGTTGTGAGGTAAACTGTTGCATGATGTGCCGAGATGTTGTGTGATGAGGTAAACTGTTGCATGGTGTGGTTAGATATTGTGTCATGAGGTAAGCTGTTGCATGATGTGGTGAGATGTCATGTGATGAGGTGAACTGTTGCATGATGTGGTGAAATTTTGTGTAATGAGGTAAACTGTTGCATGATGCGGTGAGATGTTGTGTGATGAGGTAAACTGCTGCATGATGTGGTGAGGTATTGTGTGATTAGGTAAACTTTTGCATGATATGGTGAGATGTGTGATGAAGTAAATTGTTGCATGGCGTGGTGAAATTTTGTGTGATGAGGTAAACTGTTGCATGATGTGGTGAGGTAAACTGTTGCATGGTGTGGTTAGATATTGTGTCATGAGGTAAACTGTTGCATGGTGTGGTGAGATGTCGTGTGATGAGATGAACTGTTGCATGATGTGGTGAGATGTCATGTGATGAGGTGAACTGTTGCATGATGTGGTGAAATTTTGTGTGATGAGGTAAACTGTTGCATGATGCGGTGAGATGTTGTGTGATGAGGTAAACTGCTGCATGATGTGGTGAGGTATTGTGTGATTAGGTAAACTTTTGCATGATATGGTGAGATGTTGTGTGATGAAGTAAATTGTTGCATAGCGTGGTGAAATTTTGTGTGATGAGGTAAACTGTTGCATGATGTGGTGAGGTAAACTGTTGCATGATGTGCCGAGATGTTGTGTGATGAGGTAAACTGTTGCATGGTGTGATGAGGTGTTGTGTGCTGAGGTAAACTGTTGCATGATGTGGTGAGATGTTGCATGGTGTGGTGAGATGTTGTGTCATGAAGTAAACTGTTGCATGATGTGCCAAGATGTTGTGTGATGAGGTAAACTGTTGCATGGTGTGGTTAGATATTGTGTCATGAGGTAAGCTGTTGCATGATGTGGTGAGATGTCATGTGATGAGGTGAACTGTTGCATGATGTGGTGAAATTTTGTGTAATGAGGTAAACTGTTGCATGATGCGGTGAGATGTTGTGTGATGAGGTAAACTGCTGCATGATGTGGTGAGGTATTGTGTGATTAGGTAAACTTTTGCATGATATGGTGAGATGTGTGATGAAGTAAATTGTTGCATGGCGTGGTGAAATTTTGTGTGATGAGGTAAACTGTTGCATGATGTGGTGAGGTAAACTGTTGCATGGTGTGGTTAGATATTGTGTCATGAGGTAAACTGTTGCATGGTGTGGTGAGATGTCGTGTGATGAGATGAACTGTTGCATGATGTGGTGAGATGTCATGTGATGAGGTGAACTGTTGCATGATGTGGTGAAATTTTGTGTGATGAGGTAAACTGTTGCATGATGCGGTGAGATGTTGTGTGATGAGGTAAACTGCTGCATGATGTGGTGAGGTATTGTGTGATTAGGTAAACTTTTGCATGATATGGTGAGATGTTGTGTGATGAAGTAAATTGTTGCATAGCGTGGTGAAATTTTGTGTGATGAGGTAAACTGTTGCATGATGTGGTGAGGTAAACTGTTGCATGATGTGCCGAGATGTTGTGTGATGAGGTAAACTGTTGCATGGTGTGATGAGGTGTTGTGTGCTGAGGTAAACTGTTGCATGATGTGGTGAGATGTTGCATGGTGTGGTGAGATGTTGTGTCATGAAGTAAACTGTTGCATGATGTGCCAAGATGTTGTGTGATGAGGTAAATTGTTGCATGGTGTGGTGAGATGTTGTGCGATAAACTAAACTGTTGTATGGTGTGGTGGGATGTTGTGTTGTTGTATGATAAGACTTGATAAATTATGAATTTTTATATTTAAGTCTTTTCACGCATTTTTTGGCCACCATCCCGAAGACAAAAACATTAATTTCACAATCATTAGGCTATACTGCTGTAAAAGTCCCAATAGTCGGGTGATCATCACAATATTAACAGCAACTTGTATGAGAGAGAAAAAGCAGCTGAGGCAGACGTAGCTGATAATGTTCAACACGATGATGATAGCGTACTTGCTACATAACTGCTTCCTTTGCTGCATAATAACAATAATAACAGTTATTATTATTATTGTTGTTGTTTTTATTCCTACTTCGACGACTATGAGAGAGATGAGGAAGACGAGATGGAATGATACTAGTTTTATGCACCCTGTCACCAATAATATAAACAATAAGTAAAACAATAATGATGAAATGACGTCATCAAGTACTGCAAGAGACACCGAGAAGTTTGAAGATGGATTTGACAGCCTTGTTGTTCCTTATCATGAAGGAGTTGTAGTAGACGCAGCATAAGATCTTTGAAGAGCACTCCATGTTGAAGCCAAAAAGGGCTGTCAAGGGTTGGTGGTGAGTGGGTAAGTAAGGGTGGGAGTAAGGATTAGGGAGAGGAGGTGGGGGGTTGTAAAGATAAATAAATAGAAGCTCACCAATGATCAGGTACACTTGCTTGTTATAATACCTTGCAGTTGATTTTAAATTGTTATTGTATTTATGAAATCTCAATATGGAGCAATGTTGCAACATTTACGATATGTTGCTGATGTCTTTAATCCACGTTGACAAATTCTTAATGACACCATGAAATAGGGTGATGTGAGTTAGACTCACGAAAAGCTTCGTGCTTTAGGTTAATAAATACTTAGTGTTTGTGTACCTCACTATATCACACCATAAAAACTCTCCTATGATGCAATATCAGCACAAGCCTCAACTCACCTGAAGAAACGCTGGTGCATCTCAAACATGAATGTCTTTGTCTTCTCTCCACTCTTAAGGCAGTCCTCCTGGTTCCTGTGGGATCATCATCACCATTATTCCTATTCCCGCCATTATCATCTGTTGTTATCCAGCAACTTCTAATTAAGCATTAAATTCAGTGCATTTCAACGCCGATGTCCAAACAAATGCAAAAGATTGTGTGAGGTTAGGTGACATTGCTGGTTCTGCTTACCTCTCATGACACCACATAACCAACCTCCAGTAGAGATCCTCAGTCACCAGGGTTATTACTCTTAGGAAAGGGTTCATGACGATGGTGCCTTGAAAAGATAATAATAAGAATAATAAAAAAATGAAGAACGAAAATTTTTTATTTTTGTGCATATTCATTTATTAAATTGATGAAACACGTGTTATGTTGAGCCAGAAAATGCCAAAGTTATGAAGGCACATAGCCTTGTGTGAGCCTCTGCATTGGTCGCTGGTGGAAGAGTGTGAGGATAAGTTCTCACAAGTCAGTGGAAAGAAAAGTTTAAAATATGAGTATAAGAGAAGGTTTTCTGAAGGAGTTTATGGGTTGGTTGATACGGATGATCAAAACACATGGATCTTTCAGAAGTGAGGTTTGTGAAGCTGTGTGTGAGATAACTAGCACTGGTAGTAGAGAATTATTATGGAAAAACTCAACAGTTGTAATCATCAGAGGTTTTAAAAATATAATTAAAATTAATAATAATAAAAATAATAACAAAAACAAAAATATTAATAGGAGAAACCTAAGATGACTGATCCAAAGTGGAAGGACAACAGTCTAGCAAAGGAGAAGACTAAGACTGGTTGGTTGATGTTGCTGTGTGGTGACGATGATAATACTACTACCCCCAATACTAATACTACTATTACTACTAATAATAATAATACTACTACTACCACCCCACCAACGGCTGATAGTACTTGGTAGCAACCATATCTGACATGACGTAATGGAAGGAATGCCTCAACGCCTCAAACGCCCATATAGACACCCCCATGAAGTACCAGGAAAACGACTGAGAAAGAAGAGGAGAAGGAGGATGATGATATTATTTCAAATTGAATGGAAAGTTATAATACCTTTGTATAAGGGTGGAGGAAGGGGATGATGGTGTTGTAGGGGGTCACCTTCAAAACGTCTGTTGTTTCAACAATATTATTATTATTATTATTTATATTTTTGATATTGTTATTATTAATAGTTATATTATTGTTATTATTACAACTATTATTGTGCTTTCCTCACGACTAAGCTGATTATGGCTTTAGTATTGAGCCTTTTACAAAAAAGCCTAGGTTGGTCCAAATCTAATGCATGTATAAAGTTTCATAGCTTCCCATATGTCAAACAAATATCATCGAGGGATGTATACAACCACTTGTACATCACATGATAACATTAAAAACAACGGGTGATCAAATTATAAATTCCTAACAGTTAGATATGCGGTGTAGGTGCACTGTGAAGAAGAGCCCAATGAACATTGTTTGAACTAGTACTAACTGTGTAATGATGGTGCTATAAGCATCAATGCATGCAATGAAGTGACAACAATACAAATGATCAAAATGCAACAGCAGTAACCAACCAGCACTGGAGCCACGAAGATGAGGGACTTCTTCAGCAACCACTGACTCGTGTACTTCATCAGCACTTTTGAACCCTGGGTCACAATACGTCATCATTATCATCAACATCATCTCCATGATCTTAAACTCTCATAAGCATCTTCATACACCAATCCAGCTTCCCACAGAGCTTTTGTGCAAGGACTTTTCCCACCTCGGTCTTCTTCTGCTCTTTTCAAACCTCCCGCCTGCTCTACACGATCGGATTTATTATTCTATGTTCCTCCGTGTAGGTTAGGAACGTACCCTATCTTTATCATCAGGCTGTTAGTGTTGGTCTTAAGATTTTTTAACTAATAAACTTTTCAGAGACATCTTATGTATGTTTTGTATAGCAATTAAACTTTAAAAACATCAATTGAGGATTCATACATTTATTTAAAATAAAAGCTATAATTTTCGATAAGTATAGCCTTATCATAAAACATTAACATCTTTAACTAATAAAGAACGTCTTAGAAGCCTAGCCTGATGAGAGCAGACTGATGAGACAGTCAGTGCACTAAGAGTTATTGAAAGAGAGGTAAAGAGTGTTCAGATTGGTGCCCTGGAAAAGTGACAGCCTCACCAGGCCTAAAGTAGGTTCCTTCTAACGTCAGAACCAGCATCATTCAGTATGGTAAGCATGCATTATTGATCCAACAATCAAATAAATATTTGAAACAAAATTAAGTAGGAAGTCAAATAAAATGCTCACGTGATCGAAGTTGATGATGTGCCAAAAGTAGTGGAGGAGGAGGGTGAGCTGGAGTCGTTGTGGTGGGGTTGTCATGGTGACATTAATACTACAAATATTATTGTTGTTATGATTGTTGAGAAAGGTTGCTCACAGCAAAGAAAGCAAAGATGGTCACTAAAACGATGGAGTTCCTGCCCAACTCACTGTAATAATTGTTCCTGGTAGTGGTGGGTGATTGGAAGATTAATGAATGGAGAAATGCTTCATTTAGAAATGGAAATACGTTGATTGGTGGATGTATGAATGGATATATAAGCCACAAACAAGCCAGTCTTGCACACCGAGGTACCAACAAAAAGACGATGACAGTAGTGAGGAATATGTTGAGGGTGACGATGATGATGAGATACATGAAGACCTCAGGCAATTTGGCTGCTACCCACACCATCAAGATGGCGAATACTGGTGTGTTTTTTGGTTGTGAATGTTTGAGAGTGGTGTCTTGTGTGGTTGTGAGTGTTTCTTTTTTGTTAATCTTTTGGTATTCTAAAATCTGTTACTACGGTTAGAACAATGATGACGGGGCTTAGCGATTATGATGGCGATGAAAGGAAAGAAAAGAAAAGATGAAGATGATGGCGGTTATTATGATAAGATGAGCAGAACGGAAACAAGTAGGATGACAGACCAACTCCAGCATATATGATGATGTGAGTCATTGCTACGGCATAAAAGACGTCCAGGTAGGTTTGCTGGTGAAAATAAAAACAATTATGAATAAAAATGAAAGAGCAGCAAGCAGACTCACCAGCATCTGGTCACTGCACTGCACCAGGGTCAGCTTGTAGCTAGGAAAACAACGGTTCCATAGCACCACTCTGAACAAAACAACAATAACAATATTATTATTGTTGTTGTTATTGTTAGAATTATTCTTACTCTCGATACTTGGGCAGATCGATGCAGCCTGGGTGTCATATTGGATATGTGAGGATATGTTTAACGTTTCTTGTTTTCCTAACACTGTGCTTGTACATTTTTGTGAGTTTATAAAAGAATGAATGACGATAAACAGAATTAGACAAAGGAACAGAATTAGATGAGGGAACAGGATTAGACGAGGGAACAGAATTAGATGAGGGAACAGAATTAGACAAGGAAACTTGTCAACCGGCGAGTCTTCTTTACAACCTAAATCTTCTCTGAGTGGCATTTACAACTGTAACACTAATGCTACTATTTTGAAAAACCAAGATTTTCCACAAAAATATATCAATATAATAAATGTAGTAATCGACAAATTAAGTAGATAAAAATAATAATACTAAAAATAATAATATTACTGGCATTCTGTTCGAGATTTTGCTGCAGGTGTTTCCTGTCAAAGACACATGACTAATGTGTGAAGGGTGCATGACTTATGTGTGAAAGGTGCATGGCTCATGTGTGAAGGGATGCAAAAAAAAACTAATAGATAAAAGCAAAACTTCAGCAATACTTAATATATCATGCAAAACGGAAAAAAGTTTAACGAAAAAAGAAATGGTTACTCTCTGATCTTGCGTGAAAGGTGGCAGATGACGGGGGAGTTAGTGTTGTGCCCTATGGCGTTGAAAACGTCTCTTTCGGTGTTTGTCTGACTGGTGAGAAGAAGAATGAGTTGAAAAAATAGAAAATACGGAAGAGAAGACGAGAATACAGAGCATAAAACAAAGATGGCTACCTTCTGATACAAGTGTTAGCACACAACACAATTCTCGCCTCCTTCCTCTTGTTTGGCAACAAGGTCATCAGGTAACTGGTCATCATCATGCATGGTCATTCATCATTATGCTTAATGGTATTTTGATCATCATGTAAAAGTGCCACTTTTTGCCGTAGTTGTTGAGTCCAGATAATGGGTGGTCGAAAACTTTGGCATTCTTCACTCCACATACATTTCCAAAACTGTCCAGCCCTGCCAATATTTATCTATTTATCTATGTATCTATCTATTTATCTATGTATCTATCTATTTATCTATTTATTTATCTATCTATATGTCTATGTATCTATTCACTCATATATCCATCAGCACCTTGAGTCAAAGGGTAGGGCACACCGTTCATCAGAAAGATGATTGATAATATCATCTGCCAATCACCATTATTAATCTTTATTGAAAATAAGAAATATTTTTTTTCGAATATAGATACAACAATTTTTTTCATTCCAGTCAAAATAAAGCCCTTCCTCATCAAATAGAGCAAGTTTAAAGATGGCTCTGTTTTGACATACTATCATTATATTATTACTGTACTTGTTATTGGTTCTATTAGTTATTTCGAAGCATTTTAAGATTATGCTTGACATGGTCAAGATCGACTTACGAGGACCACAAAAGCCAAGGTGAAGATGAAGAAGAAAAACTTGTCTGTCATTTCCCTGTTCTTAAGAGTCATAAAAACATATTATCATTATTATTTTAAGACCCATAAGTATCAAATTTTTAATAAAAATGATATTTATAATTAACCCATACACTATTACCAAATAACTCAAAAATTATCAAAATATAAAATGTGTTTTAAAAACTAATTATTATAAATTAAATTTACTTTTGCCAAGCCTTCATTCAAATCCCAGCCTGAATGATGGTTATTATATTACATTTTAATATTTAATTTTTGTATATTTCTATCATTTAGCAATAATTTTTGATTTATTAAGAATATGTTATTCATATAAAATAGTAAAAAATTGAAACTACTTTAATTAAATATAAATAAAATATTGAATATATGGTCAAATAAATTGTGTTTGCTAACCTGAAATCAAATAGAGCAATCTCCTTCTCCTATAATTCATCAAAGCCACGAGTTTTATATTTTCAAGCATTTTTACTGAAAAACTTTTCAATAATAATGAATTTATTTATTCTGAATTTCAATTAATAAATTTTTTCATTTTTAAATTTTATTTTTAATATTATTAGTCCAAAATATCTTTATCATAGTAGTAACCTAAACACTTTCGTGACGACCGAAGTCTTTTTGGTGTCAAATTATTGGAAAAAATTTCCAAGTCGATTAAATTTTAAACTTAAATTTTGAAAAATTTATTTAATTATTTTTTTAGTTTTATTTTTTATTTTTTTATCTTTGATTTATAACAAAACCGTCTAAAAACGTCAAAATTTTGAATATCAGTTTCGGGTATTTAATTTTAATCTTGGTGTGAAAAAATTTGTTTTTATGTCAACCTAAGCTTTGAAAGTTCAAAATTCAAGTGAGTTTTCAACTTTATAATTTAAAAGTTATTTTCTTTAAACAAATTTTCATCTCATTTTTTGACAAATAATTAGAAACATCTTAGAAACCTATAATTTGACATTTATTTTATAAGAGAATAAGTCAAATAGAAATATCAGCCATTTCAAAAAAAATTCAATTCCATTTTGAATATTCTTTAAAAAATATTTAATTTTTAGTTTTGAAATTCGTTAAATTTCAAAACTTCATAAATCCAGAAAATTAGGATATACATTTTTTTAGGTTTTCAAATATTTTATAGATGTCGAAAATTATTTCAAGAGTGAACTGGATGAACAAAAAATATGACTTATAATTTTACATTCTTATAATGATTTACTAAACTAGCCTATCAACAAAAACGATTAGAATCAAACACTTTTATTAACCGAATAATGACACGAAACTTTTGGTAAGTTGGACTTTATATAAAGAATATTCAAACATTCAGTTGAAATAATCCATGAATAAATACCGCAGAGAAGTGTGAAATGAATCCGTTCATTGGTTCTCCAATAATCGACAAAATCCTCTTGAACACATACAACCAGTACCCTCATTCGCCACAGAAAAAACTCATTTCGAGTCAGTTTCACGCCAATTTAAATAAATGTGAAAATAATTCGAAAGACGGATGGATGGAGGAAAAGTTGGATGAATGATGGTTGGATAAACGAGTAAATAAATGGATGGATGAGTGCCTTGATAAAGAAATAGATGGTTCGACGTTAGAACAAATAGCTAGATTTTTTATAACGTCAAAACACACAAAAGATTTGAGGATCAAAGGTACAGTCAAGTGGTTCAACGTTAAAAATGGATACGGATTCATCACCAGGTGAATGGATTCAATTGAAATAAATAATGAAACAATAAAAAACCGAATACACAAACACACACACACACACTTTTTTGTGCTTTTCCACTGAATAGCAGGTGCACAAAAACTGGAATCAATTGAACAGCCTGGAACATTTCTTGAGGTAGTTGGGTAGTCCCTGCTTTTTGAATTGTTTGTTGCAGTGTGGGCACGTCATGTGGATGGGAGCTTGGTGGGTTTGTCTGACATGATTTGCCAAACCACCTTTATTTTTCGCTAGAAAGACACAGCCAGGATGTTGACACTGAATAGGGAATGGTTCTGTATTTTTTTCTTTGGCTATTTTGAATATTTCATTGCGCCATTCATTCCGATTCAATTTTTTTTGTTTCCACGTTTGTAACATGCTTAACTTTTTCAAGTCTTTGCTGATCACATCATTCCACCTTAGCTTCTGTCCTTGCGTCCTTTTACTTCCTTGCATTCGAGCTGACAGCAGTTTTTTCGGAATTCTGTTGTTCTCCATTCTTTGCAAATGTCTAAGCCATTGGAGTCTTCTTTATTTTATCAAAACTTCTACTCGCTCGATGCTTGTCATTCTTCTCAGCTTGGTAGTTCTCACTTTTTGCCACAAGGATATACCTGTGATTATTCTGAGGCACCTTGTTACAAATAGTTGGAGACGCTGTATTTGAGAACTGAGAGGACACCATGTTTCACTAACGTAGAGGAGGATAGATAGAGTAATGGATCTAAAGAGTTTCATTTTTTTTCTAACCTTATTGATGTTTTACACACACACTTTCTTTCCTTTTGTACATTTATCCACCATAAGGCGGGTGCACTAAACTGCAGAGCAGTTTATCTATGGAGCTAGTGTGGTGTTCTTATTTTGATTTGCCAGTGATCAGCTAGGCGAAGTTTTTTAGAATCTTTATGTAGGCTTTTTGTTGATGGCTTTCGTCGAAATTTTGAAGTTTTCTCTGCGCAGCCAATTAAAATTAAAACTTTTCACTTTTAACCGCTTGACCGCCAATTTTGATTACATCCAAATTTAGCATTAAAAGACTTGATTTCTCCAAATTTTGAATACTTTTTTATTGTTTTATTTATGCATTAAATAATTATATCACTAATTAAAATTTTTTAAATTATTTCGGTGTGGTACGAGACTATTTTAAACTTTTGTACTTATACAACATGAGATTTTCCGAAATAAATTATTATCAACTTGTTACATTAATTATTTTAAACATTTTAAAACCATTTCTCAATTAAAAAATTCAACTTTAAACTTGTAAAAACTTAAAAATTTAACGGAGGCCATCTTACCTCGTGCCTACACACACATACCAGAAACGACACTCTAGAGGACATATTCGTGCATCAGACAGCCATCGCCAAACACAATCCCAGTCGACTTCTTAAAAGTCTGGGAGATGGAGAAACGGTTGGCTTCATCCCTCATGTCTTAACCCCCATCAACCTTATATAAGTTTCCACTCATCATCACCATCTACTTCCTCAGGTTGAGTTTGACCTAGTAGAGGGCATCAAGGGCATTGAGGCAGCAAACGTCACAGGACCCAACTACCAGCCCGTCATTGGTTGGTCTTCATTTGTGTTTGAGAGCTTTTTGGTAATTATGATTGCATGCGTAATGTAAAGACAACAAACACGAAGTGTTTAATGAATGATACGAAACTAGTACAAATTGGTTGAAGTATTTTGATTATCACTTGATAATGTAAGCTAGCCTTACGAAAAGCTTCGTGTCATTTAATAAATACTTTGTGTTTGTTGCCCTTACTTTTAGATTCAGGTTATTGTACTTCATTATGCCTAATGTGTTAACGACAAAATGTTGATGATGAATGACAACATGTTGATGATGAATGGCAACATTTTGAATGACTACAGGCAGCATCTATGCTTCGATAAAGAGGTGGGCAAATCGATACGGCAGTCAACAACTAAGCAAGCTGGATTTGATGGAAGAGCTAGCCAACCAGTCCGGAGATAGGGAGTGGAACGTTGAGAGGAACCTGGCTGGATGGATGGCTGGGGATGGACTGAATCTGCCTGTGGATGAGGTGGGAGAGGTGTGGTGGAGGAAGGGTAGGTGTGGTAGAGTGAGAGGTGTTTAGATTTTGATGATTTGTTATTAACTTTCAACGATTTTTTTGGAAACTTCTCAAACCTCAGCAGGCCAATGCTTATGCGGCATTCTTCCAACGCAGAGAAACAAACTTCGCTAACAAAAACAAAGGTTCGAGCACTTTTATGCTAGAAATCAAATTTATTTAAAAAAAAAATTTTCAATAATTTTAAATAAATTTTAAAAATTAAACTTTGGGTTTTCAGTGCTCGCGAGTGCCCCAAACAAGTCTTGGAGGTTCGGCAGGCAGCCTACAGCTCAAAGCCCCACCCACCCATCCATCAATCAAATCCTCATCAGCCAGTTGCCATCTAAAAATCCATCCATCAACCAATCTTTCATCAGCCAATTAGCTTTGAGTCATCAGAAATTTAACCAATCACTGCAAAAAAACAATATCAAAGCTTCCGGTGATGTAGATCCTCAATCAGAAGAAGGCGGAGTTTTGTCGGCCAATCAGCAAGCTACATTCAGCGGCCAGCCTCGCGTGAACAAAGTTCAGTCAACCAATCAAATGAACGAGAAGCCCACAAGTATTAAACTGAGGTTTTCAAAATCTGAGCCGAGTAACATCAACGACAACACTCACAAGAGCATCGAAAACAAACGAATCATCACCAACAACAGCCTCAAAAGCAACAATATTGAACCAAATGCTAACAATAACACCAGCATCAACAGTAACAACAGCAACAACATCAACACCAACAACAGCACTAAAAGCAGCATCAACCCTAACATCAACCTCAACAACAACTCAAATAACAGTAGCAACATCCTCAACCACGAGCCAACCCAACACGACAGCTACAACTACGACTACTCGGATTGTGATATTCAAATGTTGCTACAACAACAACAACAACAAAAGCCCATATACAGCAATGGAGACACAGTTTACTACGGCACTTACAACAATTTTTACTACTGTCCCCCACAAGACCTTTACGACTATGAAGAAAACTACGTCTACAAAAACGACTACAACACCAACAACAATAACTACCTTCCCAGTTCATACGGCTACAACGACAAGTACTACTACAAGAAGATCTGCGACAAAACGACAAAAAAAAGAAGTAGCATGGACTGCGTCAGTGCAAGCTTCCGTGAAAGGAAGGCCATCAGACGAGAGTTTTTGAGCATGCAAAAAGAGCGGGAAAAACAAAAACAAATCAACGATAACAACAACAACAACAATTTAATAAATAACAACAACAACAGCGTTGACACTTTGATCCAGTCAAATGTTCTGACTGAAGTGCAGAGTGAGTTGAAGAAGATTTGTGACGGGGTAGTCAACTGCATTCAAGATATCCTCCTTCAAAAACAACCCTTCCTCGACAGCATCCCCGAAGAAAACGATGAAGAAGAGGACGATAAAACAAACGCCCAAGATGGTGAATTTACAGAAATTCTAATAAATAAGACAAAATTCGAAAAGAAAAAAGAGGAAATAGATGGAGCTACCAAAGAACCAAATAGTGAAGATAACAACAAAAATTCTTTAACCAGCAAAAAAGACGTTTCAAAAAACAATAATAATGATAACAATAATAATTTCTCGAACGATGGCAGCTTAGAAAATATTTCAGCAAAACAACAGTAAAAATAGGGATAATAAAAGAATCATCCTCACAACAAACTTTAAGTCGTCATGATTAATTTTCAGTTTTTCTTCTAATTTTGTTGCTTTTTTTCGGTCATTTCATTTTGTTTTAGTTAAGTTATTTATTGAAAAATAAAACAAAACTCAAAAAATATTTTCCATCATGACGTCATATACCTCAGTAGTGAGGTCCCCATTACAAAGGTTGCCATGGAAACGACATAACATTGCATGCCAAAAAAAGATATAAATAGCATTTTGAAAAAAGAAATGTTAATAAAAACATGACTGGAAGTCGAGCTTTTACCATGTTGAAGATGATGGTGGTTCTGTGTGTGATGTGTTTAGGAGGAAGTGCCACGTCGCAAGGCAACTATTTTTTGTATCCATTCCGGTTTGGTAACTGGTGCATCACAGGAGAGCCCTACAGCAAGATAACCTACCGATCAAAGATAGATTGTGCCCTCGTTTGCATGCAAGACTATCCTCTGTGCACAGGTTTCTCTTTCCTGTTGAATCCTCTGAAAAAGTGTCGATTCTACAATCAGATGTTCTATACTTTCCACTGGAGGATGGGGTGTGTTACTTACCAGGTTTGTATTGTAGAGTTTGTACAATTACAAGTCTTCATGAGTTTTCATAGGAACCATCAAATGACTGCGTATGTCGGCCTGTATAGCTCAATGGTTAAGCATTAGACAAATTATCTTAAGTTAAGGCTTCAATCCTGTGTGGCCGACAAATAGCACCTGTTCCACAGTGTGTTATCGCTAAATTAAATTTTTAACAAGCGCTTTGATCTATAAGGAAAAGTGCTTCATAAATAGCCCTGTATATTACCACATCTGGAACAAAAATGGTCAGTCTTCTCACAAAGGAGCTCTGAACTAAATTCTAATTTATTGACAGAAATCATAATAAATTATAAGGTTTTATTTGAAAATTCTACCTAAATAATTCCATAAATAAGGATTAATATTTTAAATAAATAACTTAACAAAATTTAAAGTAATCTGCTTATTTCTGAAGTTTGGCAGAATTATTAAGATTCGACACTATGGGTGCATGCATCAATGCTAGAATAATTTATACCACATTTGGTTTGTATTTCAGAGTCAAGTTGCCAGACCTTAGTGAGTCGTGTTTTTTGAAATTGTCGTTAACTTTTTTTTTCAATTTTAAGTTGGTTGATAAGAGCAAAATCTAAAAGTTAAATCAAATTTCAAATGTATTTCAAATTTTTGCAGCCAATGTATGCATATTTTATAGTTCTACTTTCAATTTGAATTTCACCGATTGATCCCTAGAAGCTATTGTTTGTGAGACAAAAGAAGCTTCAGTCAACAAATATGCAATACTCTATTATTCATAACTTTCAAACTCTTCAGTTTTATAAAACTTTTTGAGTAATACCCCTCTTCCCCCCCCTAAACCACATTCCATCCCACCACACCAAGCCCCACTCCACTACACCAAATCACATCCCACCATACCACATCACACCATACCACATCACACCATACCACATCACATTTTACCAGACCCTTCCCCACTACACCACACCTCTTCAGAACCCTCATACAACAGAGCATTGGGCATGGGTGTAGTGGCATCAAGGGACTGCATCATCAATGGAGTTGGAAACGCCACTGCTCTGACAAACGGCAAAATGGGGTGGGATTTGAGCTTTTGCGCATGTGCATCGGAACTTCTTGGAAGCGGGAAATGGTTTATTGTTAATTTCGAAACTCCAATCATGATTGCATATGTGGTAGTGTACCCGAAAAAAAGACAGAATAGTGAGTTCGAGGAAGGTGGTGTTGAGTGGTGAGTGATGGATGGTGGTGGATGAATGATAGAAGGTAGTGAATAATGAAGGGCGATGCCCTACACTATCACAGGCATCACCAGGGTGGCTTTCAGCGTCTCCATTGTTTACATTTTTGACATCAACTATCTCGCGTCATCAAAAGCAATTCTCTGCTCCAATTATGAAGCAACAGATTACATAAGAAGGTCTTATCTGGCCACTTGCCAACAACGTCCCATCCTCGGCAGTCAGGTAATGGTGAAACAAAAGGAGAATCTCGTGGAAGACTTTCTTTTGTGCGAAGTTGAAGTTTATCTTTTCTATCTTTGAATGGAGGGAGGTGGAAGGAGGGTGGAAGTGAAACCTCTGACAGTCGAAAGTGCAACATGGCTGCATTGCGTAGCATTGACTCATGTTTTATTTTGCTCACTACATTTATCTTATTGATGAACATTTGAATAATAAATGAGATTCAATATAGTTTAAAAAATGCCTTCTGTTCAACTTACCAGTTTCAATCAATTTATTGGTTTTCCTTTTCAAAATTATTCTCATGTGCATTTCAAACATAAATTCTCAAATTTTTTCCTTTGTTTTATGTGATCAACGTAGAAAAAAATAAAATAATACATCATTAAATATGCTGTTGAATGAAAAAACAGAAAACTGAATTGATTAAAAGGAACTCTACAAAAATAGAATTCTTATTCACTTTTAGTTTCAAAACATCATCACCATCTGTAAATAAAATGTACAAATATTTTCTTTGATAGTTTGTTAATCTAAAGAATCATAGCAATAATAAAAATAGCAATAATAAAAATAAAAACAAATAGTTACTGATAATTTTATTTATTATCTTCAAAAACCAATTGAGAGTATTTTCCAAAACTTCGGCAGAAATGGTTGATGGATGGATGGGTTGGAGGATGAATAAAGATTATGTTTCCTTCCTGATAATGATTTTTATTATGAGTTATAATATTATTATTTATATGTATGTTTATAATTGATTACTAAATGCAGAAAAAAAAGGTAATTAAATAGAGAGGTAGATAGAAAAAAAATCCTCACACCCCCCCAAACCACCATATACCAAACCACATCACACCACACCATAACACCACAATTCACACATCACGCCACCGCACCATACACCATCCCACCACACCACACAACACCATACCCCGCCACTCCATAACACCACAAACCACCACATCACATCACAGCTCCAGAAGCGATCTATGACCCCAAAAAAGACAGAGTGACGTCAGTTAAACATGTAACCAACTGTAATGCTGATGATGATGATGATGCTTCTCTGGGGGCTTTGGTTGATGGAGACATCGAGAGCTGTTTGAGATTCGATAAGTGAGAGTGGAAGAAAAGGGGGTGAAGGGAGAAAAAGGGAGGAAAGAAGGGGGGGAATGAAGGGGGGGAAAGAAGGGGAGGAAAGAAGGGAGGAATTTTAAAAACTCTAAAAAAATGTTAAGAAATGTAAACTTGTGAAACAGGGTACAATGTACGTTGGTGACGCTGGAGAGGAACTTCTCTATCTACAAAGCATTCATCTTGCCCAGAGCTTCCAAAAGGTGGGTCATGTTATTCTGCTCTTTTTTGTTGCCAGAGAAAGGGTATTTTTGGTCTTTTTTTAGCTGCCAAAAAAAGGCTGTGTCTGCATCTCTTTGCTGCCAAAAGAAGGGTACACTTCTGAAGCACTGACTGATACATTGAAGGCTGGCAAGTCCAGTGCCAATTGTTTTCTGAGCTATTTTGTTTGAGTGCAACCGGTTAAGTGAGGAAGACTTGCATCTTTGTAGTTCACATAGAATCTTCATATTGTCGCACGTTGTACACATAATTGGCTCTGTAAATATTGGGCTTCTATGCTGGCTCAAAAATTGATTTCAGTAGAAACTTTATTGAATCATACTAATGACGTCAGAAAAGTCCAGTTGAATCTGTTGGAAGACTCCAGGTGGTTGAAATGCTCCGTGATTCACGTGGTTTGCTACGCTGAAGTAAATATAACAAGGGAAACTTATCATTATTTTTATTGTTATTGCTTATAAATTTATTATTACTGTCTTATTTCATTATTTTTATTATTATTCTTATTACTCTTTTTATTACTATTATTGCCCATGAGACGCATCAGGTGAAGCTATTTTGGAAGTTGAATACAGTGGTATGTGAGGTGGTCTTGCACGGAACTCCAAGTAACCATTTGCTGTCCACGCCACATTATTATTATCCTTTTTTTCAATATTATTTTTCATTTTTATTTTTTTCTATTGTTTTTTTTGTTTTATTGTTGTTTTTCATTTTTTGTTGGCATTTCGTGCTTTTGTATTGGTTTATGAATATTTTTACATTAGTTTACCATTATTTATATTATTCTTGTTTTTTATTTTTTTTATTTTTTTTATTTTTATATTTTTTCCATTATTATTTTTATTGTTATTGTTCCGAGTTTTCTCTCTTCACGATTTCACCTCACATTGCCTCCAATTCCTTTTTGTTCCTCTCAACATGCACCCTTCTTTTTATTATCGTTCTTTATTACATTTATTTAATTCTAATATTATTATCCCATAATTGAATTCATTTTCTTTTTTAATTCCATAAGTCGAAAACGAGCATGACAATGGTGGAACAGTGGGGGATGAAAGTGAGGAATCATCAATATCATCATCATCATCCTAAGCATCATTATCATTATGACAAATACTACTACTAATAATAATAATTAAACAACAAAAAGAAACAAACACCCTGGTTATGATATCAGTTACGTGTTTAGCCATCTCTATGGTCATCATCCTTTTCCTGTTTGTTTTGTTTCATTTTTTTCCTGTTTCTTGCATTATCATTTTTTTGTTGCCATTTTAATTTTTTTTAATGATTGAGTTTTTAAAGACAATAACGATGTAGCATCGACAGTTTGATGCCATGTTTTTATGCTGATTCCAATGTTTATGAGGACACCCGGTTAAAACACCCCTAGCTTAAACCCATCATGGCTTCTTCACACCACTTATTAATAATAATTATTTATATTGTTTTTTTTTCTATTTTTATTTGACTGTTTAATGGCTTCAGGGGGTTGTACCTGATAAGGGTGATGCTTGGTGAAGGTCATTATTATCATTATTTTTTATTATTATAATTTATTATTATTATTATTATTATTATTACTATTATAAAAATAATGATGAAACCCATGGTTAATTAAGAAATATTGATACGAAGGAATGATTTGACAAGCTCTTGTGCCCAAGTGATGAATCTTCAAATTTTATGAAAAGTTTTTGTGGGAATAAATGAGAAAAATCAAACTATGATCGCATATTGGTTGTTATTTCAATGGTAAGCTTCATGAAATGTATTCAATTGAATAAACACACGTAAAACTGCCTATCGATTGAGAATAATAGCACTAGTAGTAGTAGTAGTAGTAGTAGTAGTAGCAGTAGTAGTAGTAGTAATAATAGTACTAGTAGTAGTAGTAGTAGTAGCAGTAGTAGTAGTAGTAGTACTAGTAGTAGTAATAGTAGTAGTAGTAGTAGCAGTAGTAGTAGTAGTAGCAGTAGTAGTAGTACTAGTAGTAGTAATAGTAGTAGTAGTACTAGTAGTAGTAATAGTAGTAGTAGTAGTAGTACTAGTAGTAGTAATAGTAGTAATAGTAGTAGCAGTAGTAGTAGTAGTAGTAGCAGTAGTAGTAGTAGTAGCAGTAGTAGTAGTAGTAGTAGTAGTAGTATTTAATTATATAAGCATAATTGTTTATAATTAGTAAAATTTTGATTTTTAGTTACTTTATGGCTATTACTTTTGTTATTATTGCTGTTATCGATGTTATTATTGTTATTATTATTGTTGTTATTATTATTTGTAATAAATTAATGAGGTTAAAAGTTGGGGTCAAAAGTGTACACTCAACCTCAAAAAATATTTTCTTATTTTTATTTTTGTTATTTTTGTTATTTTTATTTTTTTATACTTATTTTTTTTAATTTTTATTAGTTTTATTTTTTATTTTTCTTAGTTCTTCTCACATTATGTAGATTATAATTTGTATTTCGCTACAAAGCATCATTACTATTCACTTTTTTTTCTTTTTTTTCCAAAGAAGTCATACCTTTTATTGACAAAAATGGAAACGAAACGTTGCAAGAGAAAATAAGATATCAAATGAAATGAGAAAAAAATTATAACTAAACTAAATTTCTTCTATGAATAATAATTTCTTCAAAAATATTATTTTCATTTTTACGATTATTTTTATTACTTTTATTGTTATTATTATTATTTACTTAAGTATTTTAGCTTATCACAAAAACGATTTGAATCAAACTTTGTCTACTTGATGATGTGAGTTCAACTTACGAAAAGCTTCGTGTTATCATTCAGTTAATAAAAGTGTTTGATTCAAATAGTTTAATTATTATTGTTTTTTTTTTTCAAACGCCATCAATTTTATTATTTTTTCCATTCATGGAGTTCCCATAATTTTTGTTATCGACATCATTTTGATTAATTTATCTTTTTTAAAGAAAAAAAATAGAAAAAAAAAAAACTGGAAGTTTCAAGATTAACAACGTTGGCGGAGAGACGTTTAGAGAAGACTTAGTAAAAGTATAAAAAATAATTTATAATTACTCAGGTGTAAGACTTGACATATAAACGTAAGCAATAACAGAAATAATCTGTTATCTAAATTCAACTTTATGAGCAGTAATAATAATTTAAGCAAAGTATCCCATTCATCTGTCCCTGAGAGAATAAAAAGCCACTAGAACAAATTGCCAATAAAAATTAAGAAGTAAAAATCAATTTTAGAATTCAATAAAAACCTAGAATCCTACAAACGGAAAACAAAGCGTCGATCAATGGAAACTGCTACTGGAGAGTTTCAACTACGTTGTTACAAAAGATGGAGAATGAATCATACATGAACAATGGAGCAATATATTTCAATTACATATAAAAAACTGTAGACACTGACTCAATTTAAAGGATTTGCAATGGTGTTTGGCCGTTATATTTCATTTGATTCGATTCATTGTTTCTATTCTTCTTATTATTTCTTTTATTTTCAGTTTTTATATTTTAATTTTGCTATTCTTTTTTAATTTTATTTCAAAAAATTATTTTTTTATTCATGGTTTGCTATTTATTTTTATTCTTATTACGGGCATTCCAGTAGAAAATGCCTCAAAAAGCAGATCTGCGCCTCTTGTGCAGAACCGAAACAACCTGGATTCCTTGCCACTCTTCTCCAAGATGCGCTGCATGCACTCTCAGAAAAAACCAAACTGATCATTTGGCTGACTCTAGAGACTGCCTTGAATTCATTAGGCAGAAGCTGCTAAAACAAAAGAACATAAACAGATGAGTATTCTTTGTTACTTCTTCTTCTCAACAAGAAAATACTCCATTCAAATTTGGTCTTCTCAACCCTCGCTCCATCATCAACAAATCATCTCATATTCTTGATGCCATCTCATCTTCATCGCTCGACCTTCTTGGTCTCACTGAAACTTGGGTCACTTCAAACCACCACAACCCTTTTTACTATAATATATGTCCTCCTAATTACAGCATCCTACATGCACATCGTCAACATGGAAAACGCGGCGGTAGAATTGCTCTTATTTTAACAAACAAGATTTTCGCCACTTGCCTCAACAAGAAAGCATACTTTTTCTTCGGAATATTATCCTCCAGACTCTCAACTCGAACCTTCACTCTCAACTTATCCGTCATCTACTGACCACCTAACAGCCCTAATTTCATCAACCAACTATCCACTCTTTTAAATAACATGACATCCTTAACCATCCCCACATGATCTTAGGTGATTTTAATTACCCCCAAATATCCAACCCATCAAGTCCACTCTCTCAGCTACTTTTAGAACATAATATGGTTCAACACTTCAACTTTCCCACAACACTTCTTAAGCAACACCCTCCATCTTTTAATTACTTCATCCAACTCTAACTTCATCAAAAATATCAAATCAACACTTTTCTTTTCAGACCATGCACTCATCACTTGCAATCTCAGTCTTATAAAACATCACCCAGCCCCAATAATTACCGTCAGACGATACTTAGCAGAGTCAACTAAAAATCTTTTGAAAATGACCTTCTCACACTCAGCCAAGATCTAGCATGCATAAAAGCAACTCATGTCGACAATTTCACTCACCAACCTGCCAAACCAACATGCTCCACTTTGCACCTTCAAATCCAGAGTCACCTTGTGTACCGGTTCTCTATATTTTATGAAGTCCGCCTTGCAAAACACCAGCTTCAGAAGATAGAGTTAACATCATTTAACCGACTGCTTGTATTATTTGCAAGAGCTAAAGCGAAACGCCTAATTCAATCATCTCGTACCAACTAATTGCGCACACAGCTGGATGGTTGCTCTCAAAACCCAAAAAGATCTTGGAATATTATCAATTCCATTCTTCACAAGTCTCTTTTCATACCACCCTTTTCTCAAACTGAAGAAAATAACCTAATTTCATCTTTTTCTACTTTTTTTTCACAATAAAATTATCAAAATACATCAACCCTTTGAGTCAACCCAACAGGAAAAGCAACGAACCAACAACTGCAGTCTGATGAAAGAACCACGCTCATGCGATGTTGGGCACAATAAATTAACAATAGACACCCAGTCAATTACTAATGAAAACAATGGAAAATATGATAACAACAGCGACCATTACTTCAACATAATGTTTTCTTCCGAAATAAAATTACTCGGCGTCATCATCGACAACACTCTCTCCTTCGATCAACACATCTCTTCATCAGCCAAACAATGTAACATACATTCAAAGCCATCAAACACATTCGTACATGCCTCACTTTTCAAACAGTTCACAATCTCGCTCTTGCTCTCATAATTTCTAGACAAAACTACTGCAATTCTCTTCTCTACTTTCTTCCATCTACACTCATTAGAAAGCTACAAAAAGTTCAAAACCATATTGCACGCATTGTTCTCAACTGTGACGTCTTCATCCCATCTACCCAATGTCTAGACAAGCTTTACTGACTTCTTATACCCAAAAGGCTTATATTCGAACTAGCTGCTCTCTCCTACAACTGTCATTACTCAAAAATCTCTGGATATCTCTACAATCTCACCAAAAAGTGATATATTTTGTCCTCGTTAAAATTGAAAAACTCACTCTACTTCAGTATTAGTCATGCAGCACCTTCAATATAGAACGTTCTCCCTTAGGAAATCAGATCACTTTATCGTCAATTATTCAAATCATTGCTCAAGATTTATTTGTATAGTCTATAATCTCATCATGAACTTTATTTGTACTTTTAAGCGCCTCTGATACATGTTTAATTTGTGAGAAAAATAGGAATGAAAAAATTATTTTTTCTTAATTAAAAATTATTTCCATTATTACTGATGTTGTTATTTAGGACATCAATCATGACAACCTCGTCTGCGAAACAGATCTTCTGTGGCTTTCGACTCCAACATTCAATGTCCGAAAAATATCATCAAAATTATTATTTTTGTTTTTCTTCCATTTATTTTCATCTATCATTTTCTAACAGTAATTAGTTTCCAATGTTTTAAGTTGTTCAAAATGTTTAATTATCAATGTTGAACGCCCTCTTCTTATCTTTTTATTTATTCATTTTCCAATTTCCAACTCTCCCCAACATAAACATTAGCTCCGCAATATTAATAATGTAATTCCAGTCATTATTCCGTTATTTTCCTTCCCTCACTGCACTTTGCTTGGAACAAAGTCCTCACAACATCACATATAAATACAACTTCAACAAACCTCACAACATCTGTCAACATGAGAACAACCTTCCTTTTACTTTTCATCTGCTCAGCAGCCTTCATCCAGGCCAAAGTCCCTGATGAACAGTTTCAAATTATTCTTTCAGGAGTTGGTCATTTAGTTGTTGATTTTTGTTGTTATTGTTGTTGTACGTTGTTGTTGCTTGTTGTTGTTTGTTTTGAGCCTTTAGCATGATGTAATTGCTACAGGTTTCTTAATTTTTTTTTATTCAGGTTAACTCCACTTTTTTAATATTCAGTTCAAAATAAGAATTTTTTTGTTTTCATTTCCAAACCAACACACCCATCTTTACCAACACATCCACCTTTCCCCCCTCTTTCCCATCAACCACCAACCGCCCCCATCACACCCATTCCATCAACACCCCCTCTTTCATCATACCCTCCCTCATCAACACACCCACACTCAGATGAAGACAGCTTTCGAAATGGCCCCCGAACTACCTCCAGAACAATTGAGCCAGATGAAAACTGGAATCGAGTGGTTGAAGCATGGAACTGAGTTGCCAGAAGGTGTCCCAGATGGTAAGTATATCTTATGAAGATAATGTAAAGCTTATAAGCATAATACCTATCTTATGGGCTGGTATGGCATTGTCATTAGGATGTAAAATTTTTTAAATATTGTGAACAAAGCTTTAAACATTAAATAATTAAAAAAAACAAAACAGTAACACCAATAATAATAATAATAATAATAATAATAATAATAATAATAATAATAATAATAATAATGATGATAATAATAATAATAATAATAATAATAATAATAATAATAATAATAATAATAATAATAATAATAGCCATTATAATCAGTGAAAATATATGTATGGAATTTGGAATAGATAAATGTGCCACTGTAGTGCTCAGAAGAGAAAAGTTTGATAAAGACAACAACGATTTAGTTCTCTCAAACGATGAAATCATCAAATCCCTAGATGAAAATATTAGCCATAAATATTTAGGAATACTAGAAACTGAGAACATCAAAAACAGTGGAATGAAAGAGCAATTAACTAGTGGATATAAGAAAAACTTTAAAAATATTTTTAAATTTATATTGAACACAGGAAATCTAACAAAAGCGATATGGGCGGTATCCATTTTCAGATATAGTGCTGGAATTATAGATTGGACTAAACAAGAGCTCTAAAACAACGACCGCAAAACTAGGAAGATGATGACAGCATATAAAGCTTTGCACCCAAAAGCTGACTCCTTGAAGAGAGTACCGAGAGAAACTTCTAACTTGAGAGTTGTTTGTGACTTGGTGAGCAGTGGAAAAATGATGGATGGATTTTCAAAATGCTTTGTGGTTGGAAGCTGACGTGGTTTAGAACCTCTTTGACACTCCTGTTGGAGTGCACACCCGGCACCATGATGATGATGATGGTGATGATGATGGGGATGGTGATGATGATGGTGGTGATGATGATGTGGATGATGATGATGATGGTGGTGATGATGATGGTGGTGATGATGATGGTGGTGATGATGATGGTGGTGATGATGATGGTGGTGATGATGATGGTGGTGATGATGATGGTGGTGATGATGATGTGGATGGTGATGATGATGATGGTGGTGATGATGATGGTGGTGATGATGATGGTGGTGATGATGATGGTGGTGATGATGATGGTGGTGATGATGGTGGTGGTGATGATGATGGTGGTGATGATGATGGTGGTGATGATGATGGTGGTGATGATGATGGTGGTGATGATGGTGGTGATGATGATGGTGGTGATGATGATGGTGGTGATGATGATTTTAATGGTGAGATTCGCCCGATTTCCACCACACCTGCAGATATGCTGAATGAGATGAAGATGTTAAGCCAGGAGCAGAAGAATGCTATGGCAGAAATACTTGAAGGTTTTGTCGCCAAATTCGAATAATTGTCATAATTTTATATTATGTGATAAGACTTTGAGCTTTGGTTTTTTAAACAGAACAATTATTTCTGATTAATATATATATTATTTCGAAGTATGTACATGGTTTTGATATTTCAAAAACAGTCCTTCCACACTTTCCATGCAGTTATTCATGATTTTTTCTTTAATAAACCGTTCAAAAAGTGTTCCATTGTTGCGTGTTCTTCCCCACTACATCACACCTCGTTTCATTTAGTTTTGCCATCTTGCGAACAAATTATAATTATCAATACAAAATTTTTATTTCTCCACTCAACATCACTTGAGTTTTCATCAAACACCTTACAAAGAAGATTATGTATGAGCGCACATTCCACCTATATCCATTTCTGTGAGAGTCTCTTCTGTCGAACACAGTGAGGCCCACATAAGGTCCATAAATGGTGCTCTTCTTTACTTCTTGAAGGGTGAAGATGCCCGAAAAATAATAATATCTGCAAAAATTTATTGGAAAACATTTTGTCAACAACTCAAAATAGTTGAATTGAACTGACCAATTTTTTTATGTTTACTGAATCCTTCAAGTATAAAGCTAGCTTAACTTTTAAAATCACAACGTTTCTATAGCAACATAACACAATGGTAAGCTCGTTTCAACTTTTGTACTTCCCTTTGAATATTTATCTCATTATTATTAAAAAAAAATTTTTGTGAATTCCAAGTTAAATTTTTCGAATTTCACATGAAGTCAACATTTTTGTCTTCTGCAACCTTTTGCACTTCTCATTTTGAAGATAGAGTGAATTAATAACAAATAATAAAAGTAAATACAAAGATTTTAAACCCGGTTTAATGCCCACTATACTGAGGGTGGCCAGCTTTACTGCATTCACAAAACATTTCTTGCAGTTTAATATATTCCTTCTCTCCATTTCTTCCTATCAAACGCATCTTCCTCTTTCGAGCCAACTTTACTAATTTCTCAAACTAGTCTGTTTTTCTTCTTAACTTTCGACCTACCCTTCTTTTTCGAACCATCAATTTTAAAAGTGAGTGCTTTTCTCAAAACATTCTTCTCATCCCTCCTTAAGCCATCTAACACTGCTAGTTGAAGTCTCTGAAGTTCTTAAATCATTTTTTTATCCAATAATAATAAAATTAATAATTAAATAATATATTAAAAAATATAAAAATTCATTTAATACTGAAAAAAGCTTCATATTTAATAAAAAGAATAATAACTGATTTGAGAGGATTAAATAACCCTTATGAGGTGAGGGTGATGTTAGGCTTTTTTGAGACCCCTTCATCCTTCAACCTTATGGGCCTTTTTCACAACTGCATCTTTGGCGCATTATTTACAACTTTTATCTTATGTAAATTTTCTCAATATATATTCAGAGTTTTTGATATATTCAACAACAACAACAGTGCTAACAGAGACCGCTATCAACAATAATACCAACAATAATAACAATAACAATAATAACATCAACAATAACAACAAAATCCCACCGATCAAAGAGCTTAGACGTGAGAATGGTGAGAAAGGGTTTGGCGGATTTGTGTTGGAACCCTTCAAATGCCTCTATCGCTTTCCAAACCCTCCGTCTCAACGTTATTATTTTTATTATTTGCTCCACTTTTTTTTATTCATTTGTGTTTCATCAGTCTGTTTTCTATGTATGTTGATTCAATTTTTTTTTCATTAATTCTGTTATTATTATTATTATTACTATTATTATTGTTGTTGTTGTTTTTGTTGTTATTGTTATTATTATTATTATTATTTATTATTATTATTATTTTTATTATTATTATTATGGCACTGAAGGGCATTGGAGTAGAAGACACAACAGTACTGCGTAACTTTCCCCACGTCACATCCCTCGATGTATCTAACAATCGCATCTCTGGTTGCTATGCAGATGATAATTATATTTATAGCAATAATAGTTAAAAGAATAATAGAATGATTATGAGAAGAATTATTCAATGATAATCATAATAATAATGATGTCATAATGAATTATGACAAGGTTTTACTTGTTGAAAACTTTGGCTCAATTCAAATTTTGTCCACATGTTCTTTTAACATCATGAAGTTTTCACTTTACTAAACTCTCAATAACAACAAATTGATATGACGTTATTTCACTTGTTTCTTTGGAGCTATACAAATGGCAACTTTTTTTATTATTATCCCTATTATTACCATGATTATTATTATTATTATTATTGTTATTATTATTATTATTATATGAAATCTATCAAGCATTTTGCTGAAAAAATTTTAGTAAGACGGGTCATATCTAATGACCAGAGTCTTACTAAGTCTGCCTACAGCTCCAGAACTTTCCTCAAGATTCTTGCGGTACCAAGTAATGCAGCCTTTTGCAACTCTCCCATATTTGTATTAATTTCTAATTGGTGGAGAAAGCCTATAAAGTTCTTGCTTATACTTCCAAGGACTCCAATTACAATTGGTACCACATGCACTTTCTTTTGCTGCCATAGTCTGCTAACTTCTCTTCGCAGATCCTGATACTTATCAATTTTTTCTTTTTTTTTTCATTGATTCTGCAGTCTCCAGGTACAGCAACATCCACAATCAAGCATTTTTTCTCCTTTTTTTGTAAAACGACAATGTCAGGTCGACGGGCTTCTATCATATTGTCACATTGTGTATTGAAGTCCCATAGCAACTTTAAGTCATCATTCTCCACAACACTATCTGGCTCATGTTCGCACTACTTTACATTACATTCTAATCCATTTTTCTTCCCAATGTCCCAATGGAGTCTTCTAGCAACGTTATCGTGGCGTATCTTGTACTCTTTTTGAGCGAGCAGATTATGTGTTGAACGGTTTCACCTTTGTTGCCGCACATTCTACACAGTGGGCTATTAGCTGTTTTATCTATATGGAATTTGAGATAGTTGGTCCTCAAGGCTTGCCATAGTTGCTTGCAAACGTTCTTTTTGATTTATCTTTTTTTTATCAAAACCGTTCGGTCTCTTGTCATCCACGCTGGCGTTGTTCCTTTGTAGCATTCTGCTAGATATTTTACTAACCATTGATGCATAGACTTGAAGTTTTTTAGCCAAAACCCTTGAACACTGTCTGGTCCAGGTGCTATCCAGTTTGGTATTTTCGACAAAACATTTTGTACTTTTCCAGAATTGATAATAAATTCTTCTTGTTTTGGTTTTCCATTTATTGAAGTTTTGAAGTCTTTTAACCACTTGGCATTTTCATTATGTGTCCCATTTTTACTCCATAAGTTTGACCAAAACTCTTTTGCTTCTTCTTTTCCTGGTACCTCACTTGTGACGTGCACATCTTCACTGTTCAAGCGACTATAGAAACCACTTTCGTTCTTCCTAAGCTGTCTGTTCTGATGGTATTGATTTATTCGTTGATCATATCTTTTAATTTTCCCACTTTTGGCTTTAAATTTTTTTATTAGCTCCTCTTTTACTCCTAGCAGTTTTGTTTTTTTCAACTTATATTTTCTTTGCAGCGTTTCCAAATTTTTTTTTTATTAGCTTATTTTCTTTTATTGCATTCACCCAACTAAGCTTTCTTCTTATATCTTTTATTTGGCCTTCTAGTCGACGTTTCCACCAGGGTTCTTTCTTGATTCCTGTCTTACCAATTTTAACTCCCACCATATCAGTCACTAGAACAGCTCCGCAATATATCAGGTCATTAGTTTCAGTAATACTTTTCACTTTTATTTTGCCTAGCATATCATCTATTTTCTTCACGGCTGCTTATAGTTTTGTTTTATCAATATCTCTTAATGCTGGTAATATTGTTCTAGTATTCTTATTTATTTCATTCAACCGATTTAGCAACATTTTTTCTTCGTCTTTGGCTTCCATTTCAAAAGAATCTTTCTCAATAGGCACTTCATCACCAAATCTATCAACTCCATTCCTTTCACATCCTATCTCCTCTATAAGCACTGACGATTTATCTTCACAACACAATTTTAACTCTTCAAGTTCTAATTCAGAAAACCATTGGTTTTTTATTATTTGGTTTTTTTGGTCAATCAATCTCTGCTGACTTACAGCCAACATGTTCCTTTTCTCCCAGAGATTACGCATTCTCTTCCCGTACCCGAAGCGACTTGGTTCGCTGCAAAAGTAGCACTTCATCACAATTCTATTGTCTGGTACTGTCCATTTTTGTTTCTGTTTCTTAGCAGTAACTGTGTTACGACCGGGCTCATGCTGCTGGGCCATGAGACACCTGCCGGGCGAAAGGCTGTTACCTTTGGTTCGAGTCTCATTGACGCCGTTATTCGTATCTAATTCACTCTCTTTTGAGGCTAGTTATTTTTAGGTTGAACTACCACCAGTATTTTTATCGCGACACCATTACTAGGGTTATTGCCTACCAAAGCTGAAGAGCACGCCCTACACATATAGTTATTTTCTGAAAACTTCACCCAAAGATCATCTGGGAATAGTTTTCTGTCAGAGTTCTCTCTTAGCCTTCGCTTCTGACAAGGAGCTTATCCGCAAGGCAACGGAAAATATTTTAGTTATTAATATATTCTTTAGAAAAATAAAAACCCCTAATTTATAGAATATAATAAAAATAATTTTACAGTTATCAACTTCTTTTTTTTTTCATCCCAATACTAAACACGACATTTGTATCAAGTCGAAATAAAAGCTTCAAATAACTGAGACTAAGTTTATAATTGACTAAAACTGAAAGCAGTGAAGCATTAAGTGAAAAATAGCAAACATAATTTGAAGAAAAAACTAAAAATAATGAAAAGATGT